>LNAC01000207.1:287194-560708 GCA_002007465.1 Ailurus styani
AAAAAAAAAAAAAAAAAGCCTGCCAAGTGGAAAGAAGAAGTAAAATGAGAGGGAGAGAAAGGGAGAAAGAAGAGGAGGAAGAAGAATGGGGAGGAGGGGAAGGAGGGAGGAAAGAAAGGGAAAGAAGAAGACAAGACAGGAAAGAAGGAGCTAAGGGATGTGGGAAATCGTGGGCCAGAGCCCAGAAAAGGCACCCCCACTTACACACCCTAGCACCAGGTCCTGGGCTGTAAGCCCTCCTTCCTCTCCTCACACCCCCCACCCCCCCTTCACTTTCCACCCTCTTGCAAACCTTGCCCACATGCAAAGGAAGACATGACTTCAAAATCGGGATCAGCTTAGGACATAGCTCTTGTGAATGTGTACAATAGATCTGAGTCATTTGTTCATTTTGTAAACATGAAGAAATCACACTTTTAAAACTTCCTCCTTCATGACAGTCATAGCACTTGACAATATGCTTAGCATGGAACATTTACTCTTTTCCTTTATCCACACCCAAAGTGTCAAGAGGGACCGACTTTTTCACTGAGAGCTCACATACTGGAGGGCGGGTGACGAGAGGGAGCACGAGAGGGAGGCAGCAGGAGCACCGAGAGCGGCTGTGGTGCCCGTGAGTCCAGGCCGAGCCACCCAGGAATGCAGAGAACTGAGGAGCAGCCCAGGAGAGCGATTTAGCTGGGCTGTTGGCTTCCTCCGGGGAGCCTTCCCACTCGCGGACTCCCCCCCCACCCCTACCCTGGACACTTAACACATCACGGGTCATTATCTGTTTATGTCACTGTCTCCCCCTCTGATCTGTTAGCAACTCAAAACCAGGGGCCACTTCTCTTCACTTCTGTATCCCTAGCGCGTGGAGCCTGGCAGGGGCTCAGTGTCAGGACATGGAGTCCAATCTTAAGGGGTCCCTGGTGGCTTTAATTGTTCTGTTCCCTGCCTAGCTCCTCTGCAGAGAAGGGTTTCAGTGCATGACCCAGAGAAGAGTTCTGTAAGGTGTGGACTTCGGGGGGGAGGGGGGGTCAAGCCCAGATGCAGGTACCACTTGGCTCTGCCGTAAATTGAGGGATGGGGGTTAAATTTCCTGCAGGCTACCACTCTCCGTGTCTATTTCGTTAGGACACGGGGAAGATGAGATGAAATGCTTTGCCCTCATTAGAGGAGAAAACCTAAATGCATCAAGGCAGTAACAGAAACATCTTGGGTAAGGAGATAGCTTCTGAAAGCACAAAGGAGGGTGACTGGATGATCTTGGTTTTCATTTTCAAAGCCCATGGGGGGTCAAGATTCTGTACTCCAGTGCACAGTCCACATCCATTCATAAGCTCCAGAAGATCGCATGAATGTGAGTGAAAGAAGAGAGTGGTCAGCAGAGACGAGACAAAGGAAGTAAGGAAAGAGAACAAGAGGAGAAAAGAAGGCTCTCGGGACTTCCATATAAAGATCTCAAACAACTCCCTTTCTGAGCTGAGGACGACGCCGTGGGTTTACAGCCAGGAGTGGGGGTCTAATCTAGATCAGGGGTGAGTGGCAAGACAGCACCAAAGAGTGGACTGTATCCCCCCAACATCGAAGGACAAGCCTATCTTACAGCTCTGCCATTTCTCTGACTGTGATTCTCTTCCTTCCCTAAAAAGGTCTCTTAAGTCAAAAGAAAAACACGATGGGGCTACTGGCTGGGTGACCGGAGAAGCTTGTCTTTCACTCTGACACCCTTGACCATGAGCCCCTCCAGGGAAAAGGGAGCGGGGGATCGAAGAGGGAGTAAAGGAGGCAGACTCAGAAGACATGAAGGGAGAACATCGAGGAGGCCGAGAAATTATGTAGGGGAGTCGTAATGAGCACAGTAATTACTGGGGTCACAGTGAGGAGCAATGGAATGGAATTAAGGAAAGGAAAATGTTAATTGTCAGGAAGAACTTTCTTGGGCCCACTGAGGGAGAGGTGAGTTTCCCATACTCTTCACACAGACCGGAGGCCATTCCGCTTAACAAAATTGGTTCAAAATGAGCTAGAAATTATTTAGAGGGATTTTATTTTTGTTACCAAAAGTAGACTAGGTTACTTGATGACACACAGAGGCCTCTTATATCTAATTTTATCACTCTGTTCTCTATTCTAAATTAAATAGTAAAGTAGCAAATGATAAAAAAGCCTATGACTATTTCATTCCAGAAATATGATTCAACATCTAAGGAGATCAAAAGTGGCAAAGTGAGAACAAGTAAGAAGAATGGAAGAGAGTCAAACATGTTTCATTTTACAACAGATTTACAGAGGAGACCTAACTACAAAGAAATACTAAAAATAGGGCTTGTTTCTCCTACTTTCTAGAACGAATTCAGTTACTGTATTTTTCAGAATTGATACCAAGATGGCTATTAAACCTAATCACTGTCAGGAACCGGGAAAGAGCATTCGCTTTCAAAGTCGAGCCCAGTTTCATAATGACATCGAGCAACATTCTCAAAGCAGGTGGAGAGCTGACGCTTGTAGCCCTAAACAGGGTGACACTTGGTCTTTTAATGAAGAGACCACAGTATTGGAGGCTTAGGGTCAGGAGTAAAATGCAAAGAAAATGTCTTTTCTCTTCCTCATTTAGGAGCCCAAGGTATGATTCATGCAACTTTCATCCGGTAAATGTCTGCCAACCTTGGCAATTTCCTAGACCCAGAGGATGCAAGTCTGGGGGCTGAAACAGACAAGTAAACACACGCCCATAGCCTCGTGTGCTGCCCCGCAGCATGGCTGTGGGCGTGGGGGGCCGCGGGAGCCTGGGGGGAGAGGGGGCCTTCCTCACGGG
Source organism: Ailurus styani (assembly GCA_002007465.1). Taxonomy (NCBI): domain Eukaryota; kingdom Metazoa; phylum Chordata; class Mammalia; order Carnivora; family Ailuridae; genus Ailurus; species Ailurus styani. Next base: position 289,995 of record LNAC01000207.1, read on the forward strand.
ACTGCAGGGGCGACACTGGCGCTGAGAGGAATCCCAAAAGAAAAGGAGGTTAAGACAAGCAAAGGCCGAAGTGTGACAGAAAGCGCGCTTGCCATTCTGTCCTTCAGTGACTCTGATCACCGGGACAGATAGACACTGGCATGCACATTAGAACAAATTAAGCAAGAAAAGCATTTTAAAGTCAGGTGTTCTGCTATTACTTGGTATGTTCCCAGTATTCTTACTATGTAAATGCTTCCTAAAAGGTATGCTACACAGGGGCTGGTCTGCTGGCTTCCTCCTCCACGCACCCACCCACCCACCACCCCTGACTGATGCCCATGGTGTGTGGTGGGCCCCCTGTGCACCAAGGTCAGTAAGACAGAACGCCTGATCTAAGGGATTCGCTGTCTAGTGTTGGGACAGAAAGTACCATTCAAATACATGGGCTAAGTTCTCTGAGCTTCGGGCATGGGCTCCAGAGGAAAGAGGCAACACTAAGCAGGGTTGGGCGCTCCTGCCAGGCCCATAGGCAAGAGATCAAGGTGCATTTGGAGAACTCTCCGTGTGTGGCTCAGGAAGGCTGCGGGAGAGGAAGCTGGGAGTGGATGGGACACAGGCAGACCCGAATGACCCAGATACTGTGAAGCAGTGACCAGTGACCCTTCCGCAGGAGCAAGGTTTCAGGGTACTTTTGGAAATCTATCCTCTCCGTATGTGAATTACAAACATGCAACATTTTAAACAAGATCTTAGGATAAGTCATATCTGGTGATGCTCTGTGCCCTCCCCACTTTGCCTGCTCATCCTTGCCCTTCGTGCCAACTATGAATTCAGGGCTAGAGCTATAAATACGTTTTCAGAGTATCCTTTAAAAACCTTTGGTCCGATTTCAGATCCTAAGATGTCTTAAGCCCTGCAATAGCCTGATCCAATCCTTACCAAAAAAACTTTTCCATAAACATTCAATTTCACCATGCATACTCTATTACTCCTATAATACATTTCATTTATTAAAATTCTATTACTGACAACAGACACTGTATTTGGAAAGGACAGATAGCCTGCAGGCAGATTTAAAAGGAGAGTTTACAACACTCAGGATTTTCTAATGCAGGCTTTCATCTGCTGCAATATTAACTATATAATTGCTAACTTGATTTTTCTTTCTTTTCTGTATTGCTCCTGAGACTCTGATGGAATGTTTGCTGCCACTGCTAATGAAATTCAGAAAAGGGCCATCGGTTTTTTTTACTCCGCTTGGGAATTTTGATGCAATAGATGTTTGCACATTGCTGTCAGAACAAATAAGATTCCTTATTCCTAAGTGCAAAGGGAACATGGCTTTTCAGAGGAAAAGTGAGAAGAAAAGTCAAGCAAAGGGGACTTTGGGGAATCTGGCAGGAAGAAACTTTTGGGTTCTGTTGATCTAATTGTATAAGTAGTATTTTCAAGAGCTTTTATATAATAGGCAATTTTTTTTTTCAACCAACATCTAGAGTAGAAAAACACAATGCCTCCAAGTCAACTGTTTGCCAATTACAAGAAAACAGCAGTTTGGTAGAAAGTGCACGGGAATGACTGGCAGTTCCCAGCTCTGCCACCAATCAGCGACATGACCCGGGAGGTTGTACCATTTATGTATTGTTTTTGACCTTGTTCTCTCTACCACCTGAAAAATAAAGGGATGAGAACAGGAGGGAGGGTAAGACTCAGCAGTCTCAAAAACCTATCCCAGTTTTCAACCCTTTATTCTTACAATCATTATCCGAATTTTACCCAGAGAGGAGTCAGACTATGTTCAAAAAAACAAAACAAGAAAAGGTTTTATTGAATATTTAGGTTGTCCACTCAAGTGACTCCTCACACTGATCTCAAGGTTAACTTGTTGCTTTCAAGAGTCAATCTATTTGCAAACCGAACTTGCACAATATCCTGATTTATGTTACAGAAATAAGTGGCCATTAATAACCTAACAAATACAATTTGGATTTCAAGTGATGAAAACATGTTTCATTATGACCAATATTAAGTATAAATTGAGCAACAGAGATGGTCACCCAAGTACAGCAGGTAGGTGCAATGTGGTTATTACTAACATTTTGAAAATTGTATTCAGGAAACCTTATAATCACAGCATTATTTTACAAGAGTCGATGGACTACAAAGAAGAATTATGTTCAGACCTGTCATATACTTAGAGGAGGAGGAGGGTTGCAACTCAGCAACAGTAACAGAAATTAAACTGGTGGCTAGAATGTTTTCCCAGTGAGACAAGGCCGACTTCTTACTGAGCCATGGACTCTTACCTTTAAAGCAAATGCATCTGCCACTCTTCATTTTGTTCCTCATTATTGCATCACCCTCATATAGACTAACCCCGTTTTTCCAAATTATAATTATTTTTTCAAAGGCTCCTAGGAATCAGTTGCAGTTCATGCAAACAAACTCACCATCTCACACATATTAAGTAGACCATCAGTCACTGAAAAGGACAAGAAGATCAGAGCTGAGGATAGTACTGTTTGTTAATGGCCTGGTCATGGTATTAGGTGGGGCAGAGGATCCCCTTAGCTTCCAGTGACTTGCTGGTATAAATGTCTATGTTGCCAACAGGACCAATAGTTGAAACATATGAAAAACCACACACTGGAGCCAGTGTTTTTCTGGGAACTATTATTTAAAGATGCACCCACCTGGAAGCCCAACCTAGTCCAAGCAGGCGAACATGGGGCTTACAGTCCTCAAACGAGGAACTCACATTCCCCAGAAGAGCAACCTGTATGCAGCTAATACTTAATCCTCCGTGTTGCAGACAGTAAAATGCCACCGGTGGCAAATGAAACTGTTACTGACCATGTGAATTTCCTTGAGGTCGGCTTCATCCATTTCCTGTTTCACTCAACAAGACCACCAGCGTCTTCCTCTCTGCTCCAAGTCCCTTCTGATCCTCATCAGCCTTCCACTGCTTCTGACTCTGCACATAACCAGTGCTCCCCTCTGTCCCACGCCCCATTTCTGGCTGAGGCGGTGTGCAGTGCAGAGCAGGCGGGGCAGGGTGGGGGGCGCTCAGAGTCACAGCAAGGGGAATCCTGCCTCTCCCGGCCCCCTGCTGTCTGACCTCAGGCAAGTCACCACCTGATGAGTCTTAAATTTCCTCATCTGTAAAATGGGACTGTTGTAAGGACTGAGTATTTAACTGAGTGCCTAGTTTAATTTAATCGAGTCATGGATTATTTAATGTACTCAGCACATAATAAAGCCCTCAACAGTTCCTTTCCCTCCCCCACCCTCCCCTTCCCATGTATCCTAAGAGACCGCATGTATCTGCTTTTGCCTTCTGCTTCAGCTCTGTCTTTCACATAGTCTTCGAAACCATTTCGAAGCTGGCACGGGAGTCCCGCCGTGCTTAACTTCCCCTGTTGGTCTCCTTGCGTTTCCAGGTGCTGTGTGCGAATAGATGGCCTCGCCCAGTGGGTCATTTTCCTCGTGCTAGCGATCACTTCCTTGCTAGAGCGTCTCAGCACACACAGAGCCATAAATACTGTTCTCTGAGGACCTGTCTCCCCCGGTGCCACCACATTATCTGTTCAGATGACACATCAACCTACTTACCTACTTTGAACTTTCCCCTTTGGTGGAACAATCCCTGGTTCTCAATCTTAAACGCCCTAAATCATCAGAAACTCTTTTCATATATGGCACACGCTTATCTTTCTTCTGTGAGCCTTCCTCTTTTCAATCTCACTGTGTCAGGTCACCATGTCAATGATCTGCCAAATAAGCAAGCCCCAGTCATTTTCCACTTGTCCTTTTTTGAGCATAATTTGGATGACTGCCAGAGCTTGCATTTCCACCCCTCCCCCCACCCCAAGCCCCTGGCCTGTGAACTAGTCCTCATTCTGCTCCTTTCTTTGTGTAGAGACAAAGGGGGAAGATTTTAGTTGCCTCCTGGCCGGCTATCTAGAACTTTCCTCCCAATAGTCTGAGAGAGGCCTCACGGCGGGAGATGACATGGGTTTAAATCCTGCCTCCCTCACTGCCTCTCTGTTACCTAATCTTCCCAAGTGTGTTTCCTCATCCACAAATGGGAAAACAACACCTGCCTGGTAGGGCTGCTCAGAGGACAAGAATGTTCTCGGTAGAAAGCTAACCATGGGGCTTGGCACCGGAGAGCTGTCGAGAAATGGGGCCAAAGCATTTTCTTAGCCCTCCGGAGCTCCCTCCTACTAGCCAGCCCTTCCAGCGAGCCCCTTCCCAGCCCTTCCACAGGCGGGCACTTCGAAGGGCTGGCCTCCCTTGTGGAATCCCATCCTGACTTCCCTCTGCGGGACGAAAGAACCTGCCCAAGAACCTTAGCCGCTGCTTCAAGACTTCCTTCCAGGTTGGTTCAAGATATTTCACTGCCCGCTTGGGCCAAATCCTCTGAAGCGCACCTTGCCCACCATTCCCCCAGCCACACCCTGACCTTGAACTCCCCAGGAAAGCCTTTCCCGATTCAGTATAATGGATGTTGCCAGATTCCAACCCTTGAGAGAAAGGATTCCACTCCAGCCTGGAGGAGGGGGGAGGGAGAAAGAGCTCTGGCGGGATCAAGACAACCTGCTCCCAACTTGCTCTGTGACCAGGGCCAAAGCCCTTGAACTTCTCCAAGCCAGGGAGGCAGACTGGCTATGGCCAAGCTCCTGCCAGGCTGGAAGGCAAGATTCTCTGAATGCGGCATACTTGGATGATGCCTGGTCTCCTTTGCCCCTCGGGGTTGTTCGGGTGCTGCGGGAATAACTTCTGGGGCCCTTGCCCTTGGCTGGCTGTTGTCAAGGGCAGAGACCATTCTCTGGGTAACTCAGCACAGCCCAGAGCTCTGTGCTGGAGGCACTACTTAATGCATGCATTTCGATGACAATGATCAAAGCACCTCCAGTGAGGCACAGACAGCTGCCACTGGATGACTCAGGCCTCTCTGCAAAATGGCTTAATTTAGCACTCTTTCAGTTGTCTAAAGAACAGACTCGAAGAACGAAGTGAACTGAACACCCTTTAACTAATGTAACCTCACAATGGGCTTTTAAGGTCAGGAGTTTTTATCTCTAGAATACAGATGAAAAAGTACAGACACAGACAGCTTCATCCGTTCCTCGAGTCAACAGTGGACCCCGGGGCCTGAGGGCGCAGTGGAAAAAACCAAGGAATGACAGAGAGCAGCAAGGGAGATCTGAGTCGCAGGCCAGCCTCTGCCATTAACCATGTGTATGACCTTCGAGGAGGGCCTTCTTGGGCCTCCTTTTCCTCATCTGGAAAATGGCCTTGGGCAGTTGGTCCCAAGCCTGGCAGGGTATCAACACCACCAGGAAAACTGTATTAGAAACAAATCTGCATTCTTGGTTCCACTCTTGAAGATTTTTTTTTTTTAGATTCTTAATTCTGTAGGTCTAGCGTGGGGCCAGGACTCTGTTTTCTGTACATGCACCCCACCCCAGTCCCCAACAAGGGAGCAAAGGCAGTCCTAAGTGCCTGACCCTGGAGACACAGTTCAGTGTTTCACTCAGACAACTCTGTCTCTTCCCAGTTCCAAAACCCATTAGGTCATCTTATCCTTCGCTCTCTCTTGAGGAGAACCCAACTGGACTATTTCCAAGCATATTGCACGGTAGCTTACCACATTCATGAGAACCCAAAGAATTCTGAAATCAAAGGTTGGTTCATAAGACTCACAGAGCAAGAAAGAGGTAATCTTGTTTTGACAGAAATCCAAGCTCAAGGGCGGGAACTCCTCCCAAGCATCTTGTAACTGAACATGGAGCAGTGAAGAGGAAGGGGTGAAGGCACTAGACTAATAGACAAAGCTTCTTTTAAAAAGAAAACCACTAATATACCTGGCTTTGCTTGACCCAAGCTTAAAGATTCCGTTAAGTCTGATGAACAAGAGAAGTACTAACCTAAGAACTCATTTCTTAGCAGCTGAAAGCTCACGGTGTGTGCTGGGCCCTATGCTAAACATTCACACACATTGCTCCACTTCACTGACACAACTCTGTTGCAAGTACTAATTTTCACTTCTTATCGAAAACCTAAGTTCACAGAGCTAGACAAACCCAGGTATATTTGAATCCAGAAACCATGCGGTACTACAAACATGACCTTAATATCGAATGCACCTATGCTCAAAATTTCTAGAAAATCTAACAATGAACAGCAAAGCTCAGTGAGTTGGCCAATTTTGGAGGAATCTGTGAATTGGAGACATAAGCATGTCCTTGATGGAATTCTCAAATTTGCACTACTTTGGGGAATCTGGGCAAATGGGAAGAGGATAATAAACATAACCTAGAAAACTGGAATCCAACTCCCATTCTTTTTTTTTTTTTTAATTTTTTTTATTTGACACAGACAGAGAGAGATCGGATCACAAGTAGGCAGAGAGGCAGGCAGAGAGAGAGGAGGAAGCAGGCTCCCCACTGAGCAGGGAGCCCGAAGCCCTGGACCCTGAGATCATGACCTGAGCTGAAGGCAGAGGCTTTAACCCACTGAGCCACCCAGGCGCCCTCCAACTCCCACTCTTGATGTTGGTTTGCTGTGTATGTGCTCTTGAAAAGTCAGTTTTCCTATCTGGCTGTGGGTTCCACATCAGCAGAGTGAGGACGACAAGAGCTACTTACAAGGCAGGGATGCTGTGAGATTAAACAGATTATGGCCACAAAGCAGCTCTGATCTTCTTCGAGAACGGTACCAAACAAGTGAATATAGAACTCTTGCTTGCCCTTGCAAAGGCTGTACTGACTGAAGCTTACACAAAGTACCTTGGAGACCAGACTTCCTCCGCTGTTTTCTGAACTTTCTGAAAATTTTTTTAAAGATTTCTTTATTTATTTTAGAGACAGAAAGAGAGGAAGAGTGTGAGCAAGGGGAGGGACAGAGGGAGAGGGAGAGTCCATAAGAGACTCCCCTGCTGAGCATAAAGCTCGACATGGGCTGGATCCCTGAACCCCGAGATCATGACCTGAGCCGAAACCAAGAGTTGGACACTTAACCGACTGAGCCACCCAGGCGCCCCTGAACTTTCTGAATTTTACCCCTGCAAGTAAATTTATGATCAAAAAGAGTGAGGCCATCCTACCCGCCGCAACTTTGTTGTTGCGTGTCTTAAAGTTCTTGCAAGGCAATTTGAGTTCCCAAACAGTGAAGTGCTTTCTTATATTGTGGTCTCCTTTCCAAGGGAGTCCTAAGACTGTGCTATTATAGAGCATTATAAGGGGTGCCTGGGTGGCTCAGTTGGTTAAGCATCTGCCTTCTGCTCCGGTCATGATCCCAGGGTCCTGGGATCGAGCCCCGAGTTGGGCTCCTCACTGAGCGGGGAGTCTGCTTCTCCCTCTGCCCCTCCCCCTGCTTGTGCTCTCTTGCTCTCTCTCTCTCTCTGTGTCGAAGAAATAAATAAAATCTTTTTAAAAAAAGCATTAATTAAAAAGCGTATAGGGTCACCTCGTGGCTCAGTCTGTTGAGCATTTAACTTTGGCTGTGATCTTTAACTGGCAGGTTGTGATCTCAGGGTCTTGTGTTGGGCTCCCCACTGAGCAGGGAGCCTGCTTCTCCTTCTCCCTCTGTGCCTTCCCCTGCTCATACTTTCTCGCTTCCTCTAATAAATAAACAAAATCTTTTTTTTTTAAAGTATATAATAGGAGCTCAGTTGTTTTCTGTTAAAAAGTAAATATGTATTTTTTTAAACTTTAGGAAGTAGAGAATTTATAGTTTTCATTGGTCGCATGCTGAGTTTTCCTACCTCATGTGAGGTTACTCTTTGCTATTACACAGTACTTGACATTTACACAGTGTTTTACAATCTGTTTACTATCTGAAGTTCACGGGCACCCCCCAGAGGGAGGGCCCCAGGGACTGATAACTGCTTTATAGGTGAGGAAACAGAGAAATCTTGTAACTTGTTCAGAATTGTGAGAAACCTCCCGCTCTCTCTCTTTAATATTATTTTTCTTTTTTAAAGTACTCTCTACACCCAACATTGGGCTGGAACTCACGACCCTGCGATCAAGAGTCATAGGCTCCACTGGCTGAGCCAGCCGGGCGCCCTGAAACCTTTCTCCTTCACAGATGACGTTTACCACCTCTTTCAGAGTGTCTGTACAAACACAAAAACCTGATGCGAGAAGGGAATAAGTCTGGTTTTCTCCTTGAGTGGACTCAGGATCCCATGAAACCTGCAAAGAGCCTGGGGTCATCCAGCACACACTGTGCACTTGGCAGATGGGCCCTGGGAAGGGGGAAGGCTGCGGCTTGCTGGACCAATGTCAGGATGCCCACCGCTCGTCCAAATCTGAGACTCACAGGTTCCGACATCAATTGTCCCTTTTTGGTGGGACGGGCGACTCTAAAGGGTTAGAAGTACATCGTGTTTTCTTTAGCACCTGCTGTGCACTCAAGACTTCAGGAATGAATCCCTAGACATGGCTTTGAATCTAGAGCCTTTTGGGTGCAAGCTCACCATTCCACCCATGAATTCCTCAGACCTTTAGAGCAGATCTGTGTTTCTCTGAGGCTCGCCTTCCTCCTTGAGGTTGGATGATGATCAAAAGGGCAATGGTGTCGATTTCCACACTTCTTCATAGTGGGTCAGAAGCTAGTTCTGTTTCCCCTCTCACTGGAGAAGCTTGATTTCCATTGCTCTGAAAGCCACAGGCCCCGAACACTTAAAACTGCCTTTTCCCTTCCCTTCCTAGGTCATCATCCCTCCCAGGCTTTAGGCTCTAACCCCCAACCTCGCAGGCCCAAAGGTCAATGGTTCTCAGTCGTGGTGCTTCTTTGGGACAGGCCTGAACAGAAGCAACAGTAACAAAACCAGTAACAACCACTTTTATTACTAATATCACTGCCACGGGGACCACGGTTACCCATCATTTTACGGAGTGCTCCCTGTTTCCAGACCCTGTGCTAAGTGAACACTCAGTGTAAATTAACCCGATTTACAACGTGTCTCGCTGCAACTCTATGAGGCAGATTACAAATATCATACCCACTTTACAGCCTAAGAAACTGAGGCACAGAGAGGTAAGCTGACCCAACATCACACAGCTCATAAGTTTGGTCCCAGAGGCCATCCTCACTGCCACTCTGTACTGTGAGGGGACCAGAAGGTAAAGGAGGGCCTCCAAACTCCCGAAGTTTGTCCAGGGGTGTCAGGACAAGTCAGAAGTGTGTGGCTGGACAATAAGATCGTCTCAGTTATCTGTCATCAAAGGCAGATGTGGGTCCACGTAAAAAATAACGCGAACACCTAACCCCAAATGTAAACAAAGCACAGTATTTGTTCAAAAGGAAATGTTCTTATTCACTAAAAAGAAAGGAAACAGGATATAAAAAAAAAAACAATGGCAAATCAAAGGTTTTGAGGCGGCTTTGAAGGAAGAGCCAAGCTGACACGGCCAGCCCCAGCCCTACTGGGCTCTTGAAGCCAAGCTGCTGTCTCTCCAGACTGAACGAGCCAGGGGATGTGAGCTTGGGCTACAGCGGGCTTTTAGCTACGTCCAAGGACACCTGAATTATTGTCCGAAACTAGTCTGGGGAGGGGACCCCGCTGGGGACTGAGCTACTTCAGCTGAAGTGTCCCAGGTGGGGCTGTCACTGAGGTACAGGGCCCGCCCTGAGGCCGCTGCAACAGGACCCAAGAGTGGTTTTCTCTGGATCTAAACTCACAGCTCAGTCTTGGGTGTGTTTGGACAACGCTCCGTCGCACATCTTCGGTCTGCAGACCGCTTGAGGGGACGAGAGCGGCGTGGGCACTGGAGAAGGCGCCGAGTGCGGGTCAGGAGATCTGACTCTGGGTCCCACTGAGGCAGCAACCAGACGTTTCCACATCTCTGAGAGGCTGGGGCGAGGTGACCTCAGATATTATTTCTCGCCCTAGCATTTTACAATTATAACGCCCAGCCACTAAAAAAGAAAAAAGGGAAACACCAGAAAATGGAAGGCCAGCCCCCTGGAACTGATGGACAGGCTGACGTGGGTTCTGATGAAGCACCGGGGATGGGTATCCTATCGCTGATTCATGCTAGAAACCAAACAGTGAGGTCGGGATTTGGGGCACCAGCCTCTGAATCATACCGAGGATCCTCAAGACCACATTTTGAAAATCCCTGAGTTGGGCTCTCACAAGAGAACTACTCATCGCCCACCTCTGGCTTGGCAGGGAATCAAGTTCCCAAGCCAGCAGGGCTCAGCGTACACATTTTCTCCACTGAAAACGTGTATCGAAATACTCCTGTTCCCTGGCACCAAACCCAGCCCCGCCTGGGCCTCAAGATGCTCAGTCGTTTACACGCCCATTTACACTGCACATGCTTTTATATACACTTCTTTTCACCGGAAGTGGGTGTGACAGCCATGGAAATTGATCCTTAAATGGGGAATATACTGATTCTACTTACTCCACTTCAGCTTTGCACTAATGCATGATCTTGTAAATGATTTAGGCATCTCTTCTAAAGACATCCTGAAGGTTCCTACAGCCGGGTTTAGTGTATGCTGCCTGCAGATACAATTCTGACAGTTTCAGTGTGATAACTAGAAATACGAGTGACGCCTGACTCTTAAAAGTCACTGTCCAACTTGGAAAAATGGCCAGTGCTGTTTCCTTAAAAGTTAGTCCTCCTAAAGTAAACAGTTTTAAGAAATGTTCTCCCTTGTGCAAGAAAACCTCACCCACAACTATGCTAGTTTTTTAATATGGCAATCTTTTAGTAAGGAGGAGCTCTTCAATACGTACTAATCTCAAAAGACTCAAGAGTTCCAGATTATCTAGGCATCAATCCACTCAAACCCACTTAGAGATACTGAGAATCTTTGCAAACCCATTCGGGATAATCCCTATGATAATTAGTTACCAACTATGGTTTTGCCTTTAAATCCTTCAACAATTACAGACAAATATTTTGTGGTCACTCATACCATCATGGAGAAATGGGGTTCTACAGGTCACACGTCCAAGTCTATGATATTCCCAAAGAAATCTTACTTTCAACACCTTTTACTTCTTTATATTCTGGGCCCAATACTTATATGAAAAATACTTCTCACCTCCTTAGTTCTGTGCCTACTCTGTTGTAATACAGTGGTAGCTCTAATACTATGAAAACTTTACTTTTCAGCTCAATTTATAAGGCCTTATGAAAAATAATACTCTCTTCAATCTGACCAAGAAGTGAGGCATAAAATATTTTCATTATTTGAGACAAGCCCATAATTCAATTTCCTTACCTAGAATAATCCTTAAAATCTCCCCACAAGATGACATTCTATAGTGTTTGAAAAGAATGAAGAACAAACCGATTATTTCAATTCTATTCTTTCAATCAGCAATTATGTTTCAACAGAAAATTCCCAACTTTTGTGTTTGTCTTTTCTTCTCTTTCTTTCTCTCTCTGTAAATTTTTAAACCAGAATTTTCATTTTAAACTTAAAAAAAGAACTGTGCATGCATATGGTTAAAAAAATTCAAAAGAAGTGAATAAAATGAGAAGTAAAAGCCTTGCTCCCTGGTCCACAAACCCACAATCCCAATCCTCAGAAATTACTGTTAGGTTCTTGTGTCTACTTCAAGAAACCCTCTACACACACACATACACACACACACACACACCACACACATATAAGTGCATGTATTTGTATATAACTAATATATATATATATTAAACATCACATATGTACACACCCATACATACAGACATATATAATGCCTATTTTTTTTACTCAAAAAGGGATCACATGTTAATATATATTGTTTTGTACCTGGCTTTTCACATTTAATAATCTATCTGGGGGATCACTTCATGTGGGCACATACAGATTGACTTCATTTTAAAAAATAGTTGCTTAGGGGCACCTGGGTGGCTCAGTCGGTGAAACGGCTGCCTTCAGCTCAGGTCATGATCCCAGGGTCCTGGGATCCAGGCCTGCATCAGGCTCCCTGCTTAGTGGAGAGCCTGCTTCTCCCTCTCCCTGCCGCTCTGCTTACTCGTGCTCTGTATCTCTGTCAAATAAATAAAATCTTAAAAAAAGAAAAAAAGCTGCTTAATCTGTTTTATAGGCATCCAGAATTCATTTAATTACTCCTCTAATAATGAACATTTAAGTAGCTATTTTGAGGAGGTATAACTGACCTATGATGGACTAACATTTCAAGTGTATAATCTGGTTAATCTGATGTGTGTATGTATCCATGAGACCATCAGCACAATTAATATAGTGAGCATATCAATCATCCCAGAAGCTTCCATGTGCCCTGGGTAATCTTTCCCTTCCACACCTTCCTGATCCCTGGCCCCTCCCCCAGGCAACAACTGATCTGTTTTCTGTCACTTAAGGTCAAAGTGCATGTAAATAATTTTATAATAAGATTCATACCTTCTGTGGCCTCTTTTTTTGGTCTGTCTCCATGCTGCAGGTATCAACAGTTTTGATCCTTTTCTATGTAGTATGATAGTCTATGCATTGAGTGTTCATTCATCAGTTGATGGACACTTGGATTGTTTCCAGCTTTGAATGATTATAAATAAAGCTGCTAGGAACATCTGTGCAGTAGAAGTTTTTGTATGGACATATGCTTCCAATGCTCTTGTGTAACACCTAGGAACGGGATGCATGGGTCATGTGGTAAGTATGTGTTTAATTTTTAAAGAAACCGTTGAGCTAACTTTCGGAAGTTGTATCCTTTGACATTCCCAACAGCTGGGATGGAGATTGAGCTACCCATATCCCTCTGACCACCTAGTATGGTCAGTCAGTCTTGTTTTGTTTTAAATTTTAGCTATTCTAATAGGTGTGTATAGTGGTATCTCATTATGGTTTTAATCTGCATTTCCTTAATGACTAAAGAGGTTGAGAGTCTTTACTTGTGCTTATTTGTTACCTGTTTCTGTTTTTTTAAGCATCTGTCCATTTCAATATCTTTTTTTTTTTCTATTTTTACTGGAATATTCTCTTACTATGGAGCTTTAAGAGTTCTTTTTGCATGCTGGATACAGGTTCTTTATTAGATTTGTGATTTGCAAATAACATATCCCAGTCTGTTACTGGTCTTCTCATTCTGCTAAAAGTATCTTCTAAAGAGCAGAAGTTCTTAATTTTGATAAAGTCTAACCCTTTTTTTTTCATGGATTGTTTCTTTGTGCTGTATGTAAGAAATCATCGCCTAAACCAATGTCACAGTTTCTCCTGTTTTCTTCCAGAACTTCTCCAAGGTTTTAGGTTTTACATTTAGATCTCTGACCCTTTTTGAGTTCATTTTTACAGATGGAGTGAAATTTGGATCAAGTTTGTTTTTTAAGTATATGGATAGCCAATCACTACAGGACCATTGGTTGAAAAACAGTTCTCCACTAAATTATTTTTGCATGTTTGTGGAGAAGCACAGAGCTGTCTTTGCAACTTTGTGGAAAATTAATTGGCTGCTACATAAGGATCTATTTCTGGACTCTTTCCTGTCCCATTAACCTGTTTAACTGTGTCTACCCTACTATACTGACTTACTTACTATAGCTTTACAAATCTGGAAGTCAGGTAGACTACATTCTCTAACTGTGTCCTTCTTCAAAGTTACATTGGCTGCTCTAGGTCTTTTGCATGTCCATATAAGTTACAGAATAAGCTTGTTAATATGCACGTTAAACAAAACAAAAGAACAAGAACAAGAACAACAACAACAACAACAAAAAACAATTTGCCGGGATGTTGACTAGGGTCAGTGGAGTCAACAGATCAATTCCATGAACAATAACAACTTAAGTATATCAAGTAGTCCATGGTATATCTCTCCATTTATAAGTTTTTGATCTCTCTCAGCAATATTTTGTAGTGCTTAATGTCTACTTCGTGCACATCTTTTGTCAGATATATTCGTAGGTATCTCATATTTTTTGATATTATGAATGGCATTGAAAATTCTCAATTTCTCATGGTTTGTTGCTGGTATGAAAATATAATTGATTTTTATTGATTTTGTACCCTGCAAATTTGCTAACCTCAATTACTAGTTTTGGTATCACTTTTTGAAAGTTCCATCGGAATTTTTTGCACAGATGATCATGTAATCTGTAAATAGTTTTACTACTTTCGTTCTAATCTAGATGTTTTTAATGATTTTTCTTGCTTTCTTGCACTCGTTATAATACTCAGTGCAATGCTGAATAGAAGTGATGAGTAGATGCCCTTGCTTGTTTTCTCAGAGGATAAGCTTTCAGTTTTTCATCATTAAGTATGATGTTAGCTATAGATTTTCATAAATGTCCATTATTAGTTTTAAGAAATTCTCTTCTACTCTTAGTTTGCTGAGAGTTTTTACCAAGAATCAAATTTGGAGACCTAAACATGAGGCCTGAAACCATAAAAGTCCTAGAAGAGAGCACAGGCAGTAAGGTCTCTGACATAGGCCATAGCTATGTCATTCCCTTCCTGAGGCAAGGGAAGTAAAAGCAAAAATTAACTACTAGGACTACATGAAAATAAAAAGCTTCTGCACAGCGAAGGAGACAATCAACAAAATTAAAAAGCAACCTACAGAATGAGAGAAGATATTACAAATGACATATCCGATAAAGGATTAGTATCCAAAATATATAAAGAACTTACACAACTCAACACCTAAAAAAGAAATAATCCAATTAAAATATGGGCAGAAGACATGAACAGACATTTCTCCAAAAGACATACAGATGGCTATGAGACACATGAAAAGATGCTTAACATCATTCATCATCAGGGAGATAGAAATCAAAACTACAATGAGTATCAACTCATACCTGTCAGAATGGCTAAAATAAAAAAACACAAGGAACAACAAGTGTTGGTGAGGACGTGGAGAAAAAGGAACCCTTAGGCACTGTTGGTGGGAATGCAAATCGGTGTAGCCACTGTAGAAAATAGTATGGAGTAAAAAATTTAAAAAAGAACTACCCTATGATCTAGTAATCACACTACTGTTTATATACCCAGAAAATACAAAAACACTAATTTAAAAGGACATATGCATCCCTATGATTATTGCAGCATTATTTACAATAGCCAAATTATGGAAGCAGCCCAGGTGTCCATTGACAGGTGGATGGATAAAGAAGATGCGGTGTATATATACAATGGAATATTACTCAGCCATAAAAAAGAATTAAGTCTTGCCATTTGCAACAAGATGGATGGATCTAGAGGGTATGCTAAGTGAAATAAGTCAGTCAGAGAAAGACAATTACCATATGATTTCACTCATAGGTGGAATTTAAGAAACAAAAAAAATGAGCAATGGAGGAAAAAAGAGAGAGAGAGAGAGACAAACCAAGAAATAGACTCAAAACTATAGAGAACAGACTGATGGTTACTAGAGGGGAGGTAGGTAGGGGGATGGGGGAAATAAGTGATAGGGATTAAGGAGTGTATTTGTCATGATGAGCACTGGGTGATGTATGGAATCGTTGAATCATATATTATACACCTGAAACTAATATAGCACCACATGTTAGCTATGCTGGAAATGAAATTTTAAAAACTTCATAAAATTTTTTAAAAAAAGAATCAATATTAGATTTTGTCAAATGCTTTTTATGAATATAAGAGATGATCATATGATTTTTCTTTTTGTTTGTACATATAATTACAATGATCAATTTTCAAATGCTAAATCAATCTTAAATGCCTGAAATAAACCCCACTTGTTCATGATGTATTATCTCTTTCATATATATTTGGATTCCGTTTGCCAAAAATTTATTTGTAATTTTTGCATCTATGCTTGTGAGGGATATTGGTCTGAAATCTTCTTATATTAACTTTGGTTTTGGTATCAGGGTAATGCTGGCTTCTTAGACTACATTGGGTAGGATTTTGTCCCCTTCAATTTTCTGTAAAAGTTTCTGTTGAATTGGTATTATTTCTTCTTAATATTTGGTTGAATTCATCTTGAAGCCATCTGGACCTGGAGTGTTCTTTGTGGAAGTGTTTTTAACTACTGTTCAGTTTCTTTAATAGATAAAACATCAGTTAGGTTATTGATTTCTTCTTAAGTGATCTTTGGTGGTTTGAGCCTTTAAAGGAATTTGTCCATCTCATCTATATGAGATTTAATGGCATAAAGTTGGATTTAATGGCATAAAGTTGTTCGTAATATTAACTGATGATCCTTTTAACTATACTGATGTAACTTCTTTCATTCCAGATACTGGTAGTTAGTGTAATCTTTCTTTTTGTTTGGTTTTTTTCTTCTTAATCTGGCTACAGGCTGATCAATTGTAGTGATCTTCTCAAAAAACCTTTCAAAAACCTTTTGGCTTTTTCTGACTTTTTCTACTGATTTTCTGATTTCCATTCGACTAATTTCTGATCTAATCTTTTTTTTTTTAAGATTATTTATTTATTTATTTGACAGAGAGAGATTACAAGTAGGCAGANTGACTAATTTCTGATCTAATCTTTTTTTTTTAAGATTATTTATTTATTTATTTGACAGAGAGAGATTACAAGTAGGCAGAGAGAGGAGGAGGAAGCAGGCTCCCTGCTGAGCAGAGAGCCCGATGCGGGCCTCGATCCCAGGACCCTGAGATCATGACCTGAGCCGAAGGCAGGGGCTTTAACCCACTGAGCCACCCAGGCGCCCTCTAATCTTTTTTTTAAATAAAGATTTTATTTATTTATTTGACAGAGAGAGAGAGAGAGAGAGAGAGAGAGAGAGATCACAAGTAGGCTGAGAGGCAGGCAGAGAGAGAGAAGGAGGCAGGCTCCCTGCTGAGCATGGAGCCCAATGTGGGCCTCGATCCCAGGAGCCTAAGATCATGACCTGAGCTGAAGGCAGAGGCTTAACCCACTGAGCCACCCAGGCGCCCCTGATCTAATCTTTAATTCTCCTTTCATCGGCTTACTCTGTATTTCACTTACTCTCTTTTTCCAGTTTTTAGGCTGGAACCTGAGGTGCCTGATTTGAGACTTCCTCCCTTTCTAATATATGCAGGTATTTAATGCTATGAATTTCTCTTTGGTATTGCTTTAGCTGCACTTCATACATTTTGATATGTTATATTTTCATTTTCATTTAGTTTTCAAAGTACTTTTAAATTTCCCCTTTGATCTCTCTTTGACCACAGGTTATTTAGAAGTATTTAGTTTCCAAATATTTGGAAAATTTTCAAGTATCTTTCTATATTAACTTATGATTGAAATCATGGGGCACCTGGGTGGCTCAGTTGGTTAACTGTCTGCCTTTGGCTCAGGTCATGATCCCAGGGTCCCGGGATTGAGTCCCGTGTTGGGCTCGCTGCTCAGTGGGGAATCTGCTTCTCCCTTTGCCCCTCCCCTGCTTGTTCTCTCTCTCTCTCTCTCTCTCTCTCAGTATCTCTCTGTTAAATAAAAGAATAAAATCTTAAAAAAAAAGAACTCTGTGGTCAGAATATACTTAATATTATTTGCATCCTTTAAATTTACTGAGAAATGCTTTATTGTCCCCAAAATTATCTCTTTAAATAAATACTGCAAATGCATTTGAAAAGAATGAGCATTCTGCTGTTATTAGGTAGAAAATTCTATAAACGTCAATTGGGTGAAGAGTGGAGATGGTTTTATTCAAGTCTTCTATATCCTGATTTTCTGAATACTTGCCTAACAATTGTTGAAATCTGTCTACAATCAGGGATCTGTTTTTCCTTGCAGTTATATTGGGTTTTGTTTTATGATTTTTGAAGCTTTGTTATTAGGTACATCAATGTACATCCTCTGGATGAGTTGATCCCTTTATTACTGTAAAATTACCCTCTTATTGCTGGTAATATTCTTTGCTCTGAAATTAATATTGTCATTTAAGCTTTTTGTTTGGTTTTTGATTAGTGTCAGCATGTGCTTCCATATTTTGGTCTCTGTGTCTTTAAAGTGGGCTTCTTATAGATAGCAAATACTTAGACCTTGTTTTTATATCTAGTCTGATAATCTCTATCTTTTAACTGCTATGTTTAGACCACTTACATTTAATGAGTACCATATGGTTGGGTTCGAACCTACCAACTTGCTATTTATTTTTTATTTGTCCCATCTGTTCTTTATTCCCCCTCCCCCCACTTTCCTTTTGGCCTAGTAACTTCTGGATTGATTGAGTATTTGTTATGATTCCATTTTATCTTCTTTGTGGACGTATTAGCTATAATCCTTCATTGTGGTATTTAGTAATTGCTTTAGATTACAACACATATCTAACTTTTCATGGCTTACATTCAAGTGATAATATACTACTTAATGTATGAGAGATTTAAAATAGTATACTTCCATTTCTCCCCTCCTGGCCTTTGCTATGTCTTTTATATATATATATATGTATATATATATATGTATATATATATACATATATATATACACACACATATATATATGTATATATATATATATATTTAAAGATTTTATTTATTCATTTGACACAGAGAGAGAGATTACAAGTAGGCAGAGAGGCAGGCAGAGAGAGAGGAGAGAGGAGGAAGCAGGCTCCCCGCTGAGCAGAGAGCCCGATGTGGGCCTCGATCCCAGGACCCTGGGATCATGACCTGAGCCGAAGGCAGCGGCTTTAACCCACTGAGCCACCCAGGCGCCCCTGCTATGTCTTATATTTTACTTCTATATGTGATATAAAATTTATTATTTCCACTTTAAAAAGTCAATGATCATCTAAAGAGATTAAAATAATTAGAAAAATCCTCTTATATACCTGTATTAGTTAACATTTATAGTACTCTTTATTTCTTTGTGTAGATCTATACATTTTCTTCCTCCTTGAAGAATTTCCTTTAACATTTCTTGGAATGCAGGTTTATAACTGATGAGTTTTTTCACATTTTGTAGGTCTGAAAAACTCTTTATCTCATCTTTAAAAAAAAAAAAAACAACAACCTGTATATCTTCTGGGTATAGAATCCTAGATTGATAGTTTTTTCTCCCCTTTCAGTACTTTAAAGATTTTGCTCCCCAGTTTTCTAGTTTGCATTATTATTTTTATTTTAGTTTGCATTATTTTTTATGAATGTCTGTCATCTTTATATTTTTTTACTTTGTATGTAACATGTCTTTTGCCCTTCTGGTTGCTTTTAAGATTCTTCTCTTTATCACTTGTTTTAAGCAATTTAATTATAATATGCTTTGGTGTTGTTTTCTTCCAGTTTCTTGCGCTTGGAGATTGTTGAACTTGGATCAATGAGTTCATAGGTTTCATTAAATTTGGGAGATTTTCTGCCATTACTCCTTTAAATATTATTTCAGTCTTCCCCTCTCCCTCCTCTTCTTTGGGAACTTCACTGATACATATATTTGACCCTTTGAAGTTGTCCCACGTTGCTAGTGCCTGTTCATTTTTTAAAAATCTTTTTTTTTCTTTGTATTTCATTGTGGATAGTTTTTTATTCCAATGTCATCCAGTTCATTAGTCTTTTCTTCTGCAATGTCTATGCTGTTGCTAATCCGATCCAGTGTTTTCTTTTAAATCTCAGCTATTGCAGGCTTCATCTTTTTAATCTAGGTCTTTAAATATATGTACATATCTTCCATGTCTCTACTTAACAGGGGCAATCTTTCCTCTAGCTTTCTGAACATATGAAATGCAGTCATAACAATTATTTTAATTACCTTGGTTATTTATTTTTATATCTGTTCAGTTCAGTTTCAATGGATTGATTCCCCCCCCCCCAATTATGCGTTCAGTTTCAATGGATTGATTCCCCTCCCTCCCCGCTCATTTATGGGTTGTATTTTCCTGCTACTATGCTTGCCTGGTAGTTTTTGATTGGTTGCCAAGCATTGTAGGGTGATGTTTATTTTTGTCTTCTTGTAAACATTCTTGAGTTTTGCTCTGGGATGCAGTTAAATTAATTGGAAACAGTTTGATACTTTTGGTCTTGCTTTAAAGATTTGTTCAGGATGACCAGAGCTGTGTTTAATCTATGATTAATTTTTCTCCACTACTGAGGCAAGACTTAGTAACTAATACCCCTTAATTATGAAATTTGTTTTCCTTTCTGGCTGTTGAGGACATCGTTTCCATCCCTCTCTGAGTTTCAGGCACTGTTCTCTCTAATCCTTCAGAATGTTCTTTCTCAGGTCTTGGGTCATTTCCTTACATGAATGCCTTTCTCTGTACTCAACTCAATACCCCAGGGAAACTTCCTCAGTTCTCCAGATTTCTGGCTTCGTGCAGCTCTCCATTTTAATCTAGCCACCTTGGCTTCCTGGACTCCTAGCTACATCTCTTCCAATCAGGGAGACCATATGCTATGGCCTGGGGAATCTCTAGGCAGTAAGCTAGAGCAATCATGGGGCTCATTTTGTTTCCTGTCTTCAAAGATCACTGCCTCCTGATGCATGATATCCAATGTCTTGAGTACTACTGTTTCATACATTTTGTCCTTTTTTTTAAAGGTTTCAGGTGGAAGTTAAATGTGGTCCCTGTTACTTCATCTTGATGAGAAACTGAAGTCTTGCTTCTAGTTTTGGCTGATGTAAAAAATGCTGCAGGGCGCCTGGGTGGCTCAGTGGGTTAAAGCCTCTGCTTTCAGCTCAGGTCATGATCCCAGGGTCCTGGGATCGAGGCCCGCATCGGGCTCTCTAATCAGCAGGGAGCCTGCTTCCTCCTCTCCTTGTCTCTTTGCCTGCCTCTCTGCCTACTTGTGATCTCTCTCTCTGTGTCAAATAAATAAATAAAATCTTTAAAAAAAAATGCTGCAGTAAACATCACCACATATATACCTCTGGTCAATATGTGGATCTATCTGTTGAATAAATTATTTAAGGTGTCATTGTTAAATTGAAGGATAGGTGCATTTTAAACACAAATGATTTTGCCAAATTGCCATCCAAAAAGATTTTACTGATCAATACTCCTACTAACAGTTTTTGAGAATGCCTACTTCTCCATATATTCTACAACACTAAGTATCATCAAATGTGTACATCTTTACCACTTTGATAGTTATAAAAGTTATTTTATTTTCATCTTATGTAAGATGTTTTGATTAAACATCTTGTTATATACTTACTGGTGATGGGCCCTGCTTTTTTTTGGAACTATTTATGTCCTTTGAATTTTTAGAAAACTGGTTTTTCATTTTCCTATTGATTTGTTAGAATTTGTGTGGGAGATTAACTCTATATCATCTGAATTACAATTCCCCACAGCCTGTTCAGCTGATAGTTTTGTTTTTTTTTACTTTCTTCAGGGTGTTTTTTTGTTTGCTTTGTGCCATGAATAATTTTTAAATTTTGCATGTAGTCTAAGTTATCAACATTTTCCTCTGTGACTTTTGGGTTTTGTATATTTTCTGGAGTGCATAGGTACTTGACAGTAATAGGAGTTTATATCCTAAATTCATAATTAATAAGTGAGACAATATAGTTTCTTTTTTTCCCCTAAAAACTGAAGTTAGGTGACAGTGTTGCTACACTGAGTTCATGTAACTTATACTGATCAAGATCTCTGATGGGCAACTTTCTCTGATTAATAAAACATGGAAGATACAAATTACTACTTGTGAATGAAGTTTGGTAAGGAAGAATTTCAAAGCATGAAGAAAAGCAGAGATACAAAAAAGGAATCTTTGGGGGAACCACTGGCTTTAAATCAAGGTCTTAATTTTCCCAGAATGGACTCATCTTTAGGGTTTGGTGGGAAGGTGGAGCAATGATATGAAACCAAAAGCAAGGGTTATTCTAAGACATGTTGGTTGGTTATAAGCTGGTTCCTAAAACTGGAGCCTCCCCTGAAAACTCCAGCAAATTCTCCCTCCCCCAGATGACCAATGTACTTACTGCTAGTGCCATAAACATACTTAGAACAGACTTTGTACCTTGTCATATACTTTCTTCACATTGTTGCCTAAGTTTTATTTTCCCAACAAGGGAGTTAGTCACTTGAGAGTCGAGCATTGGGCCATATGCTCCTCACAATATCAAGCTTAAACTTATATACAGTTGAATTGAGTTGTATAGAGCATAAGCATGTGCTGTCTAAAGTAGGAAAACTGTGTACAAGCTACCTCAAATTAGGAGACAGAATTCAAGAAGAGAGTACATTATTCATGTGCTTGCCTGGGGACGGCATTTGTCATCACCTGGCATTTGACAAGAGGAGGCTAATCCCCAGCAAAGGAAAATGGATGCAGTGAGGCCTGAATGGAAGGGGCCCCTCCTTGGAAAACATGACCGTTAAAAAAGGTCAAGTTTTCCTTCAGGTTCTCTTCACAGTTAGTGAAGAAATTACTGAGGGATTTAAAACCGCAAAGTGTCACTTTTCTTTTGGGGGAAGGAATCAACCTTCAGCGAGGGTCTATGATACGTGATGGTGAAGGAGGAAGAGAAGAGCTAACATTTATTGCTTATCGTGCATGCAGCACTGTCCTACTCGGCACTTTTCATGAATGAGTTAACTGCACAAGTCCACGAGCAAGACTGTATCATTCCCATTTTATGAGTGAGAACACGAGATTCAGGGACATGCAAAATTACTTAGGTATCACAAGAAGGCAAAGCGACTTGAACACAGGTCTAGCTGACTCCAAGACCATCCTCTGTGCTACAGTGTACCTCATTTCATCCTCAGAGCAACCCAGACAGAAGCTTTCCCGTGATGTCCATGTAGACATGAGCACTGAGGGAACAGAACTACCTGATGGCTGTCCAGGTATTTCTGACTCTAAAGCTCATATATTACTGTTTCAATATGTGGAGCTTCACACTCCCTACTCTATTCCATTTGTCCCTACCGTCTCTCTCCTTCCGTCTGTTCCCAGCACACACACATGCCCATGCACATGTGTGCACACACATCACACAAAAAGGAAAAAGAAAGGTCTAGTCACATGACAAAAGTCACATGAGAAAAGCCACGCATGGCCATTCTTCCATGTCTGTCATGGCTCATGTGATTCTCTGTGCCTAATTATAGCTTCTTCCTTTAAACCCTTCAATGCGAGCTTCGTTACTCCTTTGAGCCCCTCCTCAATCCCTCTCTTGAGTCAGTTGCTCTCCCTCTGCCCTCACACACTTTGTTTACACTTCTGCTATTATAATACATCTCATGCTCTGCCCATTTCCCCACTAGACCCCACCTAGCATCTTATTTAATTGCGGTATCACTAGCAGTGGGCACACTGTTCAGACATGGAGCACGATGAATGAACTTGATAGCCTGAAGAAAGTCTATAGATCTCTACACACCACTTACTATTAAGGAAGAAAGCTACTGCCAGACCACAGTCCCACTACTGGAGATGTGAAAGAGATAACCGGCAGACAACCACCACCTGGGTCTGGTTATCGTCAGGGAGGGGTTGAGTGTTGAAAAATGCAAGACTTCTTGAAAGGAAACTACAAACCTGAAAAAGCACATTACTGATTTATGGGATCTGTATAAGATTTATAGTGGCAGGGAGGAATTAGCCTGCTGTTTCAATATGCACTTAGGCATCAAAAACTTTGCTTCTAGTTGCTAAATTATGTTGCTAAATTGTGATGAGCAAATCATCTTCTACATATATGCAACTCAAATCTCAGTGTGTTTGCTACCCTACTTGATTACCAGACCTTGAATACCTCATGCCTTTGAATACCCTATGCCTATCTTTTTCACTTCCCGGGATTCTAAATGACTATCCTGGAAATGCTGTAGAGCTTGAAGTTGGTCACACAGGGCCGCCCAGGAGGCCTTCGTGGTTGGGGATAACAGTAAGAAAGCATGAGCAGTTTTCTGCCACTATTTCAGTGTAGACTAGATCTCGGGTCTATCATTTAGCCTTCCTTAGAATTTTCATTTTGTCCTGCAAAACCAATTTCTCTTACCTGTTGAGAGAAGGAAAGTTGTGGGTTTTCTCTCCTCCTTTGTCACCAGACTTGCTACCAGGGTCAAACTGTCCGTGAAGGAATATGGGGCATTACTATGCTGGGCTGAGGATGGAGGAAGGAGAGCAGTCAGAAGATAACCAATTTTGAGGATTTGTCTCAGGCTCCTTAGTTTATGTGCACGTTGACAACAAGAAAAGTGTTATCTGGCAAATTGTGAGGTCCTGCTCTTTACCGTTGAGTACAGCCTGTCTTAAATACAAATCTGGAGCTTGCAGCTGGCTCAGCCTTGACATACAGGTCCTACTATATCTTCAAAGTGTTTTTCACCTGCCATTGTTAGTTGGGAGAATTCTGAAACACAGTAGTGAGTTTTCATAAAATGCACCCAACTGCTAATTTTTGTCTCCTTGTAATGGACTTTTATCAGAGCTGACGCTTCTTAACTTTCAGGTCTTATCCCACCACTCCTGCCTTATGCTCCAGCTACATTTGCCTGCTCAAGTTTCCTGAAGAGCAATTCATTTCAGCCCCAGGACCTTTGCACACGTGGACTCCTTTCCTGTGTATCTGAGCTCTTCCCTGCTGGTTCCTTCTGGTTCAGCTCAAAGGTCATTTCTTCTGAGATCACTCTTCTCTAACAGTACTCCCACTCTATCATACCAACCCTACCCCATCCTGCCACTGGGCAGAAAGCTCATTACATAGCCCTTACACCTAAAATGGATCTCTCTTGCCTTCTGCCCTGTCCAGTATACTTTCTAACTACCCTGGTTCACCATCCTTGTTCTGTTGGCAAAAAGAATGCAACATGGATTAGTACTTCAGAAGGCTTTCTAACAATGCTTTAAAACAAAACAAAATAAAACAAGGTTTCCGTTAACTGAGTAAATCAAGAAATCCAATTAAAAAATTTTTTTTCCAAGCTTCTGAAATTTTATTTTACTGTTTCTATTTCAGTTTAGTTCCTAACATATAACAGATACATCTTTTGAAAAGCACAGAACAGAGACACTGACGTTTATTAAATGCTTGACTTTATTTCTAACCATTTTACTATTCCCTCTGTGACTCTATCATTTTTTTTCAAAGAAAACAATCATCTCTTGATTCTATTTCACCATTTAGATTCACATGAACTATTTCAAATTTCTTAATTTCCAAGCAACACATTAAATTCTTCAGATTTCTTTCAAAATAGCTCTGGGGAAATCCCTGATGATTTCAGCTGACAATTCCTTAATCAGGAAAAGACTTTCAATGCTAATCATCAGAAAAGTTACAATTTACAGGAAAGAAAGGGGAAATGCTGACATGTTGCACAACATACCATGAATAAAGCATGGTTTATTAATTGAATGGCATACTCATGCTGACAATTTTATCAAGAATTTCTAGTGACATCAAAAAGTATGTTAGAGCAAATGAACTCCGTCTATCGTCCATGTTTCTGACAAGTCCAAGGTGCAGTAAGATTCCCTTCTTTGGAGATTTTATGGGAAACAGGAGACATCAAACAATCTGTGAACTTCCCCCCACCCCCCAGACTTCTACAAAGATTCTACGTTTTAAATGAAGCAAAGAACTTAGCTAAAGGGAATTCCTATTTGGTGTCTAATTCCACCCAGCACTAAAGAGAGTGCTTTTCTTTGTGGTTTCTATTATTTGGTAGAGGAAAGAAATGATTTGCTTCTGCCTCTAGTTGTGGGTACAAGGATCAAAGTTGTCTGCAGGTGGGCAAAGACAAAAGCTGCAGTAGCATCCCCAGAACAAAATACAACCCCCTCCCCCCAGCTACAAAAAGAAGACAGTTTGAAAGCAGTAGCTACCAGGATGTAACTCTGACACCCAATTTATCTGGTAAAGTCAATTAGGTTTCAATTGCAGTAATTAGGTAACATATTAAAAATGAGATCACCACCCACAAGCAATGGGTTTTCCCCCTCATAGTCTATATAAATTCATCAATAAACTACAGTCTTTATTAATGCTTTATTACAAGTGATTACAAACACAAGGCATTTCATAAACATATCTCGTTGTTACATTGTAATTCGGCAGTAGGTATGATGCAAAAATCATCATCGTCAGTAAATGAGCAGAAAACAACAAGAGCTCCAGAAGGCTGAAACAGATCTCAGTGACTCATCCCAGAATCAGCCTAAACCTTCATTCAGATGGGGGCTGAAGCATTTATTCATTAGAATAGGGCTGGCTGAGAGAGCAAAAATCCCTGGAGAGGGAAGGAGATACTGGTAGGTATATAGAAGACTGAGGAAAGGGGCTTTAAGTGCCTGGAGATTTAAGTGAAATCATGGAAACCTGAGAAACAAAACTACCTATGATACTGGTCATTATTTTGAAAACTACACTGAATATCCAAACAAGTGATTCCACATTTCCATTTAACCTGATAGCACTTGCTAGCCTATGCTAGGTACTGCTTCCAGAATTCTCCACCCAGGATCTCCCTTCATCCCATGACAATTCTATCATGTTCCAGTTTCCATTTTTAGGGATAAAAACACTGAGGGCCAAGAAGGTTAAATAATGTGCCCCAAATCTCACAGCTGGCAGGCTAGGCATGAAACTCGCTCCCGTTCAACTCATCTGAGCTATTAACTGAGGATGTATCTTCTCTCTCCTTTGCCATTTTGGAGCTAGTGTCCCCCACTCCCTGCGTCCCCCCCCCCCTCCAAGGACCCTTTGGGACCCTGGCCAAACGTTTCAAGTGTTTTCTGACTAAAGTTTCCCAAAAGAAAGATAGTATCTCATGCTTCTGTTCAACCCCACGTCATTCCGCTTTAGCGCCTTGCTTAACTAGGCCGATGTCCCACCTACTGCAGGAAAAAGGAAAAAGAAACCAGCTTCCCACCTAAAGTGTTTCATTATCTTTCTGAGGTCCTCGCCACAGAGCTTTAACACTTCCTTCTCCAGAACCTGGTCACCACAGCTGGCTGCTTCTCGTTTTGACGGTCCAGTCTAATGAGATCATGCCCTAGCTCGGCACAGGGCTTGCTCAATACTCTGACATCTCAGACCCGGCAAAGCTACCAAAGACTTTTCGATGGAGGAGTCCACGACCGTCGATGAAACCGGAGTCACGGGAATTTGAACAAATGAACCAAACATTTCCAAGGTAAACTGAGACAGCTGTGACCGTGGAATGAATGAGTAATATCCATGGAGGACTTTCTACCCAAAGCCCCCAAAGTGTTTACCGCATCTCCGTAAACACAGTACTAACTACCTTTTGCAGTTTCATGACACAATTCTTTCCTGGACGGCCGTGCGCTGACCTCAAGTTATCACACTCTTTGCCCTCAGGTGGCTGGCAGCCAGCAAGAGGAATGGCCTCCTCCTTCCATCTTCAGAATAAAGACATGGTACAAAGGAGGGAGAATTCGAGCCGGGCAGATGTCACCAAGTAAAGTGTGCTGGCCTGAGCAGGGGGCCCACAGAAGCTGGGGGAGAGGCTGCCGGGCAGCTCCGAAGGCGAGAGCCACCGGCTTCCCAGTATAAGTAATTCACAACTACTGCTGCACACGGCACCTTTGTATCGTCTGGTCCCATGACTCAGTGTTTAGCTCTGTGCAATCTATCTCCCCTCCAGACCTTCATGCTCCCTTCCCCAGATACAGCCCATAACCTCAGACCTCTCAGCAGCCAAAAGGAGATGACGAAGGACAAGGCCAGAGGGTTCGTCTTTGGGTTGTTTAGCCTGTATGACTGGCAGCGACCAGAATAGCATAAAATGCCACCATGAAAAAGGTCAAAGGAAAAAAGGCTGTTCTCTGACTCAGGAAAAACATCAGGTGAGGATAATTTTCAACCGTGTGATTTTTTTAAATAAATGACACAAAGAACGCTTTATTTGGGATTTTCCCTCTTACCTCAGAGAGCAAAGGCCTGGGACTCAGTATTTAGCTTCTTGTTCAGTTTAGGTCATGGAGTCTAAGGAGAAGAATTTTCACTTTTCCTGTGGGATTGTCTTATAACGAAAAGGGCACCAGGCTTGAGGAGATTCATAAACTCCGGTGCCTCTGGGGCTAGGAAATGAGCACAGGGGCAGGAGGCGGGCCGGGTGGGGCTCCAGCGAAGTGGAGGGAAGAGGCGCTGCCCCCCCGCCCCCCCCTCCCCCCGCTTAGGCAGACTTCTCCACGTAGGGGGAGGGAAGACCCAGTGCTGTCAGATCTCGTGTTTTTATAACCAGAAGTTGGAAACGCAGATCGTTATGTGAAATCTCCCCATTTTCGTATGTTGCAACTAACTGATATATGTATATACAACGACATGGGCCAAACCAAACACATCTGTGGGCTGGCCCCAGTTCACAGACTCTGGTGTCTGACCTCTGTGACCAGTGTAATGGTTTTTAACCCTTCAACAGTTAAACAGTTAAAAAGCTTTTTAACACACCCTCCAGGGAGTAAATGATACTGCTGCTGGGTCAAAAGGCCCATTCTAATTCTGCTGTGTGGGGTTCTAGAAATAAGTCGAAGGCGCTGCTGAGTTTATCCGACAAACAATATGCAGCCTACAGCTTCGCAGCTTTCTTTTGGAAGGAGGCTGGTATCAGGAAATTGCCAGGGCAAGTTAAGGAAGGTGCTTCGGGAGGCAGATGTTTGGCGGCGTAACCGTCACCCATTCAAAAACGCAGGGTTTGTTCTTCCCTGCTGCTAGAG
The DNA here is from genome assembly GCA_002007465.1 of Ailurus styani. NCBI lineage: Eukaryota > Metazoa > Chordata > Mammalia > Carnivora > Ailuridae > Ailurus > Ailurus styani. The sequence goes on from LNAC01000207.1 coordinate 318,497, forward strand.
ACAAGTGAGCACAAGAGATGTGTCGACCAAGGTCTTCCAACTGGCAGCTCAACGGAGAAGTTCAGCTACAGAGAAAACACTCATATCCCCTTCCGATCTGACAGATCATGGAAGGGAGACAACAGTCTGGCTGGCTGCCTATCTTCCTTATCATGCACCAGGCATCACGCCACACCGCGTGCTCGCAGCTCTCTTCCCATGCTGCTCCTGCAGGGTTTCTACACATGGCCGTGGCTCATGTGTTGGGAAGGACGGGGGTTTCTATTTTAAAGAACAGAAATTTCCTTGTCTCTGGCTATGGGACTTGAGTACTGAGAACTTACTTGGTTCTACCACAGACGCGATCCTCAGTGTTAAAAGAGGAAGAGGAGACGAAAGCTGGACTCTTCCCTCCTTGCCAAGTGACAGCTCACCTGTGACTGATTTACAGTGGGCTGGGCAACTTCATCCTCACTGGCCTGGCTACCATCTGACCATCATGTTAGCTCACCTACTGGCATAATCAAGTACTAGCACTAATACCTAATCTTCACGGGTTGCTTACTATATATATATGTGAGGTACATTCTAAGTGTTTAGGTGTATTAACTTGCTTAATCCTCACAAACCCTAAGGATGCAGGTACTATTACTACCTCCATGTGACCTATGTGAAAACTGAAGCACAGAGAGGTCAAGTATTTTGTGCAAGGTCACGCAGTGATCGGCAGAATATGAACCCCAATGTAGACAGTCTGGCTTCGGGGCCTCTGCTCTTAACCACAAAGCTAGACAACCTCTCAGAAGAAGACCGGATATCAAGGTAAAGGCCATAACTTGAGACTGGGCTACTTGCTGTACAATACGAAGGCTCGGGAATTTTCTGTTCTGATGGTTAGTGGAAAGGAAATCTGCTAACTCTGACATTCTATGCAGGTCTTAGAGCAATTCTGCATTCAGGGGGGAAAAGAAATTGAAGAAATTTCTGTGTGGGGCACCTGGATGGCTCAGTCGGTTAAGGGTCTGCCTTCAGTTCAGGTCATGACTCTAGGATCCTGGGATCAAGCCTGGCATTGGGCTCCCTGCTCAAAGGGGAGTCTGCTTCTCCCTCTCCCTCTGTCCGCGGCTCCCTCTGCTTGTGCTCGCTCTCTCAAACAAGTAAATAAAAATCTTACCAAAAAAAAAAAAAATTCAGCATGTACTTGTGGAGCTGCATCCTATCATTATCCGTACAGATTCAAGCATGGTCACCGTGGGGAACGGAGAGAGAGAGAGAAAGAGAAAGGGAGACAGAATTTAAATGTGCAGCGGAGCCCCAGAAGGGGAGGGAAGGGGAAGGAAGAGCTGTTTTCCAACTCCCTCCAAGACCCTTGCTGGGCAGGGTGCACTCTTACTGGGTGGAGCACAAGTCTGTGATTAAAAGATAAGGGTTTTTCTTTTCCTATAATCTGGTTCCTCAAGGCAAGCCAACTTACTTCATCTGGTGCTGAACTGAAAAAGAGTTGCAACACTCGAGAAAACACTATCTGTGTGGGGCTGACTCAGAGATGGTGTCTCAGCCTCCAGGGGTGTGCAGAAGTGATCTGCAGTGTGTTTCATTTTTGCCTTCTACACTTAGAAACCCCAGGCTCCTGCGTGAACTGTGACCAAATGAATTTCAGTATGTATGATCTCCATTTGTCTCACCATCATTCTCAAGAATTTCTCTACAGATGTCATCTACGGTGATTTGGGGGCCCAGCAATTGTTATTTTAAAATAGAAACTTATTCCATATTATGACCTGTGATCCTATTCCCTGGTTCTTGACTCTCCAGTCTGGCTTTGGAGCCAGTCTTATACAGGCCCCTAAAAGAGCACCCTATCCCAACGCCGAAGCCTATGCTGTCACTGTTAATGGCTTGTTACTGCGGTCTGATTGCTTTTTAAAATTAGGGCTCACCAGTAGTCTACAAGCTCGGTGAAGGCTAACCAAGACTGACATATCTTGGGTATTCAATACCCAGCCAATGAAAAGTGAATGCCGTGCAAATTTATTATTTATTTATAAAAGATTTTATTTATTTATTTGAGAGAGAGAGAGCAAGCAAGAGGATGAGAGGGGAGAAGGTCAGAGGGAGAAGCAGACTCCCCGCGGAGCTGGGAGCCCGATGCGGGACTCGATCCGGGACTCCAGGATCATGACATGAGTGGAAGGCAGTCGCTTAACCAACTGAGCCACCCAGGCGCCCACCGTGCAAATTTATATACCAAAGCACAATGCGATGCTCGGGTCAGGAAAAATGACACTGCATACAGCTATCTGAGTGTTGCCAATCTCTGAAACCAGGCATTCAGAGTGTTCACTCTTGAACCTTCCTTTACTCAGGGTCTGTTTCTCTTTAGCTCTGCGTGTCTTGCGGGGTGATCTCATTCGCTTCTGGACATCGACCATTGGATACCACCACCCACATTCTCGTATCTCCCTAACCCCTCCCCTGAGCTACACGTCTGATTTTCCAACTGCCCTCAAGAGATCTCCAACTGCCTTACATAAGCAATGCAAGGTGAACAGTTCCAGGACTCAGGTTTATCTTCACCCTCCTGACTCTGCTCCGGTTCCCGTTTCCCAGACTGAGGGCTGGTTTCCTGCTGTAATTTAAAATGAGGCTTCAGGGCGCCTGGGTGGCTCAGTGGGTTAAAGCCGCTGCCTTCGGCTCAGGTCATGATCTCAGCGTCCTGGGATCGAGGCCCGCATCGGGCTCTCTGCTCCGCAGGGAGCCTGCTTCCTCCTCTCCCTGTCTCTCTGCCTGCCTCTCTGCCTACTTGTAATCTCTCTCTCTGTGTCAAATAAATAAATAAAATCTTTAAAAAAAAAAAATAAAAAAAAAATAAAATAAAATGAGGCTTCAGAGGTGTCAGACGAATCCGTGTTCAGATCCAGGGACACACTGACTGGCCCATCCTACGACACTGGGCTTCTCTGCATTCAGGTTTTCACAACAGTAAAACGGCCCTGATATTAGCCAGGAGAGTTGTGGTATTGACTACATCTAATAATGTATTTAAAGTCCTGAGCGCTGGGCCAGGTCTGCAGTGTCAGCCTGCAGTGAAAAAGGGCCTTTTCTGATTTATTCTCTCTACCAGTGAGTTCATTACCTCCATCTACCCAACCGCCTCAACTGGAAAACGCAAAGCCTTCCCATACTTCTGATGATAGTTCCACTGCCTCCTAATTCAAAGAGTCCCTAAATTCTGCCCTTTCTACTGGTCTCACTCATCCCATGGGCTCCTCCTCTCCGTAGCCACAGCGTCCTTCATTGCTGCCCTTGTCTTCATCTGTACCGTTGTCACCACTGGCTAGTTCCTTTCTGGGTTTCCAGCCTCCCTACACTTCAGCCCATACATCACAATGACACCAAAGTCCTCTCCATTAAAACCTCCATCAATCATGTCACCCCTTGGCCTAAACACCTTCCATGGCTCCCACAGGTAAAGTCCACAGCCGCACTTGTTAGGAATGGGGTGGGAACGATCACTTATGATAAATAACTCGTCGGGATCTTGACTTTTTTTCCTAATCACCACCACAATGCCGATGAAATAAATATAATTATCCTTGTCTTAGAGATTTCAAAAATGAGGCTAGTCAGTACTCTAAAAATCCACCTGCGTCTTAATTAGTCAAAGACTGGAATTCACAAGCTGGTTTGACTCCAGCCTGTACAATGAATTCACATCTTATTTAGAGAATACACTCTAAAGTGAAAGCATAAAATGAAAACTCCGCATAAGTCAAAGACAACCTCTCAGAGGGGCTGAACGCAGCCAGTATTTCTTTCGGTATTGGAAAGAATGCTGTTTCTTTAGCTGACATGGGACCAAGGACCAGCCAGCATACAACACCCACACTATTCAACTGTAGTCTTTTTCTCGCGCTCCATTTTTTTGGAGTATGTACACTTGGATCCAGGTCTAGTAACCAGAATATCTGGCTAACAGAGTACTTATAGTACACCATTAAGTATCTGTAAAACTACCGGTACCCCCAAACGACCGGGGGGAGTGGGAGGCAGAGACCACTTGACTTCACATTCTTGGCATGTGGCTTTAGACACTGCATGCCATAGGCAGCTTATTTATTTATACACAGGTTAAAAACAATGAATATACCCTCTCTTCCTCATCTTCCAGTTCAGGTCCCTCAACAGTCAGGGCACCTTTCAAATGAGTTGAGTAGTAATCAAGATTATCGGGTGGGTCCTTATTTGATCCTGCAAAATAAATTAGCAACCTGACTCTGGGGTTTGAGAACAACATCTTGCAGAGTAAGTAGTATGATGACAGTTCCCACAGGCTCCTGAGTCAAAGCCGAACTGCAAGTTCATGGGTAGAGATGGCTGCTCTGAAAGCTGCCTCATTTTCTGGTTTTAGTGTGGTCAGAAACAGGAAATTGAACCTTCGGTACTTTGGGCTTTGATTCTATGCCCTTAAAAAGCACCCAGCAACCCTGGGGTCTTTGAATGTGTAAGGAGCATGTACATTTAATGTGACCATTGGAAAAACAGAAGCTGTTGGAAGCCTGAGCTTCGATACTGTGTCCACCTGCCCAGGAAGAAGCACTCGCGTGATGAGCCCCATCCACCCAGAGTCTTTGTCCATGATTTCCAGAGTCCTTTGGAAGCACAGGCATCGAGATCATCGTACCCAGTTCCTCAGAGTGGTCTTGTGTTATGGACAAGTGGACTCTAAAATTAGTCTTGCTTCAACCAATCTGGTGGCCAACACATTTCTTATATTCAATAAATTACAATGTAACATGATCTGGGTTCAAGTACCAGGCAAGCTCCCCAGGCCCTCTTGCTTCCTGCCTGGGGACAGTGTCATTCGCTTTATATCATTGTTCTAATCTGCTTTTTTATCTGATTAAGTCAGATAACACAGGTCAAGCACTCCACATTGCCCGCTATATTCTATAAGCTCAATAGTCAGCCGTAGCTGTTAGAATTCCTCTCTCAGTTCTCACCCCATGGTGACCTCAAAGTAAAAGCCAAAGTCCCCGCAATGGCCTACGGCCTAGAAGACACTGCAAGATCTGCCCCTTGTTACCTCTCTTATCTCACCTCTTCCTTTTCTTCCCCTCATTCATTCCATATGGACCTCTTTGCCACTTCTGGAACATGCCAGGCCCCCTCCTACATTAGGACCTTTGCATGGAACAATTGTTCTAAGTCTCCCTCAGTGCATGCCATATAGACGTGCACTAAATACATGTTGAATGAGTGCTAAATGGATAAACTGGCTTGTGTGGTAAACTAACATCTCCTGGCCAATGGGAGTTCTGCACTAAGTACTTCACTAATGGCTGAGGTCTTGATACGTCTGGGTCTCCAAAGGGAACTGGGACTCTGCCCCCTAACAGCTAACAGAAACTTTCGAGTGTTTTTCATGAATTAGTTACTTTAATCCTCACCCCACCCCCCACCCTGCTGCAGTGAGCTATAGTGAGGTACTATTATTGGTCCTTATTTTAGAGAAAACAAAACAAAACTAGTAAGTGATGCAGGCTGGATATCATGAGCCATTGACTACTAGTATTTTCGGCCAGGAAACACCCTTCAGGGCTGATGACGACTTCGGCTGCTGCTTACTATCCGACTCTCTGATTTTACGATCCCCTCTGAACATCAGCTATACACGCTGGGGATTCTCCTAAGGGATCTGTTTTCCCATCAGCCCATGCGGCAGAGGTTTCTAGCACGGCCCCTGGCCAATCCTGCTCAAGTTACGATGGAGGAGGTCAGGCCAAGTGGGTAAGGCATTGCAGGGGCAGAAACACCCCAATTTTGGTTTTTATTTCCCTTAGAACTTACATTTCACAGAACCAGCTACTCATTAAGACATAGAAATTAATCTTTTAACAGTCAAATAATAGGCTTTGAAGTCGGTGGGTCAGACAGGACATTACTTGGAAGTGACGCTGCTGGTTAGGTAGCATGAGGATACAGACCCTGGCTGGCATGCCCGTCCTTCCATCCCTCCTCCACCCTGCTCACACCAATCCATCCTCTAAGACTCGGCTCCGCACCCTGCCCCCCAGGAAGCCTTCTTAGACTAGTCCTCCATCACCCTCCTTCCTCCCACCCTCAGGCTAGATCAGATGACCTCCTCTCTCCCCCTAAAACACACTGTATCTCCCTCCATCATAACGCCTGCTGAACTGTACGGAAGCCACCTTTCTTCCCAGCGCCCCACAGACTGTAGACTGGAGTGCAGAACAACGTCCACTGCGTGTGTCCCCAGTGCCTAGTGAATGTGAGGTGCTCAACAAATGACTGTTGAATGGAACAGTACCACCGTCGCGAGATAACACAACCTCTGAGATCTCCACATCTGCCCTGTCATCTTTCATCTGACTCACACTGAGAGGTAAATGGCACAGCCCTTAGAGTGACCAGGTTCCAGCGCAAGCCAACATGATGTGATCAGAGTCACAGCCTTCAAACTGCATGGCATTCTCTTGCCATATACTCAAAAGCTCACCAACTATTCTCAATGACATTAGTCAGCCCTATTTCTTGACAAATAAATGCATTAAAGGAGACATTACGTTTTCCATAAGGCTCTTCCTTTCTCTTTGAAAGGGAAAGGAAGCAAAGCAGGATGATAAATTATCTCCTTTTGATTCAGCCAACACGAGTAATGATAAGAAACCAGAATATTTATAACCAGAATATTTATAACCTCTCGAGTCCCACCGGGTACAGACTGAAAAATGCACGATGTTTGTAGGTGATGCTGTTAATATTTTTTGAGCTTCTTTCAGAATAGTCCACTGGGTCTCAGAAAAGAAACAGCACATGCAGGGAGAATAACAACACATTCCTTTTTACTAGCATCAGCTATTCACGAAAAGTGCTGCCTTGAGTACGCACGCAGATAAATACTGCAGCAATCAAAGGGGCAACCGAGTGCATTTGGAGCGTGTGAAGAACAACCCCTATGGGATTTATGAAGTCAGACTCCTTAATATTCCCCCAAACTTAATCCTATCAATGGTGACTAACGCTGTACTGAATTTTACAGCTATCAAGAAGATTTAAAAAAAAAAAAAAACCCGCCCTGCTTATTCTGAAGCACCATCGACCTAAGTCTCAAAGCGGTGACAACAAACCACATACCACGAAGTATTTAAATGAATCAGATGTTCAGGTGGGGCCTAAACTTAAAACAAAATAAAAAGACAAAAGGAAAAAGCACAGAAGTTGAGAACCACTGGTCATGGTCAGTGGTATTTCCATTTTCATTCTTAGGATAACCTCGCCCATTTTTACAGATGAGGGAACTGGAGCGAAGGCAGTTGGCAGAAATGCCCTGCGTTGTCTGCCTCATCGGGTGCAGCTGCAGGATTGGAAGCTCTAGCTGGGGGGTCAGCGTAGCCAAGGGGGAGACACGAGGTTCTCTGCCGCCAGCCTGCCTGGTTTCAGGGGCTGGCTCCGCCCCTTACTGGCCAGGTGATCTTGAGCAAGTTTCTCAACTCTGTGATTCAACCTTCTTCTCTGCAAGATGGAGACAGTAGTGGTGTACACTTCAGAGGGCTGTGGTCACGATTAACGAGTTAACTTATATAAAGTGCCTGGCACCCAGTCAGCATTATTTTGCTCTTAGCTGACTTCAAAGCCTAGGCTTTTTCTCCACATCAAGGGTTGATGTGATGAAGCACACAGAGCAGTATCTCCAAGCATAATTGCCTTGCCTATTATCCGCAAATGATAAATGTTTGTGGATTAAGATCGCACCCTAGTTTTCACTGGGTCTCAGTCCAGAAGGAAGGGTTCGTGGTAGGAGCAGGCATTCAAGGACACAAAATCGGGCTCAAGAACGGAAATCATTTCTACCGTTTAGAACTCCCTGCCTGTCCCAGGGTGTGCCTCAATCAAAGGGGACTATTTAGTGGAGACAAAAGCAGATTAAAGAACCGCTACCTTTGCAGGGGAGGGGAAGAAAGCGTGTGAGATTAAGCTCCAGGGATCTGCGTTTTCTCTGCAGCAGATTACTGGCTTCAAGTGCCTCCTCGGAGCCAGTCATTTTTGTAGGAAGGTAACTTTCATTACATTACACGCAGACACTCACCTTGACAAAAGGCATGAAAGGTATGATATAGAGGCTGTTAAAGACGGGCATGCAGGCAGTGTGTGTGTGTGTGTGTGTGTGTGTGTGAGAGAGAGAGAGAGAGAGAGAGAGAGAGATGTGAATTCATTCACTGATTTTGGGATATCTCATAGTAAAATGCCCAGAGAAGTGATGACAGCAATTTAGTTGAATAAGTGACTACGAATAACTTTATGGTTACAATGAGAAAGCAAATACTTCCTGAATTCTAAATATATTCCATCCTCTATGCAAAATAAGTAATCAGAGGTGCTTGGTTTTCTGAAGAAAAACTGGTATAAGCAATGTTCTTCTTTATTCTAATTTCTTAACAGAAAAGAACAAGCAACATCTCTGATTCATTGTTGGTCCATGGAAGATACATCTTGGCCATTTTCCTACAGGAATAATCAGCCTTGAGCCTGCCTTATCGCAGCAGTTTTTGCCTCGTGTTCCTGTGCAAGAATAAGGAGGAGGAAAAGGAAACCTTAAAAGCTTTAACAAAAACCACCATGACAAAAATAAAAACAAAAACTCTACAGCAGCAAGACTTAATTTGCTTTCCTGGTGGAAGTGTGCTCGCTCTCGTATATTCCTCACCTCATCCATATTCTCTCTGTCCCCTACTCCGCTCCCCCGTTCTCACTTGCCCGTGAGTGGTCCAGGAAAGGTGGGCTCTGTGCGTTAAGTATGTACACAGGGGAGGCTGCTTGTTGTGGGGCTAAGGGTGCAAGCTCCGGGTGAGGCAAGCACTAAATGTCATTAAATCTCAGGCTGCAGAACAGGGATAATAACAGTACCTGTTCCAAAGGGCTATGGAAAGAATTACTAAATGAGATAACCACTGCAAAGTTATTAGTACGATGTCCTGCATATAATCAATGCTCACTAATTGCTAATTATTACTTTCTAGTTATTTCTCAAGGGCTAATCATTTTGCAAAAATGGGAATCTGAACTCGAATCCCTACTAATACTTTAGTAAATACTACTGAGTTCTTTGATGATTCTAAAGGCACATGCGTCACGGTTGTACAGTGGTTAAGGATCTTCGTTAGAGGCAACAATTCTCACTGGGCCATGATATGCTCAAGTTTCAGCCAAAATAATAGTTTAGTTAATAAAATGCTCAAAACAACTTACTAAAGCTTAAAAAAAAAAAAACAAACCCAATCAAACCCAGCTCTGTAAATGTAAAGTTATCACTTCCCTATACTTTGGAGAGACAAAATTCAAGCTCTTCCCTCAAACCTAATTGATCCTTCCAACAATACCCACCCCCTGCCCCCGGGTCCCTGCCAAACTCAGCTACATAAACGCACATTAAAAGTTTAAGGAACAAATAAGAACTTCTGATAATGTATTATGAAGGGATTAATTATCCACATTTAGTTCTTTCTCCTTCTTTACTGTGACCCTCCCGGACCTTCTCAGAGCTGTGCCAACTGGAGACAGATAAGCAGAGCCCAACTGGGAGGAAGTAGATCAGGGTGGGCCTTCTTTGCATGGGCCGGGAGGATGATCAGGCTACCCTTAGGGTCTCCTTTTGGGGGAATGCTCTCTAGATCTTGAGACCGTCTCTGAAGAAAACATCCTCTGGATTTTGATCAACTTTTTATCTTTTTCTTTTCTCACCAAATGGCTTTTGTGCAGGTCCTTTTTACACATTTGCTAGCTGGTGTCATCAAGATGGTGGAACTCTGAGGCCTCTTGTAAGCTCCATTCTCTTTCTCTTCCCTTGACAGAAACACGAAGACAACCACACTGGAAGCTTCCGTAAGGGAAAGAGATGGAGGGTACAACTGGTACAGAATAAATTCTAGGTTTATGAGTGAAGGAGCTAAAAATCACATTGCTTTTCCTGGACATAAGGGATATGGAGGCAAAAGAAAGTCACAAAAGGGTGTTTTCCCTTCTTCGGCAGCCAAAACCCGATGTCATCACAGCAACACAGCATTCAAGAAAGTCCAACCTATTTTAAGTAGTTTCAGGTGACAGATTATTGGCCCACGATGAGACACAGACTGATGGATCACAGAGGAGAAAAAGCTCCCTGTGTTGTGAACCACTGCTAATCTCAACTGATAGAACTAGAAGAGACACACATCTCCACTTTCAAGTGTTTACTGGGTGACATCACACTGTCGATTTAACCTAAGTGCTGTCTGGATTATCCAGTAAATGTCACATAATAGTACTCGAGTAGCTTAGATAAAGGCCTCAGAACACTGTGAATGAATTCATGCTGCAAAACAAATTTCCCGGATGAGTGCACAATCTTAATTCCATGCCCGTCTACTTGGTGTGCTTTCAGGTATAACTCTAACCCCGTTAAGTGATGTCTGTCTTGTACAGGGCTATGGTTCTGTTTTAGAAAGTCAATCCAGTAATGTCAGACAGTTTCCATTATGTGCTTAAGAAAGTATAAGATTGAAGTTGGTGACTCATTTTGGCAAAATAACGATCACAATATTAATCCACCAGGGAAATGCATATCAAAACAATGAGATACCACTTCACACCCACTAGGAGGGCTACAATCAAAGAGACAGATAATAACAAGTGTCGGCGAGGACGTGGAGCAATTGGAACCCTCACACACTGCTGGTGGGAATGTAAAATGGCGCAGTCGCTTTGGAAAACAGTCTGGCAGTTCCTAAAAAGGATAAACATAGAGTTACCAAATGACCCATCAACTGCACTCTTAGACAAATACCACAAGAAATGAAAATGAAAACATATAGCCACTTGTACATGAATGTTCACAGCAGCGTTATTCGTAACAGCCAAAACACAGACACAACCCAAATAAAAGGTGGTATATCCATACAAGGGCACATTATTCAGCACTAAAAAGAATGAAGTTCTGGTTCATGCTGCAACATGGATGAACTTGAAAACATGCTAAGTGAAAGAAGTCAGTTACAAAAGACCACATACGCATGTTTACATGAAATGTCCAGAACAGACAAATCCACAGAGACAGAAAGTAGATTAGTGATCACTGGAGGAAAATAGGAAGGGAATGCAAAGGATACATACAGGGTTTCTTTTTGGAAATATCCTAAAATTGACTGTGGTGATGGTTATAGAATTCTGTGAATATATTAAAAACCATTTGTTGTATACTTTGAATGGGTGAACTTTATGGTATGTGAATTATAACTCAATAGAGCAATTATGAAAAGGAATATTAACAAATGAGATAGAAGGAAATAAGACCGTCTAACTAAAGCAGGTGTTACTTCTTTGGGGACCCTAAGGCCATCCTCCTTCACAACATTCAGTGTGTAACGTATCAGACCAAGAATTAAAGCATGGTCTTTCAGAGTCTCAGCGACCTCACTAATGTTCAGTGTAATCCTGCTCCGTCCACTAATCAGTACACTGATGATTAAGATTTCCTCCTATTTACATTCCCTCCTATAGTAAGTAGCATGGAGCTTTCCACATAGTAGATGCTCACTTATTTACTGCATCCAATTGAAATACATGTCCAAAAATAACCAACTGGAGTCAGTAATTAAAATCAAACCAAGAATACTTTGCCCTGTTTGGGGACAGCTGGGGATGGCTGATCAGTACCACTAACAGCTGCTTGCCCAACTCAATCGGGAGCATCTGAAATGCAATAACATCCCTCAAATCTTAGTCAGTCCTGGTTACAACAACATTCATGCTTTTTCAACTGTCTGGTGTCTGTCTCCCTGGATAAAACATGAAACTTCCCGGGAAGGAGTTACTTCTCATGTGGATTAACTGACAAGATCCTGGAGGGTACAGGGAAAGCAGCATTCCGTTTCTCTGATATTTAATGCCAGGAGATCCCCAGGTGGTCCTTTGCTTTGTTATATGACATACAGCTTGATGCTGAGGGGAATGACTTCTAGAGCTAGTCTGCCTGGGTTTAAATTCAACCTCTGCCACGTATGACTAGCTGCGCAACCTTGGTATAAATTATCTGACATCTCTGTACCTCGGTTTCACCATCTGTGCAATGAGAATAATCCTAACACACACCACTGAGATTTCTGTGAGGGTGTACACCACTTAGAAGGATGCCCGGAAGCTAGCACATGCTCAGTAGTGTAAACCGTCAGCGTAGTGAAACTTACATTTGCAGAATCCCTGACATAGGCCTCAGGCATAGAGAGCCATGGTTATAAGACCGGACCACAGGTTATCAGATATACACCAGGTCCACCAGGAAAGACGGAAGTAAAAACTATGAAAATACACTCTTTCCTCAACTCCTGGTTGGGAACTGGTACTCTAGACTAAAGGAAGTGTTCAACCAAAACAGCCTACCTACATTTAAATTTTGTTTTTCAAGTTGCAGAACCCTCCGGGAGGAAAGGAGGATCTTCTCTGATGGGTATGAGAGGAAGAGAATTACCACCACTGTGATCAGAGACCAGTAATTTTCAGAATGTACATGCTCGTAGTTTTCTTGTGGCCTTTCCATCACTGTCAGGGAGTCACAGGTGGTATGTAGGAGTCAGCAACATTACCAGCGGAAAGAGGCTTCTGAGAGACATTTCTAAATTCCTTATCTTTTTCTTTTTTTTTTAAAGATAACTTGTTTGAAATCATTTCAAATTTTATCCACAACATTCGTTTGAAAACACAAAAGGCCTTTTTCACAGTATTTCCCTTCCCACATGTTTCCCACAGCTTCTTGAATCTACATCTCACTAGCGTGGCAGACACAGAATACTCACCAATATCCACATTCTCTTCTTCCTCCTAACTACACCTTTTTTACTAGCCTTCCCTGTAGGTAGGTGTGGTTCATGTCCTGGCCAATGAAATGTGAGTGGAAGTGATGTGTTCTTCCTCACTCTTTCCCCATGGACCAGCTTGAATGGAGGGAACTCAGGAGCAGAGAGCTACAAGATGGAAGGAGCCTGGGTCCTTGAATAACTTAATAGTGCAGCCTCACCCCCTGCTTGTCCATCTGCATTGAACTTTGCATAGGGAAAAATACACAGGAGTAAGAAGCCACTGGGGTTTCAGAGTTGTTTATACAGAAGCTCCTATTACTTGCTGTAATTAATATAGCTAGGTCAAAACTTTGTTAGTTATTGTTTAGGCGATCTGGTTTGCTCCTAGAATAGTTCTATTTCTGCTAGATACTGGCAACAAACACACTCATAAAACACATTTCGTTCTCTTTTTCTTAAAAGATTTGAGAGAAAGCGAGCATTCACAAGTGGGGGGAGGGGCAGAGGGAGAGAACCCCCGGGGCAGACTCCCTGCTGAACACAGAGCCCACCACGGGTCATGATGTGGGGCCCGATCTCATGACCCTGAGATCATGACCTGAGCCGAAACCAAGAGTAAGACGTTTAACGGGCTGAGCTTCCCAGGAGCCCCAAATGAAACACATTTCTTAAATCCCTTTGCCTTTAGTTGTTTTCACTATCACCAAGATCACTGGTTACATCTTTTCCATTATATTGACGAAACACATCCTGGTGAACCATCTGATCTTGTCACATTCCCTTTCAGAGAACATGTCTTTTGCATTGTGTTATTTGTAATCTTAGTCCAGATCTCTTTGCAGAGCTGGGCAAAGTATATCTGCTACTGTGCACTTAATTAATCATTCACTATCTTAGAGAATTATTTTATAATTACATCAAACCCTGGGCTAGGAGTTGACCAATTTAAAACAGTCAGATAAAAATTAAAAGATACCAGCAAAAATGAATTACATCTATTTGTAATTTTTAGGTAGCTCTTTATAGCAATCTTTTAATAGCCCATATGTTTAAAACCATATATAAAAAACCACATTTTTGTATTAAGTTTATAAATGGAATGAAGGAATCTTTTCTGATTATTATCTTCAGCCTCTTGGGATGAATAAGCAAAGTCAAAACAGCAACCTTGAGTTTTAACACCATTAAGAACTTTCTGAAAGTTTCTACTCTTGCTTAGTAACTCTTTTCTCTCTTTCATCTTTTAAAAATGTTCTTAATATTCACTACAATTATAGTCATAAAATACGTGCTTGTTTGTTTACTGACTGCTTTCATTATCAGACTGTAATTCCTAAGAAGACAGAAGTTATATCTGTTTCTGTTCATCCAACAAATATCTACTGAATGCCCATCATGAGGCATTGCTCCAGGTACTGGGGAATTAAACATAAATAAGGTACAGTACCTGGCTTCCAGAAGCCTATAGTTTAGTGGAGGAAACAGACTAAGCCTATAAATAATATATACCAGGATAAATCCTACAGTGTATTTTTCACTTCATGTGTTCTTGGTTTTAGGTGGTAGTGGCACTGTCTGTCCAGCTCACGATGGCCCAACCTACCTGAGAACTGTGTCTTTTTGCATTCATATGGATGTGAACATAACCGTATTTGTATCCCATGGCTCTGTCCCCTTGACCACAATTGCTTGGACCACAGTAGACTACTGACCTACGTACGGTGCATCAACCAACTTCTCTCTTCTGAGAGTTTGGAATTGGAACTAAAAGGGATTCTAACTCAGTCTGAGCTCTTTAGTTGAACCGAAAGAGGATCTATAACCTACAGGGCTATGCAGTGGTCATCTTCTGCCAGATGGCCAGGGAGACTGACAACACTCGCCTAAAGAGAGAGACAAAAGGAGCAAGTCAGGGAAAGAAGTAAAGATGAGAGCTTTTATAGTCCGAGAAAGACCTGAAAGCCCATTTCATATTCTGGTTCTAGTCCCTTTTCCCATGAGACACCTGTACTTTATAGCTTCTCTCTCTCTTTTTTTGCTAAAGCTATTTTGTTAGTGTCTTATGCTTTCGATCATCTCTCAACTGAGACATTTCTACTTGATATGAAATATTTATAACTCTACTTAGTTCCACTTATCTCACTTACTTTCATAGTATAAGATATATGTACTATCACCAAAAAATGTAGCTTTTCCCCCCATGTTATAGACGTCACATCTGTTGGATTTGAATCCTTAGGAACTCTAACAAAGCTTCTCAGGTGCTTGTCTAGAAATTTCCAAGTTTCCTCCCTGGTGATTTTATAATGTAGACTCATTTCTATTCCAGGGCAGAACATCAAAGGCCAACATTCTTTCAACTCTGTGAAAAACACTATCACATGCGTACCCCATCTTTTGTGGCTAGTTAACATTCAGGGGAGAAACTAATTCTTCTTATAAACATCAATGGTGTGTTTGTACTCATAAACAAAAAGGCTTTGATAATGAGTGCTTTGATTTCAGCTCCGTAAGTTGATCAGCTAGTCTGATTAACAACTGTTAACTGGAGCCACCAGAATTTGAACACACCTAAAATACGTGGCTTAAGGTCCTACTCAAGAAAAGGAACTTTAGCTTTTATATAACTTCAGCTTCACATTAATATTTATGTTACATTTACACTTAGGCTTTATATTAGATAGACTCCAGAGATTTCTGTAACAGCACACCCATACACATCTGCTACTTTTAAAGCGCATTTCTTCTTTATTCCTCACAGATAGGTCAGGCACTGTGAATGTAAGGGAAGTAAGACCTGGTCTCTATCCTAAGAGAGCTCAGTTTACTGGAAAAGACAGACAGGAAACAGGAAACCATCATGCCACGCTGATAAGTGCCACACTAGAGATACCAGTACGGATGAGAGGCATCTAATCTATCCTGAGGTAAGCCTTTGGGCTGAGTCCTAGAGAATTAGCAGGAGTTAGGCAGAGGAGGAGTAGCGGCTGAGACAGATTTGCTGAGAGAAAGGAGCACATAATGCTCATGTTCATGGCCAAAGTGTGAGGCAGAAGAGGGTCTCCATGTGAATATCCAGTGTGACAGCTGTGCCAACAAGACACTTTGGATAACTGCCTATATTCTCCTTCAGAGCTCCTGTTTCCAAAGCTTTTTCTGTGTTCTGATTACTCTAGAAATTCTGATTCAACTCAACAAATATTTAGTAAGAACTTAGTAAGTTTTAGGTACTTTTTTAGTCTCTGGGAGTACACAGATTGAGTAAGACTAAGGGAATAGTACTTTCCTAAACAAGCTCAGCCTAGTGGGGAAGGCAGATACGTAGCATCTGGAGAGGGTTAAAAAGGGCACATGAGTATAAATAAAGGAACCGTAAGGCCTGAAATGAGTCTTTCAGAATGAACGAGAACACACTAGCCACGTGAACAATAACTAAAGAGAGAAGGCTTTCCGAACAGGGAAAAACCTAAGGAACAAGTGCCAGGGAAAAGGATCAGGGCACAGGGAGAGAACAGACTTGAGAAATAGCAGAGCAATATCATTGAAATGAGATGACTAAGAGCGAAACAGGGGGTTCGTCTATTATGACTCCAGGTTTTGTTGTTTGAGTGGATGATCCATTAGCTGAGGCAAGGGGCTGCAGAAGGAAGAGCCGATTCTGGAAGGAAACAAGGTCATGCTGAAGCTGCAGAGCAGCCCCATCCAAGCGGAGAGAGAAGTAGTAACAGGATTACGGCCTAGTGCAGCCACTCTGGAAACAGTACGGAGGTTCCGCAAAAAAGTTAAAAACAGAACTACCCTACGACCCAGCAATTGCATTAAAAGGTTTTTAACCAAAGGATACAAAAATACTGACTCAAAGGGACACCTGCACCCTGATGTTTATAGCAGTATTATCAACAATAGCCAATCTATGGAGAGAGCTCAAGTGTTTATCCACTGAGGAATGGATAAAGATACACACACACACACACACACACACACACACACACACACACACCCATGGAATATTACTCAGCTATCAAAAAGAATGAAACCTTGCCATTTGCAATGATGTGGATGGAGGGAGGGTGCATTATGCTAAGTGAAATAAGTCAGTCAGGGAAAGATAAACACAATATGATTTCACTCATATGTGGAATTTAAGAAACAAAACAAATGAACATACGGGTTAAAAAAGAGAGGCAAACCAAGAAATAGACTCTTAATGACAGAGAACAAACTGAGGGTCTCTGGAGGGGAGATGATGGGCAGGGGATGGGCTAGGTGGGGGATGGGTATCAGGAGGGCACTTATAATGAGCACTGGGTGTTACATGTACGTGACAAACTACTAAATTCTACTCTGAAACCAGTATTACACCATGTTAACTAACTAGAATTTAAATGAAAACTTGAAACAAAACAAAAAAACAGAATTGAAGAGCTATATAAAAAAATAAAAAAAACCCACCTCCAAAAAAAAAAAACCAAACCCAGGATTACGGCTAGGGATCTCACTCGGAAACACAAACGGGGTGGGAGCTGAAGTCATGATGACTGAGATGAAGCCAAGAGCAAGCCAATGTAAACCAGCTAGAAGAAGAATCCTTGAAAAACAGTAGAAGAAGCTCAAGAAGCAGCTCACAAAGGAGATAAAGTGGGGAGCAGTGAATTTCAAGGAGCATTCTGTAGTCAAATGTTTTAAATGAAGCAGAGACTTGGTAAGATACAGACGGAAATATTCTGCAATCTGGAGATCTTCCAGAGAGGGTTCACTGGAGTGGTGGAAGGATCAGGCTGCCACGATGGAGGAGTGAATGGAAGAAAGGACGTGGTCCCTGGGTATTCAGGCCACTCTTGTAAGAAGGCTTCAAGAGAAGCGGAAGTGAGAAGGGGCATGAGTTGATGCAGGAAAGTCTCAATCTCTTTCTCTCTCTCTCTTCCATTATCTATCAATACTTTTAAAGGAAAAGACAAAAAGACTTGAGTGAGTTTCCACACTTAGAGGAAAGCCAGCAGAGATGGAGAGACTAATGATATTGGCGAGAGGACATAATTTAAGGAAATGGTCCTGGAGGAGACAGTTGTCTTAATGAGGTAATCTATTTTATTTTTTATAAACATTTTTTAAAAAAGATTTTATTTATTTATTTAAGAGACAGAGAGTGAGTGAGTGGGGGAGCAACAGAGGGAGAGACTCTCAAGCAGATTCCCCGCTGAATGTGGAGCCCAACTCGGGGCTCAATCTCAGGACCCTGAGCCAAAATCAAGAATTGGATGCTTGACTGACTGAACCACCCAGGCACCCCTGAGATAATCTACTTCAACAAATTTTAGCTTCTGATCATCTCTAGCCAGAAGAGTTGTCAAGCAATATTATGTCCCAAGGCCAAGTATCTGTGGAAAGCAGTAGCAGCCGACAGCAAACAGTGGTGTTGGGATTCGAGCAACACCAGGGAACAGGAGACAAATTCCCTATCTTATTAATCCTGAAGGCTTCTGACTTGCTCAGTAAAGCCCCGTAGAGGGAGTACCTGTAGTGAGATTAGAGAAAGCTCCCCTCCTCATCTGCGTGTCCCAAAATGCTGTAATCAACAAAGGACCAGACCCCTCAGTCCAGGAGATTACAATCACTGCACAAACACGACTTTCTGAGGCTGCAAAGGAGTCAGATTTGAGTCTGAGTCTCAGCTTTGCTAGAGATTAGCTACTGGCTTCGGGCCACTTCACTGCATTAGGCCTCAGCTCCTTTACTTACAAAGTGGAGCGAAGCGATTGATGCTACACAGGCTCGAGCAAGTTCACAGACATGGAAGCGCTTTGTAAAGTAAAATGCTCAATGCAAATACATGGTGTATGATGCACACATAAAGATGTTATTTGGGGTCTCAGAATATTGGTCAAAGCTGGAAGAGATTGCCCATGAATACCTGTCGTTGTTACCACTGTAAAAAGATATAACGCAACGGAAAGTGTTAAAGCAAAGACCTTCAGCTTTCACTGATGACTAACTCCTTTCCATTTTCTTGCCGTCTCGCAATCCCGAGGAGGCAGAGGATCAGGTGTTGAGAGGGGAATACAAATGAGTCATCCCAGGCACTGGAGCAGGGGTGGGGGGGAGGCGGCACTGCTAGAGGCACTGTCCCTGGGGGTAGTGTGCAGCATCGGGAGATGGAGACCATACACACAGCACTCCAACGTGCAACCTCATGGTTAAGGGCTCAAGTTTGAGTCAAGACAAACCTGAGTTCAAATTCTGACTCAGCTGCTTATTAGACCCAACACCACAGACAACCCAATTTCACTGAGCTTCAGTTTCCTCATCTGTGAACTGGGATAACAACACCTACTTCAGAATGTAATGATTAAATACAACAATGTGTTCGTATCCACGTGAGTACGTACGCACATGCATGTATGTATGTGTGTGTGTAATTCGTCGTACACTGTAAGGGCTCAAGAAATGGTAGCTGTCATACTGGGTCTGTTGGAGGATTCACAAAAGCTAGTTTGCACACACAGCTGTTATTTACTGGAACTTACTGAGAGCTTTACAGGGAGAGTGATGTCTAAACATACACGTTTAATCTATTATGCCTCTTGATGGGGCGCCTGGGTGGCTCGGTCGGTTGAGCATCTGACTCTTGGCTTTGGCTCAGGTCGTGATCTTGGGGTCCTGAGATCAAGCCCTGTGTAGGAGTCAGTTTGGGATCCCCACCCCCATCCCTCCACCCCTGTGTGGATACACATGTTTTCTCTTTAATTAAACTGATTTTAAATGAAAAATTTTAAAAAAAGATGTTAGTTGAAAGACACAAAAAATAAAAAAAAAATTTTTTTAAATCTATTATGCTATTTGAATTTTAAAACCCTGAGAGTAAAAGCTATGTCGATCCTATTTTTCTCTGGATCCCTCGGTATAATAAAGTACCCAGCACAGTGTGGGTATTTAAGAAATATTTGTTGAAAGACGGAAGAAAGAAAGAGAGGGAGGGGAAAAAGGGCAGGAAAGGTAGAGGCCAAAGAGAGGGAAGGAGGGTGGATGTTGAGAACTACTGACTCAGGTGCTATGAAATTCAAGGACTCACAAAAATAGAAACAAAGCATTTCCGAGCTACCGAATGGATGGAGGCTTCTTATAAAAAAGCCACTTTCTGTGCTGATGTGATTTATTTTTACTCCTCTAAGCTCTGGTATAATCTTTCTCTCCATCTGGCAAGTGGGAACAGACCAGCTATATTTCAAGTTTGCTAACAAAGATTGCTTAAGGTAAATATTTGTTGCTTGCCAGAGCAAACCATACCATTTTAGTTTTAGGTTATTTTAATGATAAGCTCCTTCAGATCTAGTTCCATTGATACTTTGTAGTACAGCATGAAAGTACATTTCACTCAAATCCCAACTATATTTAGAATCCCTTTCACACTGCATCATTCAAGCAGATGTGGGGCCAGCTGCTGCTAATTCTTTCCTAGAATCTTACTGAGACGTAGATTTTAGTAAGGTTTTTAAAAATAAGTTACACAGGTGTCATCTGAGTCAATTAGCACATTAGCTATAAAAAGAATATGTACAAATTAGGCTTTTTTTTCCACAAGCTCCAAGACAGGAACAAGGTTTTTCACTGTTTTGATCAATCTGTTTTCATTCTGTTGTATTAAGGTATTTTTTTCCACAAAACAAAAATAAAGTTCTCCCTGGACTGAGGCACTACACTTTTTTTCTTGTTGTTGCTAGTACTTCTAATATTATCACAGAGTAACGTGATTCAATGAAGTCCTTTCTTTGGGTTCTGATTCAAGGAATATTGATCAAGCACAGCAGAGAAACTGCAAGTACTTCCATATCCACTGTTATTTTTCCCTAAGCGACTTAGAGATACTAAGACAAATTTGAATGTCCTGCCTTCCAATATGAGGGAAGTCAGAGAAACAGTTGGGAATCCTGAAAACACCTGCATCTATGGTACCTTGGGGCCGTCACTGGTTCAATGGTCCTCAGCAAGGCTGGAATGTCTCTGGTCCAGTTTCCTCATTTCCAAAACAAGGACTCACGGACCAGATGGCCTTCAGGTTCCCGGCCGCTTGCTAGAACCCCCTGCACCCTGCAGTGGCCCACAGCCGTGGCTCTGTGTCTGCATGCCACTCGGAGTCTTAGCCACAGCAGGGACCCTTTCGAAAGCATGTCAAATAAAATTGTGAGAATCGAGAAAGTCTTGTCTCTTTAGGGGCTATTATCATTATTTTTTTAAATAAAGTGGGAGCGCCCAAAAGTCAAATATTCACTCTGAATTTTTATTTTAGTCTTTCTGAAGCCAGTAATGTTCTAATGCTGTGTCGCGGCCCAGTGTGCCTGACTGGAAACCAAGAGATGGGCAAAAGCGGCCTCGGGTCCCTCCGGGGTAGTCGACAGGTTGCCCTTGCCGTGTCGTGAGGGGCGCATGCCTTCCCCACGCGGGTACACTGACAGCCCGCGCCCACCATCAAACGGCAAATTTCATCTGTGCATCTCTTCTGTGTTATAATACTTAATTACATCTCATCTTCCTATCATCCTCATCTTACTGACGTTCACAGAGGTTAAGTGGTTTCCAGCTGGTCACAGCTACTCAGGGAGAAAGAACAGGTGCCGGAGCCCGCTTTCCTTGACTCCCAGCTCGGTGCTTTCTGAACCAAATGCAACAGCAGCAGAATCGGCACGACACATTTGCTGGGTGTCAGGCATCCAGCAAAGAGCTCCACCTATAAGGTTATCTTAATCCACCATCGTAATAACTCTATGAGGTAGGTATTACGATCCGCACTCACAGATGTAGGTGGTGAGACCACAGACAGGTTACCGAATACACCCGCGGTCACACAACAGTCAAGAAGCACGACTGAAATGCTAATTCAGGCAGTTTGCTTTCTCGCTTGCTGTTTTCAACAGTTCTGCCAGATTGCCTTCCTGCAATAGACCACCGCTGCCATCACAGTTTCCAGCCATAACTCAGGGGGAAATATTTGCAAGAAGAGTCCCGGGTTGCCTAATAGGGCTCTTCCCTGGAGCTGCAAGTCATGTGTGACAGCGGTCACTGGTGTCAGGGCATCCCGCTCTTGTCTAGCCCACAGACACTGGGAGGGCGTAGACTGCAGAGCTTTATTCCCAGTGCCCAAGCACAACTGTCTTACACAGAGATGACTCGTACCTGTGTGTGAGTGGAACCCAATGGAAATTACCAAGTCTTCATCAACACAGACTGAAGTACAGATTTTTGCCAGGTTATAACTGCGGTTTAAAATTAAGACCCAAGGGGCGCCTGGGTGGCTCACTGGGTTAAAGCCTCTGCTTTGGCTCAGGTCATGATCTCGGTCCTGGGATCGAGCCCCGCATCCCTGCTGAGCAGGGAGCCTGCTTTCTCCTCTCTCTCTCTCTGCCTGCCTCTCTGCCTACTTGTGCTCTCTCTCTCTCTCTGTGTAAAATAAATATTTAAAAAAAAAATTAAGACACAAAAGCCTGAAATTGAAAGGCTGAGTTCTGACTCTGAATTTAAGGGAATCAGTGGAGCAGAAATAAATATGTGAGCCACCCACTAGGTGTATCCTGCGAAAGGATTTATTCAGCTATCCACTGCCTTTAAGTTTCTAATCAACTGCCAATATTTAAACAGGAAGAGATGTCATTAAAAAATCCAAATTTCCAATTTTTCAAGAAAAAGTGGAACCCATGACACTTAGATGGGGCATCTGCTCGCTGGCTCCCCAATCACAACGGGACCAGTTATATCTATTTACTTTCCTTCTTGGCCGCTATGGGACTCTTGAGTTTGTCAACTATAAAGCTACACAGAGGGTAGAAGAAGATTTGGAAGTACATCTGGGTCTCCTAAGATTCTTGAGTCACTGCTTCAATCCAACAGTTGTCTCTGCCAGCCTAGCCATAGAGTTTATTGAAATTTTAGTCATTCAGTGACTGAGATTTTGGCTTTGCCTCAGAAGACAAAATCAACCGACTGCTCACTCAACCTGGTTCAGTCGTCGCCAAATCTGGAATGTCTCCGGCTTTAAGCACTACCACAAAAATGACAAACCAGGCCAGTGTTCCTTCACTGGCCGCAGGTCAAATCATCCACACTGTTGTTTTGCTGTGCCCTGCAGAGTGGGGGCCAAACACTGAATCTTTTTTTTAAAAAGTCCATTTCCTCTGCTTATAATTATCACAAGGATGTAGGCAAGAAGTTGACATTTGCATTCACTGACTGGGTAGGTGAGAGGAGTTTTCTTCCTGAACAATTCTGTGGTCTCTGCGGCTGGGCTACCATTCAGGAGACCACACAGGTCTGGAGAGCAGCAACCAGGGAGGCTAATATGCATTTGAGAAAAGTCTTAAATTACTAAATTAAACAGGTTTATACACTCCAAATATAGTCACAGATGAACGATGCAGTTTCTAAAATGAGATTTGCCCTTACCGAAATTTTGGATTTTATAATGTAAGAAAAATATTTCCTCAATTAGTCAATGGATTGCTATTGAATCTGAGGCTTAAATAATCTACAGACATTTAAGGGCTTTCTCCTGTCTGGGTGGGTCCTGAATGAAAAACTAAAAACCTTTAAGGGGTCAAAAGTATTCCTAGAATTACACACCCAGTATCATTTTATATTACAATCAGCTAGACTTCAAATAGAGACTTTTAAAGATGAAGTGAATGGGCTCATTTCTGAATAGGATTTTTAAACGCTATGTATGATAGGAAATATGCAGTTTCTTTCGCTGTTAAAAAAATAATTCCTGCTTGTTAGAAAGTCTGCAATCAACTCAGCTTTATTGCTTCAAATAAGCAGTTTGCACAAAGAACAATAAAACTGTTTAATAAAAGAACATAACAGGCTTAGCAGATGTTGCAATCACAGAACATTTTAGGTAAATGGTTTTAAAAGGACATTTCCTCAGTTTAGAAACACACTTTGGAAAATCAAATTCAGTTGCTGAATTTATGCAGGCTCTCTCTGAGGAAATATTTGGGCCTATTTTTCTCTAGCAGAAACACAAGACTGAGTTTACAATGAACCAGCTTCCAGCAAAAGCAGGCCAGAGGGGGTGTAACTCCTTTAACTAGCTCACATACCCATGTTCCTGCTTGTGTTGCTAATAAAGACATCTTGGTGGTTTCTTTAAAAAAAAAAAAATCTTTACCATTTGTTTGCTGACAGCTTTGAGAGGTATTAAAGAAAACTGTCACTTTCTTAGCCATGAATCCTTCAACATTCATTCAACACTCTCTAGAGGACAAATGGATGGTTCTTGCCCTCAAGGAACTTATGGTCCACTGAAAAAACAAACAATGACAAATAAAACACGAGCTCATTATTACATAGTTCCAGCCATTTCTGGCTAATTGATGGAGAGTATCAAAGACTGCTGGGTTTACTATGTCATTCCTCTGCTAATAATGCCACCTACCTAACGACAAACTTTTTAAGGCTGATGAAAGATAGGACCTCAGCTCAAGGGAGGAAAAAGTGTTAACAATTTTTAAATGTCACTTAATGTAACCTACCTACCGGGAAGATAGGCAAGCATGGCAAGTGGCCAACATTTTAAAAGTGCATGCTTATTTCCTAACCACAAAATTGGACGATATGATTTATTAAAATAATCAAGTACAAGTTTTGATTTAAGTCTGTGTAGTGTCTCAACTCTTAGCTTCAAAAAGAGAAAAATCAAAGTAGCGATCTTCCCATCTTAATGCATCCTTTTTGCCTTGTGACCAATAAATTCCCCAACCCTAAACACTCATCTTGTATCTGCTGCAAGTCTAAGCAGACTTGACTTAACACCAATTTAGTGGTTTGATTCTAGGTAGTACTTTTATTTAACAAATTTATTTGTGAGAAGTCAGCATGGGCATTACCAGTGTCAAATGATAAGACCATTTTTCACGAGGAAGCTATGCTTCTCGCAGTGGCATAGACAATGTTAATGTTTATACTGCCACAATCAACCATTTGCACTATACGGGGAGTGGGGGGCGGAGAACACGCCTTGATGATCTCGGGGCTCCACCTGTGCTAACTGCCTCGGGCCCAACCATGTCTCAGCTCCCAGGTGCACTGAACCACATCTATCAAAATATTTACCCCTGAAATAGCTTTGTAATAAGAGTAGAATGTCCTTTTTGATGATTTCCTTTGAAAAATCCACATGTATTTAACTGGCAATTCTAAATTCTTAGAGATGATAGAGCATATGAATCTACTTATTTAAAAAAAACAACTTCCCCCCCAAGGGTGATTAGAGTTAATGTATTATAATAACTATACAAACATATGATATATTTCATATGCTTTACACGTTCACCTTTGACTACGGCTCTAATCTCCAGCAGAGTGTGCCTCATTGCTAATCCCATCCTGGTTCTCACTCCGAATTGAGTCCTTGCTAGCTGGGCAGTAGGGAGACAATGTTAGGTAGGAGCCTTCAGCAGCAGTGGCCTACAAACATGACACATAGCTCAAGAAAGCTATGAAGGTCTATAGGAGTTTTTGAACAGGTTAATGCAAATCAGCTTCTGGGACTGCAATTTATGTGGCAGAATGAAAAACAGAAGAACATCCAAAAAAAAAAAAAAAAGGGTAGGGGAATTCCTCCTCATGAAGCAAAAACATACCAAAAATCTACCTAACTTTTAAATATTCAACGCTCATTGCTGAGGAAATACCTCTACCATCTTGTCCACACGGTCACTGCATAATCAGTACTTAAAACAATGGCTCAGTACTTTGAGTCACCCCCAATGTGAAGGGCAAGTGGAAAGGTTAGTTCCGGCATGCCTTGCAAAAGCAAACAATGGAAACACTGCATTCCTCTGCTCGCGCACAGTTCCCAGGTCCTGGCCATGGCATCCCTTTGCTTCATCTGCTCTAGCACTTTGCCCTCCCTCCTGTGCCACCCCCCAACTTCCTATCCTCAAAAGGAACCAGACAGGGTGGCAAGTAAATCTGAGAGGAGGGCCAACACAGAACACTCAGGAGACTTTTTACTGGTACCACCCTAGGGCCCCAAACATTGCTCAACATCTCCATAGGAATGTGGCACTCGGTCTGGATAAGTGGGGGGAATTCCCTTCACTCTTTTTCTCTGTCAATAAAATAAAATAAACAACAAAAGAATAAGAAAATATCCATGCTTCCTTCCCTCTAATAAGAACAACAAAGGTCATTGTTATTTAACTACAGTCAATACCCAGCAAACTTTTTTGGGGGGCTATGTGCACAGTATTGAGAACCTAGACAATCTTTAAGATATCAAGTATGTTTAATTTTCGGAGCCCCGGCCCCAACATCATATCAAATATACTGAAAGTCGTATTCATAACCAGCATTTAAAACTAACTTTATGGCCAGGGTACCTGGCTGGCTCGGCTGGAAGAGCATGTGACACTTGATCTCAGGGTTGTGGGTTCGAGCCCCATGGTGGGTAAAGAGATTACTAAAAAAATAAATATAAAATTAAAAAAAATTTTCTGGCCAAAATATTTTTAAAGAATTTTTTTGTTTTTGACATTACTTGGCTAT
This sequence comes from Ailurus styani, assembly GCA_002007465.1. Lineage (NCBI taxonomy): Eukaryota > Metazoa > Chordata > Mammalia > Carnivora > Ailuridae > Ailurus > Ailurus styani. Next base: position 344,866 of record LNAC01000207.1, read on the forward strand.
TCCTCATTTAATCTATAGTTTGCTGTGATTTCTCAGTAATCACCACTAAATTTAACATCTAATGAAGAAGACAAAATATTAGACTTTGTATTTGTTTGCTTAAACATTTATTTTTTATCCTGTACTTTCTGTTTTAGAGCCAATAATTTTTCTTTCGAGATCTGCAATGCTTTGGGGGGTTTCTGAAAAGGACAACGTTGTTTAATCACTGTGCGCCTAGTGCCTTATGAATACCTTAGGAATGGCCTTGATGATAATAGCTAGAGAGGCAATTTAAGGAGACACCTTGTCAGGAACTAGTAGGAAAGACACAGGGTGAGCGCAGGGGGTGCGGGGGGGGGGATGTAGGTGAACAAGACGGCTGATACAACGCATGTTGCAGAGGCACCAACCCTGTAAGAACAGCAGACAGGGTATATGACCATCCCACAGTCACTCTGCATGGGTCTAACATGAGACACAGACGAAGAAAGCACTTTCTCTCCTCTCTAGGAATTCACAATGTAATGGAGGAAATAGGATTTTCATATAGCATGTGAGGCAGGGTGTGAAAACTACTGTTAAGAAAGACCTCAGGTACCATGAAAACATGGAGGAGGGAGCTGTCACTAGAGCCACCAAACCACACAATTCCAGGGGCGGGGCTTACCATGCACACGGTCACCCATGTGAATGGTGTCAGTTGTGCAGTGCGGGTCATGGCTGAAGGGATAATAAAAGGCCTCCCAGAAGAGATGGCATTTGGGTAGGTCCATTTACTAGCAGAGCAACCATGAGCTTCATTTGCTCACCTGTAACTGGGATACTACTACTACTGACTTCACTGGGTCAGGAATCAAAAAAAAATATATGTACAGCACTACCTGTGTCAAATGCATCCTCCTTCCATTTCCTCCTCCTTCCTGCTTTCTTTAAATGAGCTTCTGCCATGTGGCAGACACTCTACCAGGCACTGTATATGCAAGGAAGGACAAGACACACCAGTTTGCCTTCATGAAACTTATATAATAAGACTATACTATTACTAATTGTTCTATAGTGATAGGAGGAAGGTGGGCCACATAGAAGAATCAATGTGAACAAAAGCAATGAAGTGTCAGGAAAGCAGTCAGTCACCCAGTTTTTCAGGAATAAGGAGGAGGTTTTAGGGGGTTTGTTAGTTAGTGGTAAGACTAACAGAGAACAGGAAAACCACTTAGCAACAGCAGTTAGGGGGTAGAGGAGAATGGCAAACAGGCTGTATCTACTCTATCAATTCTCATCAATGACAATGGCTTCCAAGAAGGCCAGATTGAAAATGAACTCAAGACTGTCATTGTCCATCATGGGCATTGTAGGGGCTAGGGGTGAAATGCAAGAGGCAGATTGGGCATTCTTTGTCTACATGAACTTGAGCACTGACTTTGTAAAGAGTCACATCTGGAAGAATCTGTCATTTCCTTAGCACATACCTAGAGCTCTAGAGCAGGACTAAAGACCCAGTGGGGGAGGTAGACCTCTGACTAATGGCCACACAAAAGGCCAAGAGATCAAAGGAATATAGAGTGGTGGTGACTGCTTTAATGAATTACCTTAGTGTGGAATTCATGGAGGTTGAGTCAAAAAAATGGAGCCAATGAATTAGAAAAATGAAAATGGTTCAGTTTTGGAGGTAGAGTCCTGTGTTCAAATTATAGCTCTTCCAATTATTAGCTTCTTGAGAACCTTACTTTCTCACAATAAAACATGTGGATATTAATATCTACCTCACAGGGTTGTGGGATGACTAATACATGCTGTAAAGTACCTAAAACCCAATGGGTGCTCAATAAACAGTACTTCTCTTCCTCTTTTCCTGAAGTGACTGGGGGTCCATACATAGAAAATTGTATAGGTCTATAGAAAGGGAAGGAGTTAGAAGGTAAATATCCACTCTGGCATGGCTGGGCAGCAAATGACAATTACAAATGCCTAGAATTAAGAAGTCAGGGAGTGGTTAAGACCAGAAACCACTGGTTTGGCTGGCTGTCCACGGGCATGGTATGTTACCAGGAAAGATTCAAGGAGGAATATGGAGTGGGACGTTGCTGGTGTTCAAAGCTCATTGGGGAAGATCATTTTTAACGCCAAGTTATAATAAGTGTGCCCAAGAATTAGGCACGAATGGCATCAGAGAGTTAGGGGACAGGAGATAAGGTGAGAGAGAAATTGGGGAATGTTTCACAGAAGCTGCAATGAGAATTGCATTAAAGGACATCAAATTTTTCTCCATATGTAGTGAAAGAAAAACATTCTTCTATAAAGAAGGAAGAATATGTGGAAAGGAAGTAAACGTGAAGACTTTTAGGGGCCTTTTCAGTGAAGATGTCAAAATCACACAGGATCAAGGCAGGAATGAGGAAGACAGGGGAGAAGAATGAGTCAGGTGCTGAGGTCACTGATGATAACTTATTATTCTGCTGTTATTATTTTTATTATCTTCAGATTGGCCAAGAAAAGTTTTAAGACCGATCAAGAACAATAAGAACAAATAGATTCTTACGTTAGATTCTTTTTGTTTCCAGTTTTTATTTAAATTCTAGTTAGTTAACATATAATGTGATTCTGGTTTCAGGAGAATTCAGTGATTCATCACTTCCGCGCAACACCCCGTGCTCATCACAACAAGTGTCCTCCTTAATACACATCACCCATCTAACCCATCCACTATGCAGCTCCTTCCCATCAACCCTGAGTTTGTTCTCTTCGTTAAGAGTCTCTTATGGTTTGCCTCCCTCTCTTTTAACCCTAGTCAGTGAAACTAAACATGTATTTATCCTACATAGAAAACAATCTCATTAGGCAAATAAATAGGCAGGAAACTGGAAATGTTAAGGCTCATATGCAAAAACATTTGCCCAAATGAAAACTGGTGGGTGACATCCAGTTAATTGAGAAAAGAGCTTGACTCACAACTCGGAAAGCAACTAGTTTTTTAAAAAAAGCCAGTATTGCCTTTAAAAAATTAAATGAACTTAAAATCACTATATTGGTAGGAATTAAATGAAATGAATGCAAGAAACTTGTACTGAATTTTTAAAAATCCTGTTTTTGCTAACTTACTTTAGAAACTCCTCATTTTTAGTAAATAAGTTGAAACACTTTTTTGTTTCATTTTCACTATTTTTCTGTTTTGCAATCTTGAATGCTTGAAGCCTTCCCTTGTGCTTAGGATCTCCAGTCTACCAAATAGCATGTATGGGTTCAACTTCACCTGTGTATTGGGGGTGTGGTCAGAGGGGGTGTATAGCCGATATGCCTTTTTTTTTTTTTAAGATTTTATTTACTTGACAGAGAGAGAGTGCACACAAGTAGGCGGAGCAGCCGAGGAAGAGGGAGAAGCAGGCTCTTCACTGAACAGAGAGCCCAGTGGGGGGGCTTGATCCCAGGACTCTGGGATCATGAGCTGAGCCGAAGGCAGATGCTTACACGACTAAGCCACCCAGGCGCCCCGATACACCTTTCTTAAACAGTTTGAGACACCCTTGTCTCAAGAGCTCTGGAAGTCCTCTGAGAATGACATCATCATGGAGGTGAATCACCTAGAACACATTCCACCTCTCAAAAGGAGGTACCTGAACACCTGAGTTATGCCGAATGGGGTAGAAGAGGCCACTGGCACAGGGTGTTTAGAAAACCCGGGCTTCCACCAGCTCCGGGTTGCCCTATCAGGAGACTTCAGACTCTCATCAAGAAAGGACCCCACCGACGAGATCTCAGGATTCTAAGATTTCTAATTCTGCAACCCAATTTCACAGGTATAGAAACTAAGTCACAGGAAGGCTATCAGCTGTCCCCAGTCTGCAATCTGAGCCAGGAAGGGGGCCAGAAATAAGGAACTGGTCTCCAACTTTACTGTCCATTTCCAAGCCCACTCGACTAAGCTAAGATACACTTTGGAGGATCATCTGAGGAATCACACGATCCCACTGTGGTCTAAAGAAGGAATGAAATAAAAACCAGTAGCACCCTCAAATAGGTCCATAAACTGGAAGTCGGAAAGGTAGTTTTAAAATACGCTTTCCAATTCTTTTGAACTAAAATCAAATTTGGGACGCTGCAGGAAGGCAGTTGAAACAAAAGCTAATTTTGTTTAATGAACTAACCAGGAAGGCATTGTGAAAGTATTGTGCAATGAAATGCTTAGCTAATTACTGAGAGATCAAATAACTGTTACCATAGTTACTGCACACTGTTTTCCATAATAACTTTTATCGCTTCAATAAATCTTTGTGACGCAACAAATATAAAAAGTTTACTGTAACATGACTATAATGTTTTGGAAGGCACACGCTGATGACTGGCCTACTGAAGTTACCTTCCCATATTTGTCAGCGAACCAGGGGTGATACCCCGTCTCCTTGACTCAATATCACAGTGTTTCAATGGCTCCTTTCATTGGAGTCTAATTCCTCAGAAGTTTAATTTACCTACTCCTGTCATTCAGCAAAAAAGTCAGAGGGCTCTTTCAGCACTACATCTTGTTGAACGGGAATAAAATTACTAACTGCAATGGCGAGCAGGAATTATCAGGCTGCACGCGGGGCAGATGACATACGTCACCATCTGATCTTTCCCACACGGCTGTGGGAGAAGGAGCCGGCCAAAGTCACCCAGCTCCCTCCTGGAAGACATGTCAACCCAGGTCTGTCTAGCTCCGAAGTCAGTTCTCTGTCCATCACACCACACAGCCATATATATATATATATACATAACGACAGTTATATATACGTAAATATATATAAAAAGAGACAATTACTGCTGGGTATAGTGTTCAATTTGCACCAAAGTACCAGAGAAGACTCCCTAACATAATGACTGGCTGGTCTGTTAGCTGAGATGATGTCATTGCTCCACTGGAAAATGGGCATTCTTTCCCCGGATACACTGGAGTGAAGACTTGCTTATATTCCTATTCCTGGCCCCTCCCCGCCTCCACATAGGCAGGCCTGAGTCATTTGGCCACTTTCACTCCTTCCTGTATCTCGCCTGCCCTTTTCTGTATCTGAACACTGAGATTTCTGAGTAAATGAAATGGTAAACGTGATCTAATAGGTTAAGACTGACAATGAGCACAGAGTATGGGCGTGATAAGATAAAGGTGACTGCAGATGCAGAATTCAGGTCTGCGGATGTGAGGCCCAGGAGCCTCGGACAGGTCGCTCACTGAGTATCTCCCTGGGTGTTCCCATCTGGAAAATGGGGCAATAACCACCTACTAACTCCCAGGGATGTGATGCAGATTAATTATTTAATGTTGTTGTTTGAAGTCACAAAGTACTAAGTATAATAATCATTATCAGGGTGAAATGTGAAACAGAAGATTACCGAGCTATTAAAAAGCACGACTGAAAACCACTATCGGACGGGTACGCTACTGCAGTAAACGCAAGTATGCATCCTCCCGAACCCTGATGTAGAAACTCGGGAGGCTCCTGCCTGTGAAACCTGATTCATACCTATTCAGCACTGTTCCAAAGGTCTCAGTTTCAGAGAGGCCAAAAGCCATTTATTTCATGGTTGGTTTCAAAGATGAACAGGTAGGATTCATGTCCGGGACTGAATCAGCCTTGGATGACTCAGCGGCTGTAATCTCTCTCTCCGTAGAGATAGCCAAAGGCTGACCCTTCTGTCTTTTGGGCGCCACACACACACACACACACACACACACACACACACGTACCCTCCCACCTTTCCCCCGCCCCTCCCACTCCCACCCCATTGCCTGGGCATTTCAGCTGCAAAGGTATCCTTGACCCCACGCTGCCTCTCACGCCCTCCTATCTTTTCCATTCAATAGGTTACTGCTACCTCCCCAAAGATCTCTCGAATTCAATTCCTTCTCTCCATGCCCACCTCAATAGTATCTTCAAAAAGACTTATAACTATTTTCCTGCCTCCAGTTTTCCCTCCTCCTTAAATCTGTCATTCTATCCCAAATGTAACAGAATGCTGATCATGACTTCTGTTTAAAGCGATTCGGTGTACACCCGTGCTTTCAAGATCAAATTCAGATTCTTTCACAAGTGACGTAAGGATTTGCATAAACTGTCTCCCATATACTGTTTCCAACTAAATTTTTTACTTCTCTCTTTATCATGCTCTCCTCACACTTTCTCTTCTTATGGCTCCCTCTGCTTACCGCTACTTAACACGTACTACTGTGTCCTACTGAAAACTGCGTTCTTTGTAAGGACACTAGTCCTCAAGAGCCCTAAGGGCAGTGACCGGCCTTTCCTTCAGCCTGGCATGAAGTGCCTATGTACTCGATAAATGTTAAATGAATGACGGAATGAACGAACAAAGGCTTCCTTCCCGTGCACAGGTTAACCAGTTATGCTCACTCATTCTGTCGTGCTCGCAAGCTTGGTGGAGGGCTCTTGATCGATCAATTTGATTGTTTTTAACTATAGACGAGATGATGACAGTAACTGATTCAGGATGTTTTATTATAAAGACTCAAGTGAATTAAGTTATCCTTTGTAAATACAGACCGAAACGGCTCAAGTTCGCCCTGAAGCTCTTAGATTCAGTCAGATGCCATGAACTCCTGCCAAGAAGCAAACACTCAAAGCATAAAACAAGAGTGTTAATGATTTTGTAGAAAGCTGTGATCACGGAACATTCACATCTATCAGAACTTCTGCTGTAAAAAAACCTCTTCCAAAGTGATGTCAGGGACAGGAAAAAAAATTAATCAAGCAGTGAGCGGAATACAGAGGAAAGGCATTTTAGGAGGGTATAGTTTTGTTTGTTCCACAGATACTAAGAGAAAAAAAAAAGAAAGAAAAGAGCATTTTACTTCCTTGCTCTGGAATGCTGTTGGACACAGAAAAGCAAGTCAGCCATAGGTAGACCAGCTTCTCTTACTCAAAGTAAAGAGCCAAATTAATCTTAATCTATTTTGGGGAATGAGCAAAGATAGCCTTTGTCTAAGAAGCTCCTATTTTCTTTCCCATTCCTGTGGGAATACGAAAGATCTCTTCCCAAATACCTGTCAATTAAAAAAAAAAAAGTCTTTGAAACTGATAAAACACCAGAGATTTAAACGTCATCCATCGAGTTCACTTCATTTAAAGCTCACGCGATGGCCTTCCGACAGAATCGCCTCTTATTTTAGCTTCTAACTTCTTGGCCCTCTTCCTCTTCTTGGATTTCAATTTTTATTTCTAAGCCCAAGACTACTCCTGCGATTACTCATTACTTTTCATCTGCAGGTTCCGGCACTGCTGGCCACGCCATTCCTCCTGGAATCATTTCTGCCCTCAGCTCCTACGCTACTGGGGATCCTGCACCTCCTCCATCAGGGACCACCTCCTACCCGGCTTCTTCCTCTTTCTAGCTAGTGATTGTGTGTCCATCTCAGCCCTCTTGTGTTGTGCCTGCTGAAACTTCAACATTATATTGAAAATAAGGATTTTCAGCCCTCATCCTTCTCCCAGTCCCAGGTCTGCATCTCCAGCAACCTTTAATTGCTCATCACGCCACTGCTTCCAAGAGAACATGAGTGGAACTGAATACTCCATCTATTCCTTCACACCCAATCAGTTCCCTTTGCATTCGTTGGTAAGGAGTGACTGTTCTCTAGGGCATTCTTTAGGAAACCTTGGGGTCCTCTCTCCTTCCTCCTAATAACCAATGTAAGTCCTGGTGACAAATGTCAATTTCCTCTGCCACTTATCTCATGGTCCCTTACATTTCTAACTTAACCAACCACAAACAGTGCTCAAAATACTTAAGAGTTTTCATACGCCCTGGTCTCCAGTTTCTTCTCTTTCATAATGCCACCTAATTAAACTGTTTGTATATCTAAACTTTGTTTGGCATACACTTTTGTTTATACCAAAAGTCTCCTATATGGTTTCAGTATCACCTGTAAGATATCCATTTCCTAGCTTAGCCTTCAACTCCCTCAGCAGTGACCTTGTAGTCTCACTTCTCACAGTCTCCCATAAAAACATCACATGGATGGAAGCCCTTATATGTGTTTGAGCTCACTAGAGTAAGGCAATAAAGAAAACATATGCTCTGTCTGGTCCTTGAACCAAATGTTCACTGCTTTTGTTTATAAATCAGAGTTTTTACCCCATGAAATTCCCAGGGACATGGTAACACCTAACATCACTCCTACTTGACAGACACTGGAGCATAAAAAATCCCAAGGTCTGTTTCCTTGCCCTCAACTCCCTTTACCTCTGGTAAGATTTATTTGCAAAGAAAACCCCCCAAAGTCTACTACTGCTGTCTTTTCTTTTCCCTTCTATTTTTAATCTCAAATTGCCAGTACTTTCTGTTTGTCTGCCACCCACCTGCCGACCCTGCCACCAACCGGTAGGCAAGACTTGAAATTCTCAAGGATGCCTGTAACGTATTCAGAAGTAAGACCAAGCACAAGGAAATTGATCTGTTCTTCCCAACTAGATAGCAGGACCAACTGACACATACTTTAGAAAAACACAATCTTCGCAGAGAAGGATAATTTATAGCTCCATATAGCCCTAGGCACCCTCCTGCCATAGAAGGTGAACGTAGACAGAGCTTTTTGTTCTTGTTGCCATGGACTGATTTCATTACCCAAGAACTTCACTAAAGAGCAAAGTCGGTAGGAATTTTGGGTTTATGGGACATGCTGCTGAATTCCTAGTTGCTACCCTAATTACTACGTCATTCTATAACTCGAGGGTGTTTAGAAAGAAAAAGTAAGGCATCTCTCCCCCAGCTCATGGAGAATTAGCTATCCTTGGGTCGTCTGGATGGCTCAGACGGTTAAGTGTCTGACTCTTGGTGTCAGCTCAGGTCATGATCTCGGGGTTTTGACACTGAGTCCTGTATTGCGCTCTATGCTGGGTATGGATCCTGCTTAAGATTCTCCCTCTCCCTCTGCCCCTCCCCCCTGCTGGTTTCTCTTTCTAAAAAAAAAAAAAAGAATTAGCTATACTCATAGGTTCTTAATCTGTGTCGTAGAATTTAGCTCTAAGCAAGGCAGTGGTTTCATAGTGTGCCCTTGAGATAAGACTCAAGCAGAAATGTTTGGAAGTCAAAGAACTTAAAACAACAGAGGTTACCTAAGAGGTGTTTACAGAAAAAAAATATATGGAAAGATCACCAGGGGGAATTAAAGAGACTCTCAAATAATGGGGTTTAAAAGTGTAAGAAAACNCTCATAGGTTCTTAATCTGTGTCGTAGAGTTTAGCTCTAAGCAAGGCAGTGGTTTCATAGTGTGCCCTTGAGATAAGACTCAAGCAGAAATGTTTGGAAGTCAAAGAACTTAAACAACAGAGGTTACCTAAGAGGTGTTTACAGAAAAAAAATATATGGAAAGATCACCAGGGGGAATTAAAGAGACTCTCAAATAATGGGGTTTAAAAGTGTAAGAAAACTTAAAGAACAACAAGAGCAACAACAAAACACCTATGGATGTTCAGAAACCAAGAAAATCGGGCATTTCAAGTGGCTGCGTGGTGGGACAGAAAGAGGCAGAAAGCCTTGTTCCAAAAGCAGGCTCTGTACTTACGTACACATGTATGTATGATGCAAGGCATCTCTCTGTGAAGTGGGCTGGATCCAAGGGGAGGGCAGTGAGGCAGTGGCCTCAGGGACAAACTGAAGCAGGTACACAGAAACTCACCAATCAGAAGCATATTTTAATGCGACATTCCAAACGTCAAAATTAACGCCCCTGCCCAAGTCCATAATGAACAAAACAGAATTTTAAATAACGACAGAACCCAATCCTGCACTGCACTACCTGTCTCACAGCGCCCGCCTCACCTTAGTCCTGGTCATGTCAGGTCCTGCAAATTTCTATTCTTTAAATACTGCATAAAACGTTATGTATCTTGATTACTGAGTTGCTGGCAGTCCCCTCACCCTCGTGCCAGCCCTGCTCCCGGTCTGAGATTTCTCACTGAAAACAAAAAAAGGAACCCCATCACTTTCACAGGGTTGCTAGAAGATCAAATGAGATACTTGCAAATCTCAAGGTACCAGAAGAGGTAAGGACAGTTTTTGGTATTATTATCGCTTTAGGAAGAGTTGGAAGAAATCAGTGAGGCGGAGAGACAGTGTAATAAAACTCCCAGAAAGTACCTGTGGCTGGATGTCCCACTTCTCTTTCCTCTCCTGGGCCACTTCTCCTGGGCCTTTTGGTGTCTTACATAGTTCTGAAGGGGCTTCCAAGAACAGCCTGCCCTGTCCTGGGCCATGCCGTGTGGACAAGCACCACTGGGTGCGACAGACACAGATGGAACTTGGCAGAGGATGCACCGAAGGTGTCTTCTTGGAATGTATCAATGTTATCCATTCTGCTGAGGATTATTTTTTGAAAGGAACATGAGTGGAGTAGAAAATGCAAAACAAAACAGCTGAGATTAGAAAAGAAACTCAGGCCAAAGGACACGAAAAGATGCTCAACATCACTAATCACGAGGGAAATGCAAATCAAAACCACAAGATACCACCTACACCTGCCGGAATGGGTACATTCGGAAAGGCAAGGAACAAGAAGTGGTGGCGAGGATCTGGAGAAAAAGGAACCTTCGTGCATGACTGGTGGGAACGCAAACTGGTGCGGCCACTGTGGAGAACAGGACGGAGGCTCCTCCAAAAATTAAAAACAGAAATACCACAGGATCCAGTAATTCCAGTACTGGGTATTTGCCCAAAGAAAACAAAACACTAATTTGAAAAGATATATGCACCTCTTTGTTTACTGCAGCATTATTTATAATAACCAAGATATGGATATAACCAACCAATAACCAAGATATGGAAGCAACCCAAATGTCCACTGATAGATGGGTAGATAAAGAAGATGTGGTATATAGGTACAGTGGAATGTTACTCAGTAATAAAAAGGAATGAGATCTTATAGTTTGGGACAACCTGGATGGACCTAGAGGATATCATGCCAAGTCAACTAAGTCAAAGAAAGACAAATACTATTAGATTCTATTGACGTATGAAGCCTAAAGAACAAAACGAAACAAAGCAGCAGAAACAGACCCAGAAGTACAGACTGATGGCTGCCAGAGGGCAAGGGAGTGGGAGGAGGGACAAAATGGGTGAAGGGGAGAGGGAAGTGCAGGCTTCCATTTAGGGAACGACAAAGTCCCAGGAATCAAAGGTACAGCATAGCGAATGTAGTCCGCGGTACTGTAACAGCGCTGCATGGGGACAGACGGTGGCCGCACCTGAGGTGAGCACAGCAAAGCGCAGAGCTGTGGAACCACGATGTTGTATACCTGAGACTAACAGGACACTGTACGTCAACTATACTATGACGAAATAAAACCGAACCAAACAAAAAGCTTATGAGAAAACAAAACAAACTTCAGTGAAACTTCGCATTTGGAGTAGAGGCCGCTTTGGGTTGTGCCTCAGACTCCCTGGGAGTAAGTGACTCTCTCTGAGGACTTACTGCAGGGAGAGATCAGGAATTCCTCATCTTGGGGCAACCATCACAGTCCTGGGTACGCTTGTCCATGTGTTCATGTGACAAAAACGCAGAACACCAACTATGTGCCAGACACTGGACATCTTGAGATGAATAAATATAGCCCCTGCCTTCAAGAAGCCATCTGGGATTATCAGAGTATCAGAAGAACTCTATGTGGTAGACTGAGGCTTTTATTTATTCAAAACATTTTTAGTGAGCCAGTCATCTGGCACTGGGAGATAGCAGTGAGTAGAACACAGTAAGCTCTCTGTACTCCAGAGCTGCTATCTGAGAGCAATTCTTGAGGGAGTCCATAACCGGGTTTGGTCTAGGGAAGGCGGACCTCTTGTCTCATCCCAGGGCACCGGCATGGGAGACCGAAAGCCTGGCAGTGCATCAAACGTGAAGCTGGAAGTAAGATTTTAATTTCCTCATAAGATGATCTGTTCCATGATCCAAAAGGGTTAACAGGCATTCCAATGTCTAAGAGAGAGGGCCCTGGAAACATTACAGGGCCAACTGGACGTCTCTGTACAGATCCTTAGGAAGCTGCAACTGAGGTGGTGATTTCTATTTGGCCACTTGGAAGAGAGATGCTACCTCATCCCTTATGCCTTTCTCTGCCCACATAGTCTGGGCACCAAACCCAATACTTGTTGATTTAATGTAACGTGTAGATTGAATAATATTTTTGAAATAAGTTTTACCAGCTATAGATATCATTCTCCCAGTTATATCACTAGCAAGTTTCTGCCCCATGGAAGAGAGGTAGCATGGTTGTACATGCGGAAATGGTTAAGGCTGTCATCAAGACACACATCTAACACAGATCTAGTTCAAGAGAAAAATAAAAATGTATTCATCCTTAATGCTGTCCAAAGGGGCAACAAAATAGGTCAAAACCATTACCACAATCACAAGATTACCACTTGTTTTTATGTAATACCTGATCATTTTCTGGTCTCTTTCAAAATTACTAATTCATCTGATTCTTATATCAAAACTGTGATGTAAATAGCGTGAGCAAAATGATTTCAGAGATGAGGAAACGGTCCCAGGATGGGTCTCGCCTAAAGTCACACAGCTTACCAGTGAGTTTAAGGTAACAACTGTATTCCCAGTGTCACACTCAACCTGTTACACCAGCCTGTGTAGCTATAAGCATTGAGTTCCCAAGTTTCAAAGTGCGTGGCACACAGTCAGCTCTGGCTTTATTTATCTCTATTACCCTAGTGTCTCTAGCGCAGTATCTGGTGAATTAATAAGTAAAGAATGAACAGATGAATAATAATGAATGGATGAATAAGGGACTGGCAAAGCCAAGGGAAGGTCTGATTCACACTTCAGGTATACAGATGGGAGCTTTCATAAAATTACAAAAAACTGATTTCACAAATGCTTTTCACAAGCTTCTAAGTTGTTTTTCTAACTGCCTCACCTGACTAACTTTAAACCAAAGTAGATGTGTTTCCCTGACCTATTTTCAAAGCTCATCTTTAAAACCCTTGTAACAAAATCATAAGGACCAAATATGTGTTCTGAGAAAATACATAATGGTTCAGGAAAGAAAAAATTTAAGAGTAAGTATTGATTAAATTCCCAGAATTGAAGATACTAATAAGAATTATATTAAAATGCCTTGTATGTGATGAATCTCCAATGAGAATTTAATTGCTGGTATTTCAAAAGCCACTCAAGTCATAAACCCAATTGCATAAGAATAGTAACAGCAGAGTAAAGAAGCCAGACTAAAAAAGTAAAAACCAGATGCTCCCACAAACAATAAAAGCCTTATGACACTGGATCTAGACTGCATTTGAATATCTAAGTATAGTTTTCTGGTAGAAAAGAAAAAGTTTAGCATTTCCAACCTTCCGAACTGGACCACCTTCCCACCCGTCCTCTCCCTGAATGAATAAAGTTGAGGCTCAGCCTGCGAGACTGGCTCTGTACACAATCCAGCACCAAAGTGACTGTCCTTAAACGTTCCACGAGTGTGGAAAATTCCACAGAAAGCTACAGGTAAGAACATGATTCTATGATAACTACGGAGTACTTTGGTTGATTCTCAAGATAGTGATTTTCTCCCCTTCTTCGCCAAAATGTCAGGATCAGGGATTTCTTGCCAGAGCTACTGAATACTTTTCTCTATGGGCTCCCCCCGTTCAACATCCTGTGCTCCTCTGCACACACAGAATGAGATCTTTTATCCGTGGGATCATGTGGCCATGTTTTGTCTACACATAGCTGTGCTGTGGGGTATCCTGGGAATTAAAGAATTAAACCAGGCTAGAAGAGGAAGGGGCTCACTGAGATCCAAATCCTTATCTCAGAAACAAAAACTCAAGCCCAGAGAGAGAATTCTCCCTGGTTTGACATCTAATAAAGGAAAGAGCCAGCAGGACTAGAATCCAGATCTGCTGAGGAAAACCACCAGAACTGGGAGGAAGGCACAAAAGTGCAGTCATATATTATATACATACGCAGTCATATAAATAATATATACTCACCCCCAGTGAATCAAAGTGAACTGTCCCAAACTGTAATCATCCTTTTGCTACAGTGCTGTTTTGATGGAGTCCTGCTACTCAGACGACTTCATCTTTAATTTTATCCTTTCGGTTCCATTCCGAAAAACACTTCACATGGGGCTAACACCAGTGATGTGGCCCAAGGAATCCGACTCCCCCAGGTGAAGTCGTGTTCAGGGGCCCACTCCCTTCTATCACACTACTCTGACTTCCACAGAGATATCTCCTCTCTATTCCTTGATTTGAAGCCCAAACCAGAGACTAGTGTAGTAGGAAGCATTCCAGCTCTGGCTTTGACAGGGACTTTGGCCTCCAGAAAGTCACTGATGCTTTCAGGTACATTTTTATTATTTATTGAGCAACTTTCACAGCAAATATTATGTATCTGGCATGGAACTAGATACTTTACATATGGTGAAAGAGTAACTAATTTTCTAAAAATGATGGTACTCTGGGAACTCTATGATCTCACTGGATCCTCTTAACCTTCCCCAACGGATGGTACAACTATTCTTCTTCCTGTTTCACAAATAAGGAAACCCGAGGCTTAGTTCTCACGTGATTTTTCCTATTTTACAGTAGAGGGTCCAGAGGCTTACGGAATCCTTACCCAGAACGGCCTGACATAATAACTAGCTGACTGAGTGGCTAGGAGGTGGCAGAGCCACAATTGAAACCTGTGTCTAGACAACCGGAGTCCACCATGGCAGAGCCTGTGAGGAGCCTTCCACATGCTCCTCAGGAATGCAACAGCCAGGAGTGCTGCTGGCAGCAAGCCCCCTGCTCTCAGCCCCCTTTGGAGACCACTTTAAGTAAGGAGTCACCTTGCTCAGGACCATGCCCCTTTTGGGAGTGACTGGTATCTGAGGGCTGGTCAAAGAGGTATAAAGGCCTGGCCTTACTTTCCCAACTCAGGAACAGTTCTGAAGGGTCACCCAGCTTCAGAACTCCCTGTAGTTTCTGCTGACACTTGAGGTGGAGACTGGATCATCAGCTTGACTTCCCCCTGCTCGATCCTGCTTCCATCCCTTCCCTTCCACAAGCGCTGGTCCCAAGAGCTCTCCCTAGCAGACTTCTGCACCTCAATCTCCACCTCAGAATCGGCTTCCCAGAACACCCAACCTGTGGTATCTGTGTGAGTGCCCCACCCCCCGCCCACTTTACCAGGCTGCTGACTCAGCTGCATCATCTCAAAGAGGGGAGGTTGGTTTAGATGAGCTGACTTTAGCTTTAGCTCCAAAACTGCAGCGTGGCATTGCTCCCCAAAAACGAAAAGTTACAAGACCTAATTTCTATTTTTATATCAGCCACTTAGTAGCAGTATGAACTTAACCCCAGAGATTCACTTTCTAGTCTGTAAACTGTAATAACAGTTTCTGCCTTTCTCTCAAAAATTGTTGAAAGCATCCATTTACAAACTACAGAGCGTGTACTAATATAAGCTATATTTTCACGAGGATTATTACTGGTTAAGTTTGTGGGAGGAGTAGCGCAGCAAGGAATGAAATGCTGCTGTTCTACAATCCTGGGGAGACCCAACCAAGGCCCTGGCACCGCGCTGCAACACCTGTGGCAGCCCTTGCCCAGAGAGCCCCCATCTCAACAAGGGTCCACACTGTTGCCCTGAACTTCGCGAGTCCGTCCCTGACGGGTACAGGACTCTCACTTCCTCTTTCCAAAGCTCTGTGAGAAGGCCAAAAGTTGGTTGTGACCATCAGACAGCTGTATCACCACAATGCCTCATACAAAAGATACGTCAGGTATTCTCCAACCAACTCTCTTTGTGTCACGCACTGGCCACCAAATAAAAGGAAGTCACCTCACCGGCCCACATCCACCAACCTCTCTCCTTTACCTCAACCTCTTACTCCTTGGCATTTTCTCATCTGTGGCTTTTCAATTCTTGATTCCTTTCCAGATCCTTTCTATTTTGTCACTGGGTACCCTGATGTCATTATATTAAAAAAAAACAAAACCAACAAAGCAAATCATTCCCCTGCTTTACTTAGAGTGCTTGATCTCATGGTTGTAAACAAACTTCGTTCTTCCTGGAGGCCCTGCTTCCTTTCTGTGGAAACTGAAGATCATAGTTGAGACCACACATTTCCCCCCACTTCTTATGCCAGTGGGGCCAATTAAGGGGGGGTGGTTAAGGTTGAGTGGGTTGGGGGTGAGGGCATGTCCCTGGATAAAATCAAATAACCATGCAGACGTTTACTAGTCTGGTTTTCAACATCAACTAGGTCTTCAGGGTCTCCTATCAATTCCTCTTGCTTATTGTAAGCCAGTCCCTGTTTCCATTTCTCTAAAACAAATCACTCTCTTCAATACAACTATTATTCCTGCTTTTGCTCCCTTCTCTCAGTGGACAAATTTGACTCCTATTTCACAGAAAAATATTAGGTCCCTCAACTCTGATCTTCAATTTCCTGCCCTATTCCTATAAAATTACATACATCTATACTCACCCTGACTGCATTCCTCCAATCTCAAAACACTGCCCTTGACTCTCTGTCCTTCTGTCTCCAAGTGGATGTTACTGCATGAATCCCATCTTCTTATTCTTCTCTCTTTGACCTCTTCCCTCTACTATCCTGAATCCTTTGGGTCATAAAAGTATTTACATATATTCCATCCCCCCAAAACTACCGCCGTCTCCAAAACCACACCTTCTCATGCCCTGTGTTCTTCTCCGGCTAGTCTCCATTCCCGTAGCCACATCATCTGCGTCTACTTCACAACCTCCCACTTGCTCGTCCACTGGGACCTGGCTTCGTCCAGCTTGGCTAAAGTCAGAAGTGACTTCTCATCTATGCCTATCTTTCCGGCCTGGTTGTTTACATTTGACACAAAGGATTTACTGCCTACTTGAAACTACTTATTTGGTTACTGAGACAATTCCTTCTGTTCTCCTGGAACTTCTTGTATCTTTCTTTTCCATCTCTTTATGGGTTCCCTCTCCTTTGACCACGTTTTACATGTCAGGGTGCTACTCCCAGAGTTTGATCCCCTGATCTCTGGTCATTCTTCTCCTGGGGAAGCTCATCCAGTAATAATTCCAGTTGTCACCTTTGGGACAATACTTGTCCCAAATCTTTATCTGTAGCTTAAATCTCTCATTTTTGACTTGTGTTCTTCTTTTGCTCCCTTCTGGTGGTACCAGCATCCAGCCGGTCACCCAACGTAGAAATCTAAGAGTCTTCCTTCACTTCGGCCTTTCTCCCCACAGTTAGTTACTAGATATTTTCTTTTTACCTCCTCAATACTTTCTTTTTTAACCCCCTCATCTTTCTTGACTGTACTTTCTTTTGCTGCTCCCCATCACCGCAGTTAACTCAGGCCCTCATCGTCCTTGCCTCCTGCACTACTGCAATGGTCACCTAACTAACTGGTCTTCCTGCTTCCTGCTTTAATACCCTCAAAGTCCACTCTCCCCACAGTCAACTGAGGGATTTAAAACACCAATGTGATCAGATTGCTCCATCCAATACTACCTGTGGTCATAACAAAAACACCAAACAGTCTGAATACAACAATATGCCTTCCCTTGGCATACAAAGACCTCCAGGACTCAAACTCTGCAAACCTCTCTGGTTATAGCTATCAGTACCTCCTATCTCCGGCTTCGTGCTGCAGCAACCCTCAAGGGCTCCTAACTCCTCATGCACATCACACTGCTTCCTGCCTCTGCTTCTGACCACACTCTTGTCCCTTCTGCCCGGAACACCTCACCTTTGTTCCCTCCACCTGGCTAACTCTTACTCAAGACTCAGTTCACTTGTCTCACTGAGGAAGTCTTCCTTGATACAGAAGGATTAGCTGTCTCTTCTCAGGGTTCCTGTGAGAACCGGCAAATTACCCTTGCCATCATAATTCTACATTGCTTCAAGACTGTTTGTTTATGTGATTACGTCCTTGCTCCAGCAATAAAACTTGGTGGCCTAACCCAACAGGCACTTCTTTTGCTCAGGAATCTGCCATTTGGGTAGGGCCCAGTGAGTATGGCTTGTCTCTGCTCCACATAGTGTGAGCTGGTGCAGCTCCCCTGGAGCTGGAACGTCTACTTCCAAGATGACTCACTCCCTGTGCTGACCAGCAGGCGCTGGCTGTTAGTTCCTCTCTGCCTGTGTCTTTCCACAGAGCAGTTTAGGTTCTTCAACGCACGGTAGCTGAGTTCCAAGTGCGAGTGTCCCAAGACACAGGAAGTGGAAGCTTCAGGTTTCTTAAGGCCTGGGCCCAGAAACTGGTAGTTTCTAAGCAGAAATTGAATAGACTTCTGCCATAGTCTCCTGTTAGGCAAGCACAGAGCCCAGACTCAAAGGGGAGAGGGCATAGCCCCATCAGATGACGGGAGTGTCAAAGATTTTTGGGAGCCATGTTTTAAACCATCACCTTCCTCTACTATGCTACGTGATCTCTCCAAGACAGACATGGCATGTATGTGCTGAGTGACTGGGTTCATTCCTAGGCCAAACTGTCTACACAGAACTTCACAGTCTCCATCAGTTACTTGCACCACAGAAGATCTACTGTGGACAAGCCAGCCACATCGATTAGCAAAAGGACTAAGGCCCAAAGGAAATTAGGGTTAAAATCACACAGCATTAGAAACGGGAGGCTTTTGGGGCGCTTGGGTGGCTTAGTCAGTTAAGCATCCGACTCTTGACAGATTTCGGCTCAGATCATGATCTCAGGGTCCTGAGATTGAGCCCCTTGGTGGGCTCCACGCTCAGCACGCAGTCCACTTGTCCCTCTCCCTCCACCGCCACCCCCCCACCGCCCTCAAATAAATAAATAAACAAAATCTTCCCCCAAAAAGGAGGATTTTTATGAGCTAATCATATTACAGTCCACTTTGCCAAACAAAACACAAACATGTGCGCACGCACGCGCGCACACACACACACATACAGGCACATAGATAAAAAATATAGCGAAGAATCTATGTGGGTCAGTTATACAAAAAATAGCAATGATTCAGAATTTGTTATATATGGGAAATACACGCTATTTACTCGGCTTTTTTTCTTTTTTTTAAAGCAAGTTAGAGCTACTTAAACCTAAGAATCTGAATGATAAGTATTGTTAATTTTCTTTCTTTTAAAGGGGACACTATTTGCTTTTGCAAAGTGGGTCCCATTTACAGCTATAGTTGTAATTTAATTACCCGATGATGCACATGTCTTGGTAAAATGTCTTGTGGCACACTGATGACTCAAATACTATGCACTGACATGCATCTAGCCATTAAAAAGAATATGAAAGCATAAGACCTTAGTTATTAGACTTCCTTAAACATGACTGAATCATAAATGTGAAAACAGGTATTGGAGTTTGAATTATTACATGTAATTATGAAAGTCAAAGGAAATGAAATAATTTGACATCAGTAAGGATCAGATTGTAAGCCTAATTCCAAAAGGTAAATCTTGACTAAATAAGAAATGAATAATAAATTAGTTTGAATTCAAAGAAATACCTAATTAAAGCTTTAGAAACACACACTTAAACAGACCTGAAAATATTTAATCTCTTCTAGGCTTCCCGAGGAGCTTCCAAAACACTAATCTAAAAATAAACAAACAAACAAATAGATGGTGGGATTTGTCAATTAACTGACTACATCATAGCATTTTACCAAGAAAGTAAAATCAGTTTTCCCCAAAAGAATGAATTTTTTCCCTCAGGATTCTTCTTGTGTGGTGGAACATTTAGGAAATGTAATTTCCTACATGCAATAATTACCTTGTAAATCAGACTGCCTATATGACCTCATTTCAAGCAATCTGGAGGAAGGGCACAATATTAATTTAGCAATTCCATAACAAAGAGGAGTCAGATGGGATGCTGCTTTTACAAGGCAAACTATGAGGTATATTTATAACATGATCTGTACTGCCTACCCAATGTTTATGCAGCTACTACTTCTTCCCCAGTATAACATCTGAGAAACTGAAAAATCTCCTACAACAGATCAGAGATAAAGTGCAAAGTAAAAGAAACGAACAAAAATCTCTTAAACTCAGTAGGTTAAAAAGCCAGACTCACTGTCCTAACCCAAGCCTGCTTTTCCTTCTGGGGTCTTCGTCTTGTAGTAAAGGTATAGTGTACTATTCTGTAGGGAAAAAACAAAAAACAAAAATCTTTAGACTATAGACCCAAGTTCAAATCTCAGCTCTGACACTCTACCCCTGTCAGATCTTGGGCAACTCACTTACTTACTGTTGCTTAAAAAGCCAGTTTCTTTATCTAAAAAGTGGGGTTAATAACTTTCAGATAGTGGTAAAGATGAAATCAGCTAATTAATGAAAGTATCGCACTGTCTACTATATAACAGGCTCTCGATAGATGGTTCTATTATTACTTGAATTTGTTAATAAGCTCCTCTTCTGTCCAGCTTAAGTTGGAAATTTGGAAATATCACTGTCCTCAGCACCTCTTGAGCTCCATAGCTACTCAGGAGCTAAATGGTACTGTCATTCCTTCTGTTGTGTGAAAGACTGAATTTTCTTCTCTTGCACTGGCGAAAAAAAAATCACGTCTTCCTAATGAAGCCCATAATAGAATTTTCCACTGTGTCAAGCACCTCAGAAAAACTGGCTGGCTTTTTGAAAAGATGTACGTATTTCTTAAATTCTTTCTGGGCACTTTATGTATTATGTTACTATTGAGAATAAGATTATTTGCTTGTCTATTTTGTCCTCCCCACCATCATTACTTTCTAAATGTATGGCTGGTATATAAGATAGCCACTGACATTGATCTGTTTTGTCCTAGAGCTGACTACCTTACTCTACTGTCAATTATTTAAACTTTAAAATTATGGAAATAAAACATTTTTACTATTAAAACTTTAAATATCCATATAAATAAAAATGTAAATCACTGGTAGTCTCACCATCAAAGGTAACCACTTTTAATAGTCTTTCAGATTTTTCCATATGGAAGCATCGTAGATTTATTATATTTTATAAAAATGAGATATTGTACATGCTATTTTATTGTAATAGACATATAACTAGTATATGCAGGCTAATAGTAACGTTGTAATCAACAATATTATCAGCTATCAACATAAATCTCATTTAAAGATCAGGATTCAGACTGATTTAAAATATAGAAACTACTAAGTGTCTGGAAGGGACATGACAAAATAAATGAGAATCAGAAGGAATCATAGCTATAATAATTGCAGACAAACCTGAATTCATGAGAACAAAAGTAAAAAAAAGTAAAAGTGAATTATTTTTCATTAAGTGTTCACTTACAATGAGGAAATAATAGACGCTTTATGCCATAAAAATTTTCACATTTCTAATTAACAGAGTTACACTAAACCTAAAAATAGAAGGATAACTAGAAATTCAATGGTATCATGAGACGCTAATAACATTTCTGTCCTTTTCAGATTAATTAAAATAAGAGGGCTAGGAAAATCAGGGACGATATAGAAAGGCGTGCTGTTTTTGAAAAATATCTTGTGAACATTTTCACATTCTCATACCAATATATGCACACATGTAAAACAGTGTTTCTCAGTGTTTTTAAAGTCCATGCCACCTTTAAATAAACTTAAAAAAATCCCATACTTAAAATATTAAAATAATGGCAGATTTGGGGGAGGAAATTTGCTTCAAAATGTTGCTCAGCATAAGCACCGAGTCTCCTCGCTTGACAGAATCTTCTGGCTCCTACGCTCAGCGGTGTGGAAAGAGAACAGAATGCGGGTCAAGCTGATGAGACTTGCTTTCAGGGTCACAAATGGAGAAACACCAGCCTTATAAACACTTTTTGATGAAAACTGAGTGACATCTGAAGTCCACTTGTTTGTTTTGGGGTAAACAGGGAAATCTTTTACTCAAAAATTCTTCAGGGTGATTTTTCTGGAAGTTATTTTGGCAACGGAATGAAACTTGAATTCCAAACCCTCCCCACAAATATCTTCTGGCAAAGACTGGACACAGGTGAGAAAAGCGCCCCGCACAGGCTCCCAGGGGATCTGCAGCTGCGAGGTGGGGAGCTATCACCCAAATTTATTCTACGGACAGAATAAGTTAAATTTCTCCCTTTCCTTAATTCATTTCCAGAGACCTGTTTTTTGAGAACTTTAGTAAGTCAGAAAATTAAGAGACATGTTTGGTCCAGCATAAGGATTGAGAAAACGGAGTCGGGCACCAGATGGGGTTTGAATCCTGGCTCTGCCCATGATTAGCTGAGCGCCCTAGGCCAAGCGAGAGACCCTTCTGTGCCTGTGAGCTTTACCTGTACAGTGTGTAAAACTACTGCCCGTCACTACCTCAGGTGACTCTTTGGAGTAGTACACGTAAAGCCTCAGAATGCTATCGAGCACAGAGGAAGCGTTCCAGAAACCTTAGTCTTATTGGTACGGCTGGATTTATGTATCAAGGAGTGGTGTTGGGCTTACCCCCGGATATTTCAGTTCTTCCTAGATGAAACCCTCAAATAAATCTTGTCAACCTGTTAGGCTTTGTTGAACGCCTGCACGTCTGAAGGAGCTGTTTTTGTCCTGTCTCGGAAGCGAAGCAACATTATCCTTCGGGTCATAAATCTTCCCAAGCACTCTTACTACTGACATGATCGAAAAGCTCTGACGGAACATAATGTAGTACAAGTAGTCACTGTTGATTTCTTCCCATAGTTCGGTTTCAATTTTTAACATTTAAACTCCTCAGTTCATCTGGAATGTATTTTAATGTAAAGTTGAAACTTGGGATTTAAAATAGTGTTATAAAACATTAGCCAACGGTTCCAAATTTTTCTGGAATAAGCCAACTTTTCCCTCACTGATTTGAAATCTGTCATACAATAAAGTCTTATATGTGCTTAATATAAAAGTTATCTATTTATTGTTATTCTCCCACCGGAACTAAGTTTTACAAAGAAAGGCAGTTGGTTACTTGGGTTCACTGCTGGATCACCAGAGTACTGCTTGGCTCACAGGAAGGAAAAGGCTTTCCTCTTTAGATCCCTCAACGTGATTACCGTATTACTGATTTTCTAATGACAAGCAAATGCTCCATTACTGAAATAAGTCTCAACTCATATTTTCCATTTCTTTCAATAGGCTCCTAGATTTTATTTGCTAACATTTGATTGAATATTTCATACATTTAGTTTTAAGTGACAGTGTTCTTAACTTTGATGAAAAAGAAAAAAACACATTTTGGTCATAGTTTCATAAAATAAATAGGACCACTTTCCATATTTTTCCATGCTTTGAAGTAGATTAGAAACAGGAAATACTTGCTCCTTTAAGATCTGACAGAATTTACTGATAATTATGTCTAGAATTTGTACTTTGGGGGCGGAGTCTTTCTTTTAATCCTATTTTTGTCGATTTTAGCCATCCAAATTTTTTTTAAGATTTTTTATTTATTTATTTGACAGAGAGAGAGAGAGAGAGAGAGAGAGAGAGAGAGAGCACAAGTAGGCAGAGCAGTAGGCAGAAGGAGAGGGAGAAGCAGGCTCTCTGCCAAGCAGGGAGCCCGACGTGGGACTCGATCCCAGGACCCTGGAATCATGACCTGAACCGAAGGCAGCCGCTTAACTGACTGAGCCACCCAGGCGCCCCATCCAAATTTTTTAGAAATTGATTTTTGGTCATTCATTTTGTAGGTTGAATTTATTGTCATAGGGTTAAAAATATTACTCTTTTCAAATATATTTTTTAAAAAATTCCCTCTGCATCTATGGTTACATGCTTTTTTTTTTTTTTAAGGAGTGACTCTGGATCAAATTACTATGGTTGGATTTTTTTAAAAAATCAATTTGAATACTTGTCTTCTACCAGAATAGGGTTGTTATTGTGTGTTAATGAATATATTCGGTTTTAATTTAAACTATATTCTCCTTTTTATGCTCCTAAATTGTTTTCTCCTTAACACCATCTCTTTAGCCATATTAAGATGTTCTCCCCCGACTTGTGGCCAATTAAGAAATTTTCATCTCATTTCAACACGAGTACTGCTTAACTCAGAATTTTCTTCATCCTCTATTTCTTCACAGAAGCCAACCCTAGAACAGAAGAGTCTCCTTTGCGCTCCTTCATCTTCTTCTGCCTGCCAAACGGTTGAAGCATTTTATAATCGTGGGTCCCCATGACCACTGGGCTGTTATATTAGTTTTTTGAGGAATCATTTATTGCTAGCATTATGACTTACTACTATATTAACAACTGTTATTCATAAGTAATTCCATACCCCTTAAAATACTCTACTTTGATTTCCTCCCCTATTGGCTTCTTTATTCCCATTACTTGTTTGGTTCTAGATCTCTTTGCATTTTTGTTTTTCAGGGCAAGTACATGCATGGGATGTTTTGGCAGCCATTCAAAGTCAGAGATGATCTTTTTGTTGCCCTTTCAAGAAATGACACCTCCGCCGACTACGAAATGTGACCCGCAGCAGTCCCTCCAAGGTCGAAGGCGCCGCTCCGCCGCTTTCCACACACGGTCTTAGCAGGTGACTGGGTACGAATTTATTCTCCTTTTGTGGACATCTCCCTCACTCCTCACTTTCCCACCCCCACGCATCTGGATGCTTATCGCTTACTCATTTTTTAAGTATAACAATTATGTGAGAGCACATTTTAAAGAGAACTTTTCATCACTTTTTGTTAATAACCGCTTTATTGAGATAGAATTCACGTAGCATAACATTTCTTCATTATTCTTTGCTAGTCACCTCTGAGCCCTTTGCTGTGAAGATTCGTTTTTCCCCTTAGCCTAAGCGGCAGTGAACGTGTGAAGCTGAGTATGTCAGCTCAGGCGACCGTCTCGAACCAGAGGCCTACCCAGTACATCCTGAAGCTGACTGCCGCTGCCACACTGCTACGCCTCCCTCTGTCCCTCGGGCTCCATCCTGGGATGTTTTTTCCTTTCTTTATACTCTCTAGCTTTCTCATCGGATTCCTCTTCTTTCTCCATGTTTTGCCAGGTCCAAACCTCAGCCCCCTCCTCTCATTCAACATCCTCTTCCCGGCTCCAACGATCGTCTCTATCGGTGATTCTCTGGCCCCTCCCCGAATACTGTTCCTATACAAACTTCCTCCCATCAGCAACATCAGTCATTCAGCACAGTGATTCTCACCTACAGGGAAAGCCAGAAATTTCGGAAGCAGCATTTACAGCTTGAAGCAGCACTTCTGCCTAGGGCCTTTGTTCTGAGACACAGCTGTTCCGTTTCTGGCAAACGGCACCATCATCCACTTAGCTGTCCACTCCAGAAGCCTGGAAGCCATCGCTCCTGGACTTGAGGACAGAGACGGTGTCTTATCTACTTCACTATCATTCATCAGGATGTACTGGATAGGCTTCGGGTTCAAGACGGTAACCTGAGCTTACGTATGAAACTTCACATGTTCCCCATCACTTAGCTAAAGGGAATCATGAATCTTCCCATCGCAGGGCTCAGGGGTGGCTAGCAAAAGAATGAAGAGTGTGTAACACACAGCAGCACAACAAATATCTGTTGAAGGAATGAATGCAGTCAAATACTAAATTCTATGGTTTCCGATTCATTTTCTTTCCACTCATCCTCTTTCATCCATAGTCAGTAGTTTAGTTAAAATCACTATTATTGTCTGCCTGGCTTACTGCCAAAGTCTGCCAGCCTCCGGTCCTGCTTCTCCCAGCCCACTCTCTCCAGGCTACAGGCACTCATCTTCCTCACAGATCAGTCCTTATCCCCTCAATTTAAGGCTTTTTAAAATCAAGTCTGAATTTCTCAACATGACATACAAGTCGATAATGCCCTTGACTTTGTACACAGCATTCCTTCTACTTGGGGGAGTAACTCAAGGTATCATTGTAAGGAAAATTCCTTGATGTCCCAAAGCTGAATGAAACACTCACTGGATGTGCTCCCCAAAGTATCCTGTATTCCCCCTACTACTCCATCTATTCGGTATTGTAGTCCTCTGTTTACTCGTCTATCTCCTCAACTACAGTGGAAATTCTGATGGGTGGACCATTGGCCTTTTCACCTTATCTCAGTGCCCTACATGGTTTCTGACACACAGTAGGCATTGAATGGGTATCTGGAGAATGAATGTATTTTCAAATCCCACAAGAGACCATGCAAGTAGAGAACTTTGGAATTCCATCATGGGAGAGGGATTCTGAATCCACTGAGACCCATAAACAGACATTAGGAGTGCATGAGTAACATAGACTTGTACCCAACATTTTATGTGCATATACATTTGTTGAGGGGAATTTTTAGACTGTCTAAACAGTCAATCCTAAAAATTTAAGAAATGCTTGGTTAGGAAGGGCTATTCTAAAATGTATTACAAACTAACAAAAACGAAATGTAGATATATGCACACAACACACACAGACACACCCACACACAGACTGATTTAATGACATCGAGCCCTAGGGTAAACTTTTACTGAAAAGGGACAAGAGGCAGAGAGTCAGAAGGCTTCAGGAGAGCGCAAGAAAAACATGCCAGGAAAGAATGGAGAGAGAAGAACTTCTGTCTCCTCAGCCATTTGACACAGGGTCCTCGTGCAGTCAGGGTGTGCAAGGGTGGCTCCCGTACAAAGGGTCTCTCAGGATCTGAGGAGATCTAATTTTGAAAACTGGGAACTTCAGCTGGCCATAACGCTACCCAACTTCGAGCAAGTTCTGTTCTACAATCCGGTTGTCTTTTCAGTTCTGGCTAGTGAAGCCAGGCTCTGACCTTCAACAGAAGGAAAGAGAAAAAGGAAACGGAAGACAGTGGCTGGGCTTATGACAAAGGAGGGGCAGGAAGAGGAGGTCAAACCCTCACCACTTCTTGGTGGCCCTCCTTCCCTGGCTACTCCTGTATTCACAGTACAGTTTATGGACTGCGCTATTTGGAGGGGTCTTGACAAGATATCAGGCACTTCAGTAAAACGGTAAGATGTATGTAAGTTCTGAAAAAAAAATAATGTAAGTTTTGAAAGTTCTGGGTGTTTTCTTTTAAAAAATGCTAACCATATGCATCCTCTCCGCAGGTAATTAAACATTTAATAAAAGAAGGGAATGTGCTTTTTTTTTTTTTTTTTTTGGTAAGTTCTCCTATCAGCATATAATGTACCAAACCGCCAGGTTTGCTTTAGAAAATGCTCACTTTTGTCTAAGATGCTATACGAATCCACAAACGTAGGGCAGGTACGTCAGAGTGGTGATAGGCTTGATTATTTTGTGTTTCCAAGCCACCTGGCCTCACTTCCATCACTTGGAGTCCACAGGGCAGCCACTGAGCTCCCATCTACAATGTCTCTGGCTGGGAAACAAACCTTGCTTACAAGGGGACGGAAACTGGACCCTGTCCTCATTAGCATCATCTTTCATCCAAAGAAAATGAAAGCCCATTTGGTGAACTGGGTCAAAAGGCCTGATGAATTCATTGATTACTTAATTAGCACTTAGGTAATCAGGAATGGTTCACAACTGCCTGTCTAGCAATTCAGCCCCATATCATTTAACAACACACAAAAACTGCTTTGTCGTGATGTACATGGATAGAAGCCTCATGAATTTATTACACATACTAAGAATCCAACAGTGTCTACTTGTGCTGTACAACTCCAATTATATAAATGGATAAAATTGTGAATGCTAAAAGAAAAATACTTTTTAAAAACCAAGTTTGTAAAAACATCTTTTTAAGATTCTATATTAATCTATTCTCTCTGGAATTTTTGTGAGGCTTTAATCTACTCATTAAAATATATTATTTTAAATAGTAGTGACAATGGAGGATTGCTCTGTATAAATTCCTGGTAAATTTATGGTGAAATTGAGAGGTCAGTTATGCTGGCTGGAAGCTGGGGTGAAAGGGAAGAACAGGAGAAAAGGGGGGATGCTGCAAGTTAGTAAAGTCCCTCCCACATGACAGTTGTCATATTTGAGGCCATATTCACTTAAAAGTTGTAATGGGTTTTGTCCTGTTATCTACTCTGATATCCTTCTTAGCAAGAAATTGCTGTTAATGACTTACTGAAATCTGGTCTAAGTTCCGTTACATTCATAGATGAGCTGAACATGTCACATGTGTGGTACGTGAAACCCTTTCAAATGCTACCGGGGCTGTTTTGAGGAGAGAGAGAAAGATGAGAACGGAAGAAAAAAATTCTATAACC
This sequence comes from Ailurus styani, assembly GCA_002007465.1. Taxonomy (NCBI): domain Eukaryota; kingdom Metazoa; phylum Chordata; class Mammalia; order Carnivora; family Ailuridae; genus Ailurus; species Ailurus styani. The sequence continues at coordinate 372,989 of LNAC01000207.1, forward strand.
TCGTTCATTGCCTGCTCTACTTGCATCCTTATCCTTAATCTTGTCGACCTCATTGTGTCCTCCATCTTCTTTAGGTTTCACTGCTGCAAGAGAGACCAGATTAGGAAGTGACTTGAGAATGATGCCAGGATCAATGTGGACAATGAGATGAGAGCCAGAGTGAAGCCAGAAGAGGCTGAGAAGCCAGACTTGGAAATGAGTTGTCAGAGATCCTCATGATGTGGCATTGACAACGTATATTCCATCCCTTCGGACGGGTGTGAAATTTGCCAAACCAAACAAGTAATACTCACCCAGAAGAAAAGGGTCTACTCTCACTGACATAGTATTATTTGGTACTCTCTAGCTGAAATGTGCACGTTATGACGATGTTCTTAAGGGATTACTTCGGGGCAGGATTATTCCAGGGACGTGTGGAATGGAAAGGCAACATGAAGCGTGAGAACATGGATGGGCGTCACCTGGGAAATCCTGCAGTCCGCTCCAACAGATACCCTCATGGTAGCCTTTACCTGGAAGAGCCTCACAGACTCCGATACCCGATCTCTTGACTGGACCCAGGAAGGCAGACTCATGCTAACAAAACTCACAAGACACTGATGTATGTATATATATATATATATATAAAAGGCGACTTTATTATTTACAGTGAACAGCAGAAGGATCAGGCTATTGAATGTCCATCAGCCTGACAGTGCATTATCTCCTTGGGAAGGCAAATTACCAGAGGGAAGCTTGGTGGGCATGGAAGCAGAGCAAGTGGAGTTAATTACACAGGATCTCGGCACAAAACGACAAGAGGCTCTGCAGCTCTGCACAACAGGGTTCCCCACCTGCCAGGCAGGCTGCATGCCTGCCTCAACCTGGCAGGTGCTAGTGGCCAGACAGTGTTTTGTTGGGTATCACAACACTTGAATTGATGGCTTTTTTTTTTCCCTCTGTTTTAGAGACAGAGAAAATGCTCTTCTGATGGCGATTTTATATATTTGGGTGTTTTAAAGATGCCAGTACCCTCAATTCTCTTCAAATCTTACTGTCCAAGGAGTCTTTATGTTTCTTAGGTTCACGTTGGCTCTCTTGGATTTAATGTAGTAGATGTTCATCTCCTACTTTAAGAGAGCATTTTCATTTTCCTGCATTCTGAGATCAAAAGGGGCACCACACGGTGGACTCCACACTTGCCTACAGGTTCCACAAAGTGTCAGTTAAATTCAAATCAACCTGTATCTGCTGTGCCAACTTTATGCCCACTGCTGTGCCAGGTACAAAATAACATTCAAAAGAGCCTCTAAGGAAATGTTCTATTTCCTGGAGGCCTACAGACTTTTGCTCTCTTTAAGGTACAAGAAATAAAAAGGTAAGCCCAACACTGTCTTTCTCCCATTTAGAGCTCCAGCCTAGCAAAGGAACAAGATATGTGTTTAAAGGAAAAAAAAAAAAGGTACTGTGCCAAGTGGCAGGAAGCATGGCAGCGGGAGTACCTTTCATACTTATGGGCAGAGACAGAAGCCACATCTTTCAGTAAGTCTGATTTTAAAAAAAACTAAATAATGATGATTACTTTAAAAAAAATTAACAACAGTGAAGCAGAAGTATAGGTTCCTTCCTTTCTACCTCCCCATCTCTGTTCTACCTTTCAAGGCTGCCCTCAGTAGTTTGGTGAATACCCTTCCAGATCTTTTTCTATGTACAAAAAACACACGCACACACACACACTCACACACACACTTGCAGCCCCCCATGTATTCATATATGTATACAAACATAAATTTATATATTCCATCAACATGTAGAATTTATGTATCACACAAATATAAATCATTTATGTAATACACACACACGCACTCATCCATTTATGTAACACACACGCACGCATCCATTTATGTAATACACGCACATGCATGCATCCGTTTACGTAATACACGCACACACACGCATCCGTTTATGTGATACATACACACGTGAGATCGTACTATATATATTATTTTATAACTTGTTCTTCTACATTTAATTCTTTGTTGCCAATTATGACATGTATATAGAAAACTACACAAAATAAATATGCTGTTTAGAAACTAAATTGCCCTGGAGAACTGCCACCAGGTAAATAAATAGAAAATTCTGAGTACTCCAGAAACTCCCTGCATCCACCACCCCCCAACCAAATGGTCATGCTGAATTTTATGTTAATCATTTCCTAGGCTTTCTGTATAGTTTTACCACCTATAAGGCAGGCAGAGCTCCAATTTGCCCCCATTGGCAAATGCCCTTCGGGCTATCGCAGCTTGGTTCTTTAAGCTTCCTGTGGACTCTCACTGTTCCTTAGATTCCCTTTGATTTTCTGCCCTTTGCTGCTCTGAGGAAGTTTTCTTATACATATTTAACAGTTTGGATGGTTTTCAGCAAGAGGATTGTTCAAACAACTCGATGGGCCGTATTTCCAGTAACAGAAGCCTGTGTTACTTCTCAATTCTTACCTATTGTATCCTAACTCCTTCGGGGTTATAAGAAGCAAACATCCTTATTTTTCCACAGTGCAAACAGTGAAATATGCAAAGGAGTAAAGAGCAAAGGAAGGGATATGACAATGAATATATGTTTACTCCTGCTCTTGAGGGCTTGATTACCTTTCTTTGAAGGAAGGTAAGAATGTAGATGCATAAAATGAACTGACATGAAACAATATGAGGCAATAAAGCAATGTGTTTAAATGAAATCACTTCCACTCACCAAACATGGAAAGATTTCCAAAATATACTGTCAAGGGAAAAAAGGAAAGCTGTGGATGGTGTCTCTGTAGAAAACAGATCTGGCTGTATCTGTCTTCCACGCGTATAAATAGGTGTGTGGATATGTGCCCACACACATTCTTGTTTATGCACAGAAATATGACTGTAAAGACATATCACAGTGGTTCTTCTATGAACTGGGACTGGGAAACCAGGAGTTATTGTTTCACTTTTAAATATCCTATATATTATTTTTACATGAGGCAATGTTTTACTTTTGTATTTAAGGGAGAAAATCTTAAATTACATTCAAGGACAAACATATCTGACAAAGGAAAGCAAGAAGAAAAAACAGGTAAGAAGACATAAGTTATTGGAGAGGTCTTCTTCAAAAAGGTAGGACTTGAAACGGGCTGTAGGGCTGGTAGAGTTCACACTGAGAGGACAGGGATGGGGGGCAAGCGGGTGACACAGACAAGAGCTGCGTCTGAACAGATGTTAGGTTAAGAGATGAGAATGGTAACTGAGGAGGACCATAAGGAAGCTCGCCTAGCTAAAATTAACTCCAGTTTACACTGAGAGATATGGTCACATGAATACAGCAGAGCCGCAGCGCAAAATGTGGAATGTCATCAATATGAAGAGTTTATCATTGGTTTGATGGGAAACAGAAATCATTACAGGTTACTTACAAGGTAGCAATATAAGATAATACTAACCTCAGAGAGTAGTTTGTGCAGAATGAAATAAAACATGAAAAATCCCTAGTAATTTGTAAAGTGCTAGATCAGCAAGTATAAGTTTTATTAGGCAAGAATTACATTTTAGGGAGATTATCATGGTATTTTGATACAGAATGCACTCCAGGGACAGAAAGACTCAAGGGCAAAGAGATTCCTTAGCAATATAATGCTCCTGTAAGAGCCTGCCCAGTTTTCACAACTTGAAACATGCGGGTAACTGCTCTGCCTCTCAGGTTTGTCATTAAGGATTAAATGTACATAAAATGGCTTGGTCACAAAATATTAGTTCATTTCTTCTCAACAGTTATTGTAGTCCAGATGTATGTTGATAAAGATCAGAACTAATGCCCTGGTCACAGGAATGAAAAAGAGAAAGCCAGAGGTGCCTGGGTAGCTCAGTTGGTTCCGACGGGATTTTTGGCTCAGGTTATGATCCCAGGCACCTGAGATGGAGCCCCATGTTGGGCTCTGTGCTCAGTGGGGAGTCTGCTTGAGAATTCTCTCTCCCTCTCCCTCTGCCCTCTCTGGAATAAATAAGTAGATCTTTAAAAAAAAAAAAAAAGATAAAGCCAGAGATTTTTCTAAATAAATAACCTATAAGGATCTATTTCTTAGATGAAAGGAATGAAAGAGGAAAGGATGATTTCTAAGTTTCCAACAAGGGAGACTGGTGGAATGATAATGTCCTTGACAGAAATCTATCCAGATCTGTGATCCACAACACCTTTGGAGTCAGGATACTCATACCACGTTCCAGCTGGCACTCCCAACCCACAACCCTCACCCCTTGGGTTTGGGGTAACTTCCTTACATTAGTACAAATATGTCCTGAAAAAAAAATTTTTTTTTAAAGATTTTATTTACTTGACAGAGAGACAGCTAGAGAGGGAACACAAGCAGGGGGATTGGGAGGAGAAGCAGGCTCCCTGCTGAGCAGGGAGCCCAACAACATAGGGCTTGGTCCCAGGACACTGGGATCATGACCTGAGCTGAAGGCAGATGCTTAAAGACTGAGCCACCCAGAAGCCCCATGTCTTGAAATAATTTAAAATAAAAGTGCACTTATATCTATTTTAGTTTGGAAAAAAATTTCAAGGATACATTAAAAACTTCAAGACAATGGAGATATGCAAAATCACTGACTATTCATTTATTGCAAAATTTAGCAGTACTTCATTAAAAATGAAAATGAGCTCCACGTTTCACTTTAAGGAAGAAAACGTCCATATAATTCATACATTAAAATATGTGGCAGAATTAAACATCTTTAGAACTTAAAATTATTTGTTTAGATCATATTAAGTCCTGAATCACAAAATTATGAAACCAGAAAAGATCAATAAAAATTAATAACAAAAGTGATTTTTATTTACTGTGTTTTAAAATTTCTTTTCTTCTAAGTTGACTATGAGTTCTGAGGTCCATGTTACAACTCTGGGCTGTAGTCTTAAAGCAGAGTTTATTATAGCTTTAAGGTATTCCCGAAGTTTCAGTTGGATACACTTTGTTGCCTAGCTAAAGATCAAAGGCTCGAGGACTATTATATGATAAAAAACAAAAATTCAAAAAGCTTAAAAGTAGTCTATCATGCTTCAGACCCTACTTTTCTGTAAGGTTACATCTCTGCAGAAGATGACAGAGTTGGCAATTGTGTAACTAAGCCTCCAGAACTAGTTACAACTCTGGAATGTGATCATGTTTTGCAATGTACTTGGTCACCATCACATGAAAATCTTGGGAAATAATATATCTTGTTTACCTGCTAGTTCCTGTCAGAGAATAACTCATTTAAAAGATTGTTAAAAGTTCTATATACTTTAGGGGTGCCTGGGTGGCTCAGTCAGTTAAGCATCCAACTCTTGGTTTTGGCTCAGGTCATGATCTTAGGTTCATGAGACTGAGCCCCTGCATCAGGCTCCACACTCAGCAGAAAGTCTGCTTGGTATCTCTCTCCCTCATCCTCTGCCTCTCCCCATTGCACTCATTCTTTCTCTCTCATCAAAATAAATAAAAGAAATAAAAAAAAAAGAAAAAGAAAAAGTTCTATATACTTGAAAAGATGCAAACAAAGAGGGAGAAGAGGGAGGAGAAGAAAATAAATTTGTTATTACTTCACAGTAAGAGGGAAGGGAAGGTAGGAGAGGATGTAGATGAAACAAAATTGGCTATAAACAGTCAACTGTTTGTTGAAGGTAGAACGCATATACAAAGTCCATCCATCTCCTCCTGTGCCTTCAGACTGAGCCTCCCGGAAATGTGCCACTATGGCATGTGGATTATTTTGAGCTGAAGACAGTCAAGACCCAGAATAGTCAGGAAGAGGTTTTTACCTCCTGCTTAACTGCCTCTAACAATTTAAATAGTGGGCCTGGTCCCAGAAGAGAACTATCACCGGAGGTAACTACAAAGAGTGTGAGCTAGGTGTGGCAAGCTGGGAGGAGCTGACAGAGTCTACTTGTTCAAAGTACTGTCTGTGTCCCATGGTCTCTGCAAGGTATGACAAACATTTGTTTACCAAACAGCTGCTCTTCCCATCTCCCTGTGAACTGTCTTCCTCCCCTTTGAAGCCCCAGACTCCTGCCACCTCTTCTTTGGCTCAGGATGGCATTTAAGCCTCAACTGCCTGTGTCTGAGCCTCTCATGACTTTGTGGGCTCCTGTACCTATGCAATTAAATTTGTTCTTCTCCTGTTTAAACCTCTTAATTTCCTATTAATATTACATCAATTTAATTAACAGACCAACCAAAAGAATCTAGAAGAGTAGAGGAAAAATTTTCCTCCTCATATCTACTTTCTGTATTGAATGTTTCATAATAAAAAGTTTCAAAAAGGAACACACCCAATTTCTCAAGACTATCTTCCAACTCTATAGCTCAAAAAAGCCTATCATAGTATTATTAAGAACAACAAAAAATATGCCACCTTGAGAACACTGAGTTAAAATTTCTAGAGTTTCCGACGCTTATCTGCCCAACAAGAAAAATTATGCTGGCCAATAATCCTGATTGTGCTTCTAATACTTGTATAAAGCATTTTCACATACATTATCTCAGTTGATCTTCACAACAACACTGTGAGATCTAGTGGGTAACATTCAAATTTATGAAAAAGAAATATAAGGTTCAGAGGAATTAAGTGATTTTCATTCATGCACTCATTCATTCATTTCACATTTACCGAACACCTCGTATATTTCAGGCAGATCTGTCCTAGGTATTAGGAATTCTGAGACAAAGAAAATGTGAAAATATGATTCTTCCTTTCAAGAAGTGCTTAGTCTCGTAGAGGGGACAGATTTATAAACAGAATTACATGAAGATGTGATACATGTTACAATGAAGTGTTTTTCAAAAACTTATTTTTTTACCACGATCTGCACAAAGAGATACACTTTACCTTGCAACCCAGCATACATAACATAAGTTTAAATGAACAAAAGTTTGCATGGTGCATGTGATATTTTCTAATCTACCCTGTTTTCTCTTAAAATAAAATGCTGGTCACAACCTTTTACAATGATGTCATTGTTCACTAGTGGGTTGTGACCTACAGTGTACAGAAATGGTACGATCAGAGTCCTGAGGTAACACAAAAGAAAACACAAACTCTGTTCCAGGCACTGAGAAAAAGCTTTCAAGAGGTTGCTCTGTGAGCACTTAACAATTTTAAAACGACGGAACTAGAACAAAGGTCTTGAGATGCTTGAGTCACTTTGTTTTTACAATCGCTGCTGTTTTAGGCTAGCCAAATACAAAGCAGCAGTAGACTGTGAATCCAGATCATCTACGGAACAAGCTGTTTTCTTGAAGGGATGTCAGCAATCATTCATTCACATTTACTAAATCCTCACTGTGGCGCAGCACTTCCTGTAGACTGGCTCATCCTGCTTCTACCTGTAAAACAACTACAAACATCCTGCGACTATACGACTTATTCTATGACTAACAGCCCTAAATATCTGCTCTCTCAAAAATGCTCTAGAATGAAGACTTAAAAAGCAAGAGACCAGGATTATATGTGCTAGAATGTAAAACCACATACTGTCGTTTTTAAGAACTACCCATCTATATTGTGATTTTGTTCAGTGCTTTAATCCTCTACCTCAGAGTCTCAAATATTTACCACCCATGTAGGCAGGGCAGTTGTACCTGGTGTGCACTGAGCTCAGAGAAGGAAAGAGCTAGTAAAAGCTGATGGCTCCAGGAGAACTAGTAGCTCATGCTGCTGCCCTCTACTGTCTAAGAAAGACAGGGGCAAGATCAGGGAAACCCATGCACTTGATATGGCCATGCCATTTCTTCCAATAGAAATGTTTCCATTTTTACGTACGTGTTTTGAGAATCTATTTGCCCCAGGGCAACAAAGACTCTTTTTGTGAATTTGACCTAGTCTGTTAAGTTCTTTGCACCTTCTATCCATTAAGCAATAAGAAAGAAAAGGTGCTTTCCTACATCAGCATAGGATCGACTTACAATGGTACCACTATTCATTGGGTAGTCAATAAATATTCATCAAGGATACTGATATTGATGAGTAGGAAATAGACAAAAGAAAGAAAGTTAACTGAACTACATGAGATTTGGAGGAACTACAGCTGTTTTTCATCCCTACTTCCCCAAAGGGAAACATGCTTTGAATATTAAGGATAAAAGATTTTGTTGGCTGAAGGTTGAGAAAATAGTATTCTTAATTAAAATCAAACCGAACTGAACCACCCCCAAAACACCAACCAGCATTTGTGCCTTTAATCATATAATTGAAGGGTCTTAATAAATGGAAAGTATTTTGGGCTAGGCTTTATAGGTATTAACTCAGTTACAGAGGGCTAGCCAGAAGGAAATGAGAATTATACTTCTGAGAAAGTTACTGAAAAGCGTAAGCCATTTATAAAGACATTCTGATCTTTGGATGAATCTCCTTGTTTGGAAGACATGTTTAGGCTTGATACCTGTGAATATTTTAAGGAAGTCTGAATAGGCCAATGAATTACAATCTACAAAGTCTTAAAAAAAAAGATTTTCCTGTTTTAGACTACACAAAAGTGTTATTTTAAGATCACTAACTCTTTAATTTAGACCACCAAGGATAGCATTTTCAAAAATCTGTAAATATTTAGTTGAGAATCAAATGATAAAACACTAAGACAATCAACTAAAGATATGTAGCTAAAAATAATACAAAACAGACTCCTGACTTTAATCTATAATTATTATTATATGGAAAACAGAACTAGGAAAAAATATATACTGGGCTCTATTTTGAGGATAAAACTGAATTTCACCTAGAACATTAGCTTGGTATGATTTTACTTCACTACTCACTTCCAACTTTACATGAAGCATCTCCAGATGACTGCACTCCTTTAGGCACCTCAAACTCAAGTGTGTCCGAAATGAAACTCTAATTTGCTAACTTTTCCTCCTTGTCAACATTCCTGAACACCCATTCTTCTTAATTAATTCCAGTGACCTCTAAAATGGATGTGCGCAAGAAAATCCAGCAGAAAGGAGAGTAAAAAAAATAAAATAGTAAAATTTCTGTACTGGGTACATGCTGAAAAGTATTTAACTACTAAGGGGTGTGTGATTTAAAAAAAAAAAAAGTTGAGACCATGAACCTAATCTAGTCCTCCTCATTGTCTTTAGACCATCAGTCTTCCCAAGTGCTTAAAATTCTCTCTCCAAATCTCTTCTCTCTGTGTTTGCATCTCTGTTCCCACTGCCATTGGTGGTAACCAGACCCGGCACGTCTTGCTTGGATTTGTCATAGTTGTCAATCTTGTCTCATTTCTTGCAGTATCTTTTTTCCAACTCACCCTTCACTCTGCCTCTGCTAGTCAGATAATATCTTCGCTAGTCAGATAATATCACGCATCAAAAAAAAAAAAAAAAACAGCAATGCCCACAAACACCTAACATAGTTTTTAGAGCTTTCTATACTCTTATCTCAGCTTAGGTGAATAGAATCAAAAAAAAAAAAAGACAAAAACGCATGAACTTCAAGCGTGCGTTTGAGTTTTAGTCCTGCCTCTTATAAGCTTTGTGACTTTGAGGGAAATCACTGAGGCTTTCTGAGCTTTTATTTCCATCTTTGAGTGGTGTTATAAATAGCTCACAAACTGTCATGTAAATCAAATGAGATTAAAGATGAGAAGAATGTAGCACAGAGCCAGGCACACATCAATTGAGCATCAATTGTCTGACCTCCTACTAGCTCTAGGTTCCTGTGCTATACGGCCCTCTCCTATTCCCATACACCTGCCCCGTGCCAACCCCCACTCCCTAACCCCAGCCTGGCACGTTACACACTAACCTCTCTGGAACGTGTGCTGTTTTTCAATACAAAATGCACTGGTCTGATTATATTATACTCCCAGCCTCACATGCCCTTTGCTGCTTTCTCCGAGGGAAATTCTACCCACGTCTCAAGGCCCAGCTCAAATGTCAACTCTTCCAGGAAGTCATCCCTTTATCCTGCTGATTAGAATTAACCACTTTTCCTTTGTGTTCTCCCTGCACACTGCTTGTGCCTTTATTTTAGTATTTATTTCGAGTCCTACTATTACCATTATACAAACTATGTTTATATATATATATATGTTACCTGCATAAATTAAAAGCTTCTTAAAGGCAGAAAGTATGCTTTTCTTCTTTTTCTTCTCAGCAATTAATACCTTGTACAGGAGATTTAATAAATGTCTGCTGATTGAGTTAACAGATCTATGAAAACACTTTCAAAAAGGAGTAAATTTTTATCAGAACAAAACACCAACCATTTGTTCCAATCTTTGAAGCAATTTTTAGAAAACAACTTCTCCCTGAAAGATATACTATTATTTAATCTTTACAATACATAAATTTAAAATAACAAAAGAAATGACCTAAAAATGGTACCTTTTGATAGTGCAGGCTCAATGCATAAGTTATTTTTAAACCACCAAACAGACTTTAAAAAAATGATAATATTCATTATTATCAATGGATAGACTACCAATGAGTATCAATAGAGGGTAATGGTTCAAAGAGGAAAAAAATCACAACACATTAATAAAATGAGTATTAGATGCATCTTAAAATCATGTTTTCAAATATTTAATCAGCTCACAGTATACTGAGTGGAATAATCAAGACACTGGGCTGATCTCAAATTTGCAAGTGTGTATTTTACAGGAATATATAGTATATTACCTGAATTTTCTACAAAATACACAATTATATAGTTAGCAAAGTAATTTTAAAAAGACTGAATATAAAGAAATTTTAACTAAAGCTTAGTCAGATTTGCAAATACTTAAGAGTCTGACTGGTCCAGTAAAAGATTTCCTGACTACTAATATTAATCTCAATATATTCAGGTAGATGGCATTAAAAATTGAAAATTAATGCCATAAGTTTAGAAAATGAGAGTAATAAAAGTTTTCCTTCATTGTAAACAGAAAGCAGAGAAAGTAAGCATTTGACTAGTTATCTGCTAGGTGGCAAAGCACCGGCTCTGGACGGGGAAAGAGTCAGCTGGCATTCCAGCTCAGCCGCTAGACAGCCGTGTGACTTGTTCTCTCTGAGCCGTACAAACCCCATCTACAGGTCAGGGAAAACGCCCACACTCTCTCACTGCTACCTGCAGAACGGACGCTGACACCACGTATACAATCTCTACTGCCAATGTCTTAGACATGGCAGGTCCTCTCCTGTCTCATGTCCCGCGGATCCAGAGATTGTCGACCTTTCTGGAAGATGGGTGAGGATGAGTACGGGGGCTCGCTGCCACTTTGAGGGAAGCTAGAAAGTCTGGTGAAGCTTGCTGGGTGGCAAAGGCTGATTCTGAAACAGATCCTGGGTGTGCACAGATATTTCGGGCTGTGCCAGCCATGCTGCGAAAGTGGCACTGCAACCATGCAGTGGTGGTGGACACCTCTGCGAAGTACGATGGGGCCACTAAAGGAAGTTCATGGTAGTGGGGACAAAGAAAGAAGACAGGGAAGGGAGAACAAGTTCTGAGGCATAGTGCCATCGAAGGGGCAGAGAGAAGAGGAAGCCAAGGGAGAAAGCAGAAATAAGCAGATTGTCAAACACGGAGGAGTGACGGAGAGAGGGAAAGTTGCCTTTCCTCTTGATCTGCCCCACAAACTTTCTTCCCCCATCCCAACCTCATCTCTAAAACTATACTTTCATTCTCAAGAGTAACTCACATTCCCTCCCTGACAAGTGGCATTCCTTTCTCCAGAGTCAGGAAGTGAAAACCTGGGAAAACACTAATCTGGAGTGGCCTGCAATGCCCAAACTGGTTTCCCAAATCCCCAATGCCTCTAAGCATCAAGGATGAGATCTAGAGGCACTTGGGTGGCTCAGTCAGTTAAGTGGCTGCCTTCAACTCGGGTCACGATCTCAGGGTCCTGGGATGGAGCCCTGTGTCGGGCTCCCTGCTCAGTGGGGAGTCTGCTTCTCCCTCTCCCTCTGCCACTCCCCCCGTTTGTGCTTTCACATGCACACTCATGCTCTTTGTCAACTAAATTAAAAAAATCTTTAACACACACACACACACACACACACACACACACACACACACGCACGCACGCACACCCAGGATGAGATCTAGAACTGACCCCGGCTACAGATATGAGGTGGTTCATTGCCGAGAAAGCAGTCATTCACCCCTCTCTTTTCTGTTCCTGGCCATTTCCACGTCCTTACTTGCACTGTCTTCAATTACAAAGGATGCACTGTCTTCAATTACAGACAACCCACGCGAACGTCCCATGATTAGAATTCACCATCTGATAATTGTATGGTCACCTTCCCCTTCCGGTGGATTTATAAAATGTTATTTTAAAATGTCAGGATTAGACATGTTTAAAAGAAAGTTCACACAAAGACTGGGGCACAAGAATATCTAGTCAAAAGTCACAACGCCCTCAGGGTAGAACCGCATTTCTTTCCACAGTGCATCATCTTGATTACCAACACGCTGGTTGAATGTGTGGAGAAAAAGCTCAAGACAAAATGCTCGATTCTGGCTTTCTTGAAGAAAATTGTATGCACTCTTTTTTCTTACAAATAAATATAAAGTTTGTGTTGAATCAAAAGTGTAAATAATTACTAAGTGTTACATATGTGGGTGCTAAGTGAGGGCAACTTCAGACTCAATGACACACTTCGATTAAGCTGTAACAAGTCTATTAAAAATTCACCTTTTGGAAATCATTAGTTGAGAAATTAAAAAAAAAAAACACCACAAAACTCATGAATGTTGTACCTGGAAATGCACTCATTCTCTCTGCTTCGGACTCCCCAGGCGACATGATCATTTGCCTACAACGGCCCCACGCTGGGCTGCGGGGGCTGAAAATGGCAAGGTCCTTGCAGACAACTTTATCCAGCGAGTAGGTACGATTTGTTCTCGTGTTAAGACAAAATACTTTCTTATAAAATAGGCCAAGAAATTAAAAAACACCCTACCAAATAAAAACAAATGTCTCCAAAAGCACAAAATGAAAGAGAGAAAAATGCCAGGGGACCTCCCTGGAGAAGCGTCTTTTGCTCACTGTTCTTTCGGGCCCTGTATCTTCAGGGGGGATGTTCCACCTACAGGATATGGGCACAGGGCGAGCTGACGATTTTCACTTCTACTTCTGCTGCAGCTATCGGGAACTTGGACGGGGCCAAGGAAGAAACAAGAGCAGCAGGCTCTGAGTAACTGTTTAGTAGTGGTGACTATTAAAAAAAAAAAAAATTGTGGGGTTGGAGGTGAATGGAGTTGAAAGGACAGAAAGAGGTTGTTAGAGAACTTAAAAGAGCCACAAGATGAGAGGAGGAATCTGCCTCCAACTGCAGGAAAGCTTTCCTCTTAGCTGAGCTGTGTCCAAGCACTGCTCTCTGAATGGCAGAACCCAGCATTGGTTTAAGAGCTGATTTTAGTCTCTGAGGTCATGTGAAAGAACATGAAGTCCTCAGACTCAGCTCATTTTAGGGATCAGCACATATAGCCTAAGAAAGATATGCTGGGTATGTGGTAAATCACTCTCAGAATGAACCTACTTTTGAAGGCACTTTGTTTTAGCAACACGGATTTTAGCAAAAGTACTCCAAAGTAATCACTCCTCTTAAAAAAATCTAATGCTCCACAAAAGAGATGCCATTATCACTGGTGTACTGACCTCCCATTTTCTCTTACTCTAAGAGTTCTTTCTTTTCCCTCAGTAAAGTCGATCAACAAGAGGCAGTTTATGTGACAATTAAGGGCATGGACTCTGCAACCAGATTTCCTGGGTCTGAATCATGAATATGAAGTTGGGAAAATTGCTCACGCTCTATGAGCCTCAATATGTTCCTGTGAAAAATGGGAATTATACCATCACCTACACTTCACAGTACCCTGGGCAGACCTGGTATATACAGTAAATGCGCAAAGAACGTCAAAAGTTGCTATTGGTTGGTTTTGTTTTGTTTCCCAAATGTTACTACTGAAAGTCATGACAACCTTGTACCTAGACTTAAAAAAAAAAAAAAAAAAAGCATATGATGAACGCAGTTCATAATTTGCCTACCTGCCTCTCCAAGTGAAGACTGTACTTCTTGAAGGCTTATTAATTTCTTATCTCAAATATCTTGCAACTTTCTGGCATATAATAAGACCTCAATAAATGCTTGAGTATAGAAGTGAATGAAAGGAACAAAGCTTGGCGGACCAAATAAGATGACCACCTACAATAAACCAAAGTCAGACTTAATGCGCTTTTATTGAACACCTACTTTATGCTGGGCCCAGCATGAAGACTTGAGGTTATCTTCATACATTCCTATGGTCAAGACACATCTGCATAAGTGTCATATTAACAGACTGGCTACTGAGCCATGCTGAGATTCATTTAGACTAGACTTCTCAGTTTACAACCTGAAGAGTGTTAGTTAACTAAATCTCGAGTTAATTTTCAAGCCATACAAATAACTCATTTATAGGTCTCCAAAGTGTAGCAGGAGAGAGTGAGACTGGGGACACAGGAATGCTACAGTAGGACCTGGCATTCCCTCCTCTGGATCTAAGGGAGGATGGTAGAACCCCTTTGGGATACAAAAAGCACCCTGGGGATATTTTTAGCACCCACAGCGCCCAACTCAGAAAGCCCTGCTTTAAAGGACCTTTTTAACTACAGAATAAGGAACTACGTTTTACATTCGAGACTTGGCAGCGACTCAATTTTCAAATGTTAGGTTTTCATGAAATCACCATACATCTCAGGGAAAATTCACATCGATCTCCGCTCTTTTATTTTTTATATTTTATTGGGAAGAAAATTTTAAGCCAGCATAAATGAATAAGTGGATTCCAGTCTTCTCAAAGGGCTCTCTGGGTGTGGTTGAGATCACTAACTTTGAAAACTTAGCAACACAGGATACATTATGAGTAAGTTCTTCACTTTTTTTTTTTTAAATAATGATGCTAACTCACCAGATCCTTCTGAAAGAGTCCTTTTATTAATTTCAATGAAGTCAAGTAGAGAACAAGTTGTAATACGAAACACAATTTATGCAACTATGTTGAAATTCTCTGCCAGAGTTACATCTTCCAGTGTAAGAATCTTATGGTAAAACAATTTCAAAATAATATCAAGCATTAGGTTAGCCTCATTTTGGTCTTAGGCTGCCATAGGAAAACTTTCTTTATAAATCATTGAAATCCTAAGGCAAAATGATAGTGCCTTTAAATAGAAAAAAAAAAAAAACCAAAACCATGTTCCCACAGTTTATAATAAGAGAGTTGAAACTAAGCCTCAATTGAAATTATACTGTTAGGCAACTCCAAAAACTAAACACAAAAACATGTTAAAATAAAAGATTGCAACACCATGGGAAAACCATCCTCATATATATACTTTTAGATTCTCAGCCATTCCTGACCCCAGCCCAGATGAGACCAACCGATACTTTATAGGTTTTCCTACAGTCAGCCAACAAACGGCTCACTCCCTCCTGAGCCGCACGGGTTACTCAGGGAAAGGCATGCAATACATTTATTTAACGGGCCAATAGAAATCCCGTGGGTGGGTTTGGTCTGCCTTTCAAAACCAATGAACTTCCCATTATATAACCTTTAATAACAAGAGAGGACTTTACAAGTCATACACCCAACTTAACTACAAGGCAGGCTATGTTACATGCCTCACTGTATTTAAAAAAAAAAAAAGAAGAAGAAGAAGAAAGAGAAAAAGCTTTCAGGATGGCACGTTTCCATCTTGTCAGGTAATGTCAGAAATTTCATGACTCCTACTTGGTACTACTACTAAGCTCATTTTTATAATGATTTTCAGGAAGTATGATGTTTTTGATCAGAAAAGCCCAAGTATCTAGAACAAAACCTCCATGACATTTTATTAATTCTTTATAAGATAAAGTAAGTCCTTTAACCACAGGAGAATTCTGAGAATCTAGCTTTTCCAGAAAGCCCAAGAAAAATACTTCAGTTTCACCATTCTCAAATTCATTTGACTTTGAAACAAAATAAACATATTACTCTATTTAATATTGTTGCACAAGCGAATTCACAAGAATGAAATCTGTTCAGAGTTCCTAGAAAAAATGTAGCAATACAGGCTGCCAACTTGTTCAATGTCAAGCTCTAGGCAGTATAGCCGCACTAGCAGTAAATGACTCAGAGTGAGTCACACTTAAGCTATTTTTGCTTTTAAAGTACTGCCAGGCACTGTGTTAATATTCAACCCAGAGTAAATTTAGCCCAACAAGAAAACAAGTGTTTCCATGGCTGCTGCTTCACAGTGTTTATGGTATATATGCAGCCATTAGGCACAGGAATCCAGCCAGATAAATTAAGTGGAAATGATCATCTTTCATTTATATCCAGGCTTTGGAACAGTGGAAACACTAAATGCAACTTAGGCTGTTCTTCCATCTCCTTCTACCTGCCTCTCCCGAGACCAAATAGCAAATACGTAGAGAGTATATACTGTTAACGATTCATTTAAAAGTCTGTGCCATTAAAGTAACTTCAGTTGGCTGTTGTACATGGATTTCACTTGGCTCTGTATTAGGAGTCATTTCTCTGATAGTATAGCCATAGGAGACTAAAATGCTTAAAAAGTATCTAGCAAAAACAATAGGAAATATGGACTACAGATGTCAAATGGAATCATTATGCAGTATCATGTACGGTGAATGATCAGTGTCCGGTAACATGTAATGTGAACACTCAGAAGGTGTTCAAAAAATATCAGTTGTGGGGGCGCCCTGGGTGGCTCAGTGGGTTAAAGTGTCTGCCTTTGGCTCAGGTCATGATCTCAGGGTCCTGGGATAGGGCCCCATGCGCGTCTGGCTGCCTGCTCAGCGGGGAGCCTGCTTCCTCCTCTCTCTCTACCTGCCTCTCTGCCTACTTGTAATCTCTCTCTCTGTGTCAAATAAATAAAATCTTAAAAAAATATATTGGTTGTGGGAGATGAATGGCTAGCATCTGACCTAAAACTATCTCAATTTTTCAGAATATGCTATTTCTACTGCAAATACACATGGAGTTAAATTTGAGTAGCACAGTGAATTAGAAATAGATGGTAGGACTTTCTCCTAATGAAATGCACCTGTCTCTTTCTAGCTCTTAGATTCCTTGGCACTATCTATAGACTCTGCCATAATCCTATACAGTGGTGAGGTATATTGCTCAGCAAAAAATATTAAAGCTAGCTATCTTAGCACAAGTTTTCAAAGTAAGATGCATGTACTGGGGTATGCAACATCTTAGAATTTCTATTTTAAAATAACTTATCTAAAAAATGAGAAAAAATTAGGTTTCACATAATGTACAGACTGTATGCAGAACATGTAGAAAAACACAAAATATTGGGAAGTGTGTGCTACCTCTGATGGGGAAGCACAGTGAAAAACACATGGAGACCCCTGCTTTTAGGAACACAGCCTCCAGAAGAAGGGAGCCTTCTCTTCTCATATTCTATCCCAGTATTTTTTTTTTTTAACACGTAAATGGTCACTGGCACAAAGGAAGTATAGGGGAAAAGGCTTGGTCAGCAAGCAACTGAAGAAGACAGAGAAATGGTAATCTGAGCAAGCCAAATCTGGAAAACAGCCACATAAAGTACCTTAGCACAGCTGTAATGACAGGACAGGGCATACCGATAGTCACGCAGCCTAACCACGCTCTGCATAAAAGCTGACCGGTGCTCTTATCAAGACACCGAGAACCACTCGGACTCCCTGAAAACTACCATGGAGGGTCCAAAGCTATTTTCACTGAACTGAGAAAGCCTAGCACAAATGTAGTTACATAACGGACATCTTTCAAAACAAAACACATGTTTCTTGGAGAACAAGTGCAAAAGGGATTCCTTGGTGAATAAGGTGGAAGCTCTTAAAATAGTCTCTAGCTTGCCTGAATGTCATCTAGCACAGGGCGTGGCATATAGGAGGTGCTTAATAAAGCTTTGTGGAACAAACAGATGGAATACAAAACTGTATGCCCACAAACATCGAATTTAAAACCCATGCATTCTAAAGCTCTGTATCTGTGACCTTTATGTCTATTGCATAGATAACTTTCAGAATCTGAAAGCACAAGGATTATAATTTATCAGAAATTTCTGCTTTCTGAGTCCTTTCATCACTGATTTTATTACCTCTACTAATAGCTCTGGGATCCTACCCATCTTTACTTGAAAGCTTACCTTAGTGGAGTCTAATCAGCAGTTCCATCTCCACAGAAGGAACATATTAATCTAAGCGGAGGCAAAGATGAGGAGGAATGAATAGCTGAAGCATGAGATTTTCAGAGCAGTGAAATCATTCTATATATTATAATAGTCCATGCATGACATGCTGCATTTGTCAAAAACCCACAGGTCATCTGATCCAGTAATTCCACTTTTGGGTAAAAAAATTCAAAGTAGGGACTCAAACAGATACGTGTATACTGATCTTCATTAGCAGCATTACAACCATGAGGTAGGAGCAACCCAAGTGTCTACTGACAGCTGAATGGATAAACAAAATGTGGTGCATATACACCATGGGGTATGTATTCAGCCTTAAAAAGGAAGAGAGTTCTCACACACCCTACAACACAGCTGAACCTTGAAGACACCGTGCTAAGTGACACAAGCCAGACACAAAAGGACCAATATTGTTTAATTCTACTTACGTGAATGAGGGACCTACAAGAGTCAAATCCACAGAGACAGAGAGTAGAACGGTGGTCACCAGGGGCTGCAGAGTCACTGTCTCATGGGCACGGAGTTCCAGTGCAGGATCATGAAGAAGTGCTAGGGATGGATGATGGTAATGACGGCATTGGCTGCGTGAGGGTACTAAGCGCCACTGAACTGAACGCTGGGAACCAGCTGAGATGGTAAACGTTACATTTTGCCACAAAAACCCCATCACAGAACACTATCATAAAGAGTGACCTCTAATGTAAATGATGGACTTTAGTTAATCGTATCCTATTAACAGTGGTTCATCAATTATAACAAATACACCACACAAATATGCAAGATGCTAAACACAGGGAGATGGCAGGAGGGAAGCCTATCAGAAATCTCTCTGCTATCTGCCTGATTTTTCTGTAAAGCTAAAACTGCTTTAAAAAATGAAGTCCGTTCACTAAAAAAGAAAGATCTGACCAAAGGAGGTTGTTCTGTAGCCAATTCCTTTTTCTCACGTAGTGCCCTGTACTATCTCCCCAGAGACATTTTTCCTTATCTGAGACCCTGAGCCCCGTCCGCTCAGGCTCCTTGCCTGTCCATTCCGATCTCATCTCATTCTAGTGCACGATGTCCTCGTGCTAGAGGCCCAGGTTCTGCACTCTCTTGCCTGTGGGCCCAGGATGCTATTACTATTCCCCAGTCCATCTACCTTGCCATGACCTGGGACTTGTCTTGACCTCACTGTTTGTGTATATTGTGGCTCGGAAGTGACTGGCCTACCCGTGACCCTGGGTACTCTAAACCTTGATACAGTTCCCTAATTCTCTCTACCAACCTTGTATTTATCTTGCTTTACAGCCTGGCCCAGCCTAACAGTAATTAAATCTGAGGAGTGCTGGGGGGATGAGACTGGTATGAAATAATACGCAAAACTACTTCTTAAAATAGAAATAAAAGCACTTTTTTAAAAAGAGTTCTTTATTCAATGTACGATGCTCCTCTATAGAGCTCTTAGGGGCAGGATTCCATTCTACCTCCTAACCTGTGTGTTAATTCTACATTCACAGGATGTCCTAAATGGAAAGCGAGAACTACAAACTCGGATGCCTACCAGGGAAAGACAGTGAAAGCTAACCAGACAGAGGACAAAGGCGAGTGGTCAGAAGAGTGACTAAATGAGAAGCACAACTCCTACCTGACTGCATTGGAGAACGGCGAATCTCAACACTGAATGAACCAAAGAAAAAACACATTTCAGCTAATGGGGCCTGTGGACTTCCAGACCTCTGTGTGATGTGGAATACCAGGAGAGAGAACGAGAAAAGAAAGGGCAAGTACGAGTGCCTTATGTAGACTCTCCTATTTATGACAATACATTTGAGCTGAATCACTCTGAAAAAATGTTTATTTATTAAAATACCAGAGACAAGCTTGGGCCTATGAAAGATATGGGCATTCAAACCCCATTTCAGAACAGCTAACCCTCTGGCCAAGTGAGAATGTAATTAGTAACACGACTGGTTTTATGCACCCTGCTGAGATGCAGATAACCCTCTGAATGCAGACAGGACATTCTTCTATGGGCTGATGCATTTTACTTCCGGGGTCTTCCGGAAGGGAAAATCATGTGGCAGAGAATAAAAGCTTAAAAAGAAAAAAAAGAAAAAAAAAAGGCACAAATATCCAAGATTCCTTTCTCATAAAGGGCCCTACTCTTATACGGCCAAGTAAGTTTTTTTCTTTCCTACTCTCATTTTCTACAAGAGAACTAATTATGACCGTTGTTGTTCTATACTGCTAAATGCAATTTTTGGATCAGAAATATT
The DNA here is from genome assembly GCA_002007465.1 of Ailurus styani. Taxonomy (NCBI): domain Eukaryota; kingdom Metazoa; phylum Chordata; class Mammalia; order Carnivora; family Ailuridae; genus Ailurus; species Ailurus styani. The sequence goes on from LNAC01000207.1 coordinate 393,445, forward strand.
ACTACACATTGATCTTAAGATTTTTTTTTTTTTTACTATATTAGAGAATATTAGACATTAAGTCTCTGACATGAGGTCAATGGAACGAAGCCTCTGCCTGACTACCCTGAGCATGTGACTTAGCAGATGAATCAGAAACAGGCACACTGGGTGCAGGCCTTGGAGACCAGAACACAGGCTACTGTTGAATCAAGGCTTGCCTCCTCAGCCAGGGGTTTTGTGTGGTACATACTAAAGTATGCAACTGAAACCCTGCAGTTAGAAATGTTATTTTAATAAAGGAATTATTTAGATTCTGTGAATCAGTACCTTCTAGCCCACTGTGCCTCTTCACTTGGTCAACCATCCCCAATTTACAAACTATATAGCACGTCAAAATAATTCATATTTTCGCAACCATCTTCAATGGTTTAATATGGACCCACTGACCTGAATCCTCCCTCCCCTCAAATACTTCAGCCTGGCTAACAGCTTTGCTGCCCATTCTGCTCTTCTCACCTTGCTGAGGGGAGGGGTGACACAGTAGCCTGGTTATGAATGAGGCCTCCCTGCACAGCTACCTGACTCTCACCACCTCCACTCTGCAGAGGCACCCTGATAGCCCGGCCGAGTTCCTGAGCTTCTTCATGACCCCAAAAGGGTATCTTTTAAGAGACTCTTCCCACCTTCTCACCCAGCTCTGCAGAGCAGACCCAGAAAGGTTTTATCTCGGTCTACTATGAAACAAGCCATAAAATCTTATTGGTATCTTTAAGTCAATTTGTGTTAGTATCTCTAACGAGGTAAAAGTCAATAATGAATAAGCTGGGTTTGAGCACTGAGAATGATTCATAGATACATCACAAATGTTAATAATGTTATTTAAAATATTTAACACAAAGGCAGGAGCTAGTGCAAAATATTTAGAAAGTTATAACCCTCTCTTCTTCAAAATGACATACACAGATAGAGTTTGCCCACTTGGGATAATCAATCCATAAACAGTCACAGAGCACTGTGACGTGTAAGTCACTGAGGGGAAAACAATGCAAAGATGCCTACCAGAATGACCATAGTTTTCACACCACAATTTGGGAGTGACAGGTACCTGCCCATGGGACAGAACATCAGAATGAGGAACTCTCTTGAAAGTTAAGGAATATAGAGTCAATGAAAGTATCAGATTATCTGAAAATACAAAAAACCCACAGCACAAGGGACATCAGCAGACATGTTCCAAAGGATGACAAACAAGAGGAAACAGAGTAACAACAGTTTATCTGGAACATGTAAGTGGCAAAGACCCAAAAGGTTTTAATTAAACTTGAGTTGGCCAGTAGGTAGTAAACGGGCTCTCCCACACACTGCTGACGGGAATTCAAATTAATATAATCTTTATGGAGGGCAATTTGTCCTCCACAGTACAATTAAAAGAAATCACATAGGCTTTGACTCAGCAATTTTGCCAGCATTTTTCTTACAGATACAGACCAACTTGTGTAGAATTTTGTCTGTACAGTGTTAAGACTATGTACTGCAGGATTGTGGGTAATAGTCAATTATCCCCATCATCAGGGAACTGGTTAAAAATTATGAGCTACCATGTAGGTGGCCATTAAAAAGAATAAAGAAGCACTGTTTGTACTGATATGAAAGAGTATCCAAAATACATGAAAAAAAGCAAAGTAGAACAGTATTGGCTAATGTGCTACCATCAGGACACACACAGACACACACAGCTATTTCTACAGGGATACTCTAAAGAAACAGGTAACACAAACTGGCTCCAGGGAGGCAAAGACCCTACTTTTCACTACACAGCCTTGTGTACTTTGTGAATTTTATAGTACATGCATACATTACCCAATCAAAAAGACAGAAACTTTAAAGAAGGGCAGGGAGTGTGTGTGTGTGTGTGTGTGTGTGTGTGTGTGTGTGTGTGTGTGTGTGTGTGTAAGAAGTGCTGCAGAAAGAAACGGGCTATCTTGAGCAGAAGTAGGTAACAAAGGTTTCCCACAGAAGGCACTCTGAGATCAGCCTGGAGCAGACGGAGAGGGAGGTGGCCATGGAAGGCTGGGAGGTGCCCGGGCAGTCAGACTGGAGAGGAAGAAAGCGACAAGAAGCAGCCAGTTTTTGTCTACAGAGTAAAATGGCTCACAAAGAGAGATGTATGTTCCACAAACCCTGAAAGCTACTCCCTTTTCCACACTTCTCTTACTGTCCCTCCCTATTAACAGGGCATGTGTCTGAAGGTACAATGTAACCCAGCCACTTACTGAATGCCTATTATGAGCCAGGAATTCTGTAAGATACTGAGGTCATAAAACTCAGCGAGGCTCAGCCCTTGTCCACAGTGAGCTGTCTATCTGAGGAAACTAAGAGAGGAGAGGAGGAATTCCAGAGAGAAAGACCTGTCTTTCATGGGGAAAGCAGTGACAGACTAGCTAATGGCCTTCGGATGCTGTAAATGTCATTTAGACAGGGAGATACTGCCTTTGACTTACTAAAATAAAAATTATGCTTCTTATATTCTTTATTAATTATACAGTTATGTTTGGCACCTTGTAACTGGTATATGTCTAAGTATTGTATTATTCACTGAGCATTAAATAAACACACTTTAATCAATGCTTCTCAAAACAGTTTCCATTGTTTAAATAGGACAAATGAGAACAGAAAGATTGAAAAGCAAATTTACCTGTCAAAGTTAGGAAAGGAATCTCCCCAATCTCTTTCTACCAGATTAGCTGTTACACAGAACTGGACACTTTTGCAGAAAGTACCAGTCCACATTACTCAGTGGGGGTTTCCTTATTTTTGATAATTTTGGATTTAGTTGTCAACAGAAACATAAAATTTGTTTCTACTTTTTAAACCAATATAGCACTAAAGAGAGCACTATTCAACGAAAATGAAAGTGTTCACTGCCCTTAATAAAGTAAAATAAATATTCCCTACTCAATTTTCCAACTAAACGACACAAATATCTGATAAAAAAAAAAAAACAAAACTAAACGAAGCATTGGAACCATCAAAGGGAAAAAAATCTGCCAGCCATCTTCCCAACATAATGTTTTCTACAGAGTCTTTCTACAGTATTATCTCATGCTCTTTAATATTTGCCACTTTAAAAGGCTCTCTCTTTAATTAAATAATTACCTTCTTGGGAAAACACAACTCAGTCCTAAACTGAGTAGGATTTTCGCCTCTCCACTTATTCAAATTCTACCTCTTCTTCAAAGTCTCGTTCAAAACTCATTTTCTCTATGAAGCCATCACCTGTGGTTTCAAAGCTTGCTCCTTCTCAGGTGTTAATTACGTGAATCACACATCCTGGCAGTTGATCATGTGCCTCCTATTCTTTTCCTAATTCAATGGCACTCAGTTTATATTTCTGTCCTGGAACTTATTATTTCGCTTTGAATTACAGTGGTTTTAAATATCTGTTTCTCTGCTCCACTAAAAAGACTAAGTCATATCCATCTGCATACTATCTTTGATTAAAGCCCAGTCCTTGACACATTAATAATAAATACTTGTTGGATTGAATGGATATAAATTTTGCTCATCCTGTAAGAATACAAACTTCCTGAAAGAAGATTATGCCGTATTTCTTTTTTCTCTGTTCATAAATACTTACCTCGGCACCACGCACCAATGAGCCAGTCAAAGATATTCAACAAATACTGTATAAGTAAACCAGTTATAGTCTAGTTTTACTTATGTTAAATTATCTCTTCAGTTGCTTTGGTATCTGAATAAACACGTCCCTGATCAAACGGATGACTCACAAAAGTGAGGTTACTTCAAATACCCCTTGCTTTTGAGGGTTGCATGTTGAGAAGAGACGGTTAGTAACACACACACACACACACACACACACACACACACACACACACAGCCAATGATGTTTCAGTAGATAAAATCTGATATCTGAGTATCCAAAATGAACAAACATGAACTGGTGCAAGAGGCTGAAAATCTGGCCACAGTACTTCCGCCTCCTCCCAATGAGAGGCATTGGGGCTTCTCCTACCCCTTCCATTGGGGCTGCCTTGAGACTGCTTTGACCAACAGTCTGATAAAAGTCACACTGTACAATTTCCAAGCTGAGGCCTCAAGTGACCTCCTGCTTCTGTCCTGAGGCTCTTATCTCCCTTCTGCCACTACGTGAACAAACCTGAACTAGCATTTCGGAGGGCGAGACCACACGAAGCAGGGAAACTTATCACAACTGAGGATGCCCTAGACCAAAAAGCTCCAAGCCAATCAGGCAGCTGAGCGCAGATGTGGGCGTGAGCCTGGCTGAAGCAGAAGATTCGCTCAGCAAAATCCAGTCCAAATGGCCAACCCACAGAATCACAAGCCAAATAAATGGTTATTTTAAGTCACTAAGTTTTGGGGTAGTGTGTTCCACAACAAAAGCTAACTCCCACCGTTTAATTTAAAACTGAATGTTTACATGGTATCACAGTATTAATTTCTATTCCACAGCAGTCTGAACTGTATAGCCAATGAAAATCATTCCTACCCGTGGAGTATTTGTTTTTAAATGGTCTTAAACATTCTAATTATGATTAAATAATCAGTTTGTAATCTCAGGGTCATGGGATCGAGCCCCGGGTTGGGCTCTGCATTTCGCACAGAGTCTGCTTGAGACTCTCTCTCCCTCTCCTGTCTGCCCCTCTGCCCCGTCTCGAGGATAAATAAATCTTTTGAAAACATAAAATAAAATTCAACATTATACGATAAAGCATTTTCTGAACATTTCACTTTTTTGATTGATTTCACAAATCTCAATTGCTTCCAAATTTTCCCACTGAATACCACTGAGAAATATCTTTGTACATAAAGCATTTGCATTTTGGACTATTTTAGTAGAACTGATTCCCAAAAGAACAATTACCAGCAAAACATTTGAAAGAGTCTTGACACACACTCTGTACTTTCAATATTCAGTTGACTAAAGTCATCTTAAATTACCATTGTATTATCAAAGCTTAGCCTGATCCTCAGATACATTTGGTGTGTTTTATTAACTACAATGTTGATATGTATAACCTATAATGCTAAAATGCTTCTCTCAACCATCTGCTCCTGCAGAACCTCCTCTTCAACTTTGACCTCCGGGCTCTAGCCCATGCAATTACCAGAATTTGGTTGCAGGCCAATGGCCATCAGAGCAAAAATGAAGAGCTCACTACTTCTCAAAGCTTGGAATTTTGAAAACATAGTAATACACTTTCTACTTTTAGAGGAGGGGTTATGGGGGAACTTGCTATTCAAGTCAAATGAGTCAGTCAAGAAGAGAAAGTCAATGCATTTCGGTCAAGTATGTCTGTGCTGGCATGCACCATCCCCAAAAGCAGTGTATACAGAAATATTTTATTTTGAAGGATAGTATTAATACCTCTTCAAATATCGAATTATAAATTGGGTCTTTCAGTATTGGCTTCCACTTTGCACACTATTTAAACAAATAACGAGTGTACTTCAAAACCACCATAAACTTTCCTTAAATTCCTCTTCTTGAAAACAACTACACATTCTAATCTTCCTAATATTTAATATTAGATATCCTCCTCTAGATTAAAACTTCTTTAAAGGTCCCACATTAAAGATGTGCACTTATCTTACCTTGGGGAAGACCCCCTCAAGTCAGTGATATCTGTGTTAAGGCAGAAAGATGGACTTGTCCTAACCAAGTGACAAGTGAGAGAGAAAGAGAGACAGACAGGCAGGCAGACAGACAAAGAGAAAGCAGAGAAAGCAGAATATTCCACAAAGAGATCAAAAAGTGTGAAAGTCCACAGGTGAAAGAGAACACAGTACCCTCTGGAAACTGCAAGTGTCCATCCAGATCAAAGGGCTAGAGAGCAAAGTGGTGAGAAAGTGAACAGAAACCTGGTGCCAGAAGGGTCTTTTTATTCTGGAAGGCTAGGGGAGTCTCTGAAAGAGAACGTGGCAAACCACCATGACCCATATCTCAGAATGATCCATCACTCTGGCAGAAACGGGAGGGAGGCAAGTCTGGAGCAGGGAGGACGTGGGAGGCTGAGAGGGAAAGTGGAAACAGAGCAGCAGTAGCAGTGGGAGCAGAAAGGAGAGAAGGCTGGTAGAGGTTTTTAGCAAATGGGACCAGACAGCACATCTTGCTAATTGTCCAATAATCTCTATTCCTCTCTTTGTAGAAGCAGTTTTTTGCTTTTGGTAATGGCAAAACAAAACCACTCCGCTCTGAAGCAGAAAGAATATACACCTAAGTAAACTACTACTATATTTTCTTTGTCTACATTATCCAACATAAGAAGCACTATCAACTTACTAATGTGTGAGGAGGGAAGTAAATGCCACCACGTAAAAGGAGACGGAGGCTGTTAAGGCTGATGGTTGGGGAAGGAATGAAAACCTCTTGAGGCTAACTTGGAAGTTTCCTGCTTTATGCAACTGAAATGAAGTCAAAGAAGAGGACTCCCCCCCCTGCAAAAGAAGACAAAGAAAGTACTTTCCACCAGTAAGCACTCAATGGCCAAAGCGGGTGAGGAAAGTTGCCAGAAAGTCTGAAACACCTCCTGCCAACTGGCAGCCACACTTTGGACCGAGAGCACGGCTGTCTTCCAGGTGTGCCAGAACAATCTTGGTGAAAGGGACACCACACCTTATCTCCCATCCTCTCATTCCAAGGACGAGTATGTGTCAGGGTACTTGCTACGGAGTATTTGTCCCTTGGGGGGGGAAAAAAAAAGGTTCCACGAACTAACTTTTAACTCTCTTTTGTAGTCCTTCATTCATTCCCCGAATCCGTACGAAGCACTGGTTGCAGCCAGGTGCCACTCGCGGCACCGCAGACAGAACTGACAAGGCCGACAAGCGCGTGGCTTGCTGAACCGACATCCTAACCAAAGTGCGTAATAAAGACCAAGGAATCCCATAGTAAAGAAAATCGATGAATTCACCCAACCCTGGGATTTTATTATTTTATTAAAAAAAAAAAACTGACTGTATTAACTTTGGGAAAACTCTACTCAACACTTTTCGTCACCCTTCTACCTCACTCTCTCGTTTCTTCTCCAAAGTTTTCATGTCAAGCTCTACGACCCTGTAATCACTAGTGACCGACTTCCTTTTCCTCTCACTCCCAAGACGTTCATTATTAGCCTTTGTTCCCTGACCCTACCACAGCGCTCTGCATGTAGGAGGAGGTTAACTGTTGATCTAAAAAAATGTAATTAGAAATGTCATAGGGCGATTTATTAAAAAAGAAAAAAGCTAACTAAATAGATTGGCTCCAAAAGCAGAGCCAATAATCTCCAGCGAAATCTAATGTATGTAAGAGAATCCCCACTATTTAAAAGCCCGTGCAGCACACAGGGATAGCCGCAGGTCCAGAGTATTTGCACCATTATATTTGCTCATGATGAATATATTTCACCAGACAAAGGATGGGTCCGTATGTGAATAGTGCTGTTCCTGATACTTCCCTCTCTGCTTCCCTATCAAGAAAAGGTTGCCAAAACCAATATTGTACCGAAAGAGTGATCAGTTACCTTATCAACATGTTTTTTGTTCACACCCTGTCAATGAATATTACTTAACTACCGGATAGTCTAGCAATTTTATCCTTCGCCTAATCTCTTAACACTTTAACAAAATGACTAAAACACTCGGAGCTTGTTCCCTTGACTTGAGAATTTATGCCAATTCCTAATAACATAAAATGTATATCCTTTAAAATTAAAAATTATTGAAGTAAATGCCTTTAAGCAAGCTAAAAAAGATCAGGTAACTAAAGTATGGGGAGTACTTTACAGTTTATAAATCACTTTCACTTTTCATTTTAAAATATGATTTCATCCTTACACAACTCTGTGGGCTAGGAAGCATTATTACTATTACATTACCCATACTTTACAGAAAAGTAAAATTCCACTGATTTCATCAAAAATACAAACTATTACTTGGTTGTGTAAGAATCTGAATTTGTATTTTGATTCTAGATTCTAGGATCTTTCCACAGGTTGAACAGTTTCTACCCTTAACACTAATATCAACCTACCTAGGTGATGAGATAAATGAGTGTAAAAATTATTAAGAAAATAGGATTTCATGACTAACATAAAATTTAACAAATGTAAGGATAGCACGTAACATATACACAAATATGATCATTATTAAGGCTATCAATTATGCCTATGAAGATACCCTTCAGAGCTATTAAGAATATGAGTATTACGAATACAAGCAGATGATAGCTAGGTCCCAAAGATCAGACCGTAAACTCCATGAGCACAGGGACTTGCATATTTTGTTCACGGAGGTATGTCCAGCATACTCAATAAACACTTGCTGAATGAATGAAAATGAAATATAACATGGAATATGAAACTGAGGCTCTCAGACATAAAAGAATAAAGTTGATTTATATTCAAACCCAGGAGACCAAGTGTAATCTAATTCATTAGGTAATTCCTGAGTAACCTATAGATAGATCCCTATAACTATGCTGTGCACAGATGGCTCTTCCCTTGTAGGTAATAAGCCACGTGAGATCTGGAATTACAAGCCAGATCTGTATCCTCTAGAGTGCCTGGCTAGACAACTTTTAATAGACTCCCTAGGCCTGAAATGGTGCCTGAAAATATGCATTTTTAATAAATTTCCAAGGGGACCTGATGCAGGGGTGGGAAGCACACTGGGAGAGTGACTATTGGGCACCATCTACAATGGTTTTTGAATTAAAGAATAAATGTAAGAGATACATGAAAAGAAAAACACATATATAAAAGGAACTTCATGCTCAACATCACTGGTTATTAGAAAAACAAATTAAATCCATAATGAGGCATCACTACATACTTAGTAGAATGGCTAAAATTAAAAACAAAACCAAAATAATCCAAGTGCTGGTGAGGATGCTCAGCAACGACAACTATCAACAACACTGGTGATGGCAATACAGGACCGTGCGCCATATTAGAAAAGAGTCTGTCAGTTTCTCAAAAGTTAAACATATACTTACCGTACCAGCTAGCAATCCCATTCATCCAAAAGAAATGGAAAACTAATATTCATATTAAAATGTGCCCACGAATGTCTATAACAGCTTGATTTATAATGGCCCCAAGCTGGAAACAACTGAAATGTCCTTCAGCTGGTGAATGGATAAACTATGATGCATCCATACAGTGGAATACTACTCACAATACACAGTGCAACAAACTACCGATATTAACAACACTACAGATGAATCTCAAATGCATTCTGTTTAGTGAAAGAAGCCACTTAAATAGCTACACACTGTATGATTCCATGTATGCAACATTCTGGAAAAGTTAAAACTATACAGAGAATAAAATAAAAACACAAGTCACTGTCAGGAGCTAAAAATGGGGGGGGGACACAACAAAGGGCCTCCCATAATATACACCTTGGTATTATAAAACTGAAATCATTGCAACCTCAGGAATTAATAACTTGACAAGATAATTATTTTCTTAAGTATGATGTATGTCATCCCCTGGACACACGATGTGATTTTCCTACTCTAGGTTCAGATTGCTTTCTGAGCACTAATGGCATCACACTCTCTCAAAATAAGCCACTAGAAGAGAAACACCCATGGCTCAGTTTGTGTTTAAACTTGCTGCTGACTCATTTTGCCCTTGATAACTGAACCTTTCTCTCCTAATAACTTTAATTATAGCCATCTCTCATCCTAAAGCTTCCCCTTTCCTCGGGAATGTATCTGTTAGCCCTGTGACCTCCTGACTCTGAGACACTGGGTAAATACGTCACCTCCAGGGTTCAGTCTGCTAAAAACAGAGCCTGCATTTTTCATGCATTCTGCTCTCACACGTGGATGTTGTGAAGATTGGGAGAGATGATGTACGGGCATGGGATTACTGTCGTCATGCTTAAAATAAATTTCATGGAATTTGTTCTAAACTTGTAAGTACAATAAATACCCTACTCCTCTCTGCCATAACATAGCAACTATTCACACCAGACATGGCATTCTTAGTCACTGTTTCCTGGTATTGCCAAAACCATGGGATCTGGCGAAGTGGGACCCAGTTTTGAGTCTCAATCTGTAACATACTTTGTGAGCTCAAGTAAACCACTTACCTTCTGTGAGTCTCACTTCAAGTACAAGTTTCTCTAGGGGAGACTTTGAAGGCACTATGAAGCACACATAAATAAACTACTATGTAATAACTCTCTGGCCTCTACAGAGAAGTGACCAAGCAAGAGACTGACTCTCAGCTGGATGAAGCAGATTCCCCCAGTGTCATCAGAGTACATCAATGCAGATCTATGACCTGGGAGATTTAAATAAACTGTTCACTACTCAAGAGGCTTATGAGAAATCAAGTCTTCAAGAGATGAATGAAATGCCTGAATGGAGAGAAAGGAAGACCAAATAGATGTTTTAAAGAGCTGGTATGGTATGCAAGGAAAGAATATGAGCCTGATGTCACCCGAACCTGGGTCTGAATTTCAGCATTTATGAGCTTAGGGAAGTTCCATCACCTTTATTTGCATATTTTCTAATCTATAAAATGGGTACAGTTATCTTGTAGGGTTATGAGAAATAAACAGTAATGTACATAAAGTATGCAGGTACCATACCCTATGTGTACGTAGACACTCAAACAATGCTTGTAGTCATGCATTAATTCAACAAGCTCTGATTGAGTATCATAATATACTAGGTATTACATGAAGCCCAGATATCACTTTTACTATTTTCCAAAAGGATAGGGCAAATCTAAGGTGAAGGCAGAGCAGACGGTGTCTTTATTGCTCCATACAAAGGGCATTTCTCACTGCCAAACAGCTCCCTGACAGCTTAATGCCCTGATTAAAACACCACGACAGAACTGATCTAATTTGAATTAACCTTTTTTCTTTTTCTTCTTCTTCACTTACTCAATTATTTATTTGGTACTGCAAATCTGCCTTAATATGTAAAAATTCCTGGGAAGTAACAACTTTATGAACTAGAAGAGGTGGGATAGCTACACCTGTCTCTAATACTCTTTTTTTATCCCTGCCATCTCCTGTCTTCTGGTTCCACTGTTTTCTGGCTTTGTAACCTTGGGCATGTCACTTACCCTCTCTGAAGCTGCTTCATCATGAAGATGGGAATGGTACCATTTAGCTTCACTAAGACGAGTAAGAATATATGGGAAAGAGAAGCCAAATGGGTGGGAAACACAAAGAAAGCATAAGGGAGGAAAGACAACACAGAAAGGAGTCAGAGACACTGACTCAGAGAAGAGAAAGAGGGAGGGAGACAGAAACACAGGAATAAAAAATCTGCATAGGACAGAAATATCACTCAATGAGCATAACCCTCAGGTCGGGGATGTAACCCAGCCTTAAAAAGTTAATCTCTGTTGTGAAACTCATGATTTTTAGCATTTCCCAACAATTAATGGTCATCCAGCAAGTAACAGTGATGGCTTGATCATCATCATCAAGGAAAACATGAAAATCAACTGAAGGGCACAGAGATGATAAAACTGTCTGCAGAAGAGCAAACTTAAGACTTTATTAAATGCTTTAATGTTCTAAGCAGTCACACTTAAAGTGAGCCATACTTACTTACTTCCTACGCATGATGCTACTTGTGCCACTAAAATCCATGTATTACTATATATACCATGCACGTGCACCAACATGTAAAGGGTTATACACACAACATCACTTATGTTGAATCTCTGAGCAACTGAAAGATTTTCAAAGAACATAAATTGCTAACCTTTCCTGATTTTAGATCCCAACCTTACGAATGCTAATTTTCTTCTTCTTCTTCTCTCCTTTACTAATGATCTATGAGTTTTGTCATCAGAATGCCTCAACTAGGTTCAGACCCTCCTTTTCTAGTTGAATAATTCCGTTCTATAAATCTTAACCAAACTCTGATTATATGAGGAACAAAGGGAATACAGGGATGATTATGAAACCATTCCTGCCTTGAAGGGTCCTGGGCTTTTGGTTAATTGCAGGTCAGGAAAGCACATTGTTTGGATAGACGGTTATATCACATGACAAAGAGATTTATGTGTTGAAGAGTATCGGGATTAAGTCAGGTTGGTCAACACTTTGCCCAGTTGAAATGCACTCAACATTATTTCCAGGCACAGACAAACACTGTCCCTCTTGGCACTACCTGTGCTTCTTCTCATCTCTTCCCTTTCAGGTTTCAACACTCACACATGCTCTCCACCAACCTTCGGAGGTGCTAGTCTTCTCTATAACCCTCTTGTTCACCTGCATCTGGGTAAGGGGCTCCCACACTCAGCCCCTTACCACAAAATCTCTGTCGGCTTTGCAAAAGAACCCACTCCCAAATGACGTGAAATGCACAACCTGGCCTTAATCTGGAGTATCCTGAAAGCGAGACCACCCCCTTCTCTGAAGAAATCAAAGTCTACTGTTAATTGGCCAAATTAATGCTGACGTTCCTCATCAAATGCCTAAAAAGGAACCAACAAAAATGGCATTACGAGAAAGTACAACTAAAGGTCACAAACTTACAGTTTTGTTTGCACAGTGTTTTAAAAATCTAACAATGGAAAAATCAGCAGCTAGAATCTGGGTTTCCCAAAAGAACCTAAAGCTCTGTCTGGCCACATGGATCCACACCTGTGCGCAGCAACAGAGGACACGCATGGGGGCAGGTGCCTCCTTTAGACAGGGGATAAGCTCTCAAGTACATGACAGTTCTCCTGGAGATTCTTGTGATCATCGAGGACCTGTGCTGTATAGATACTTTGTGCCCAGACATTACGCTGGAGTTCAAGGACTAGCGCAGTAAACAAAACATCAAAGTCCCTACTCTTGTGGACTGCACTGTGGTTTTGAATGGATGTTGAAGGAAAGGGAAAGCAACCCACTAGGAATGGTTAAGTGAAGGTGTTCTAATGTTCTTGAAGGGCTCCCTGTTTCATGGCCGGAGGAAATCCTTCTGGGAAGTGAATGGCCACTCCCTAGTCTATCAGTTTTGATATTTAAATGAAGTGTGCTTAAAGTGAAGGTACAGAGTTGATTTGTGAGTTCAGATGATTATGAAATCACAGTATAAAATGTCACCATGACTGAAAATGACTTCTAAATTCACTTGTGGATTCAATTATCTCCATACCTTACAGCCTACGTATCTCCTATGTGACCTAAATACACTGTCCAAATTTCTGGTGAATGTCTTCAGATGAGCAAATTTGCATGAAAAAAAATGCTCACCTTTACTCTAAGCATTTAAATGTATCAAAAGAGTCACACTCCATACTAGATTATTTTAATACTAATGATCACAGAATCAATCAATTCTATTTTTGATCACAAAGTGAAGCCCTTATATTTCAAAGGTTTCTAAATGTCCAATTATCATCTTATGTCCTCAATTTCTGCCCTGCTGACCTGCACTAAAACTTCTCATGCCTGCTAATTATGTAATAGGTGAATGAATAAAGGACAGGAGAAAGGTTGCTTGATGACTTGAGAAAGGTGTTCCATACAGGGCTAGCTGCACAGTCTAATTAAGTTTTCCTGATGCTAAAGTGCAAGAAACCGTAACTTGGAATAGTGAAGACAGATAAACAGTCAAGGAAGAGAGAAATTACCTGAACATACTGTTTAAATAAATCAAAATCACTTTATACAAGAAACTATGGTTATTATGTCTGCCTTAAACCAAATCATATTGTTAGTTTCACAACTTGGGTTAGTTAAAGAGCATGATTCCCATTTAGGGAAATGGAATCCTTTTCTTTGGAATTGTTCCCTTAGTGATCATCACCACCACCAAGTGTAAAAATTATCTCCAATCAATCTTGATTTGTATGCCTCTGAGAATTACTACTAAGAAAACTGGGCACCGGCAGGGAAACCAGGCTACACACTCAGTGACTCAAACCCAGGTTTCCTGGCTGCTAAGCTCATATTCTTTCCACTACACTCGACAGGGCCTTTCTCAATAACAACGGAAACCTAAAACAAGCTTTTGGAGTTTTCAAAGATCCACTGTTTCATCTGATCTTGGTAATAATCTTAGGAAGCTGGGACAGACATAATATCTCTAATATACAGTATAATGGGTCCCCAAGTACGGTATTTATAGAAAAACCTAAAGTTAAAAAACAAAGAAACAAACAGAAAACAACCCGAACCAAAAACCTGCCCTCGTTTCTGACTGTGATTTAGACCAGGGGTCAGTAAACTGTCCAAAGAAGTTGTATCTAATGCCTGGTAATATCCAAAGACATAAATAACTACTAAAAAAAATTATTGTGTGCAACTTAAGTATGCTACCTTTTGAGTAACCATATCTTTAAGTGAGGACAGCATAACTGTTATGTTTATATTCTAGGGACAGCAAATACCAGATATTTGTAGTAATGCTTCCTCTTTCCCACCGTAATCCTTCAACACACTCTTTCCTGCTGGGCCTGAACCCAGCCTCTGAATCTTTTTGAACATATATAGCTCCACGCAGCCCCTCTCAACTGACTGGCAATATTAGTGACAAATAAAAGCTGCATTTTCCCAATCTGACTCTCTCCTATGCTGTATAACAGCTGTTTCTTGCATTTCTCTTTGCTTTTGATTTGTTGTTATTAATGGTTCTCACATTATTTCATGTATGTATATATTGTCTTTTCCAAGTACAGGGACTCTGCCTTTTATTTATCTTAGAGCACCAAATGCAATGATTCATAAACAGCAGTCACGCAAAGTGTTCTGAATGTACCTATGACAAATGTGTATCTATGGAAAAATCTAAAGTTTAAAAAAAAACACAAAACCCCCCAAAACCATCCTTGTTCTGATTATGGTTTAGGCCAAAGGTCATTAAACTTTTTTTTCTGTAAAGAGCCAGACAGCAAATATTAAAAGCTTTGCTTGCCAGATGGTCTCTGATATAACTATTCAACTCTGCCATTACAGCGACACCGACGTGTGGAAACGAATGAGTGTGTCTCCATTCCAATAAAACTTTATTTTGAAATCTGAATTTTATTCTTAGATTTTTTTCAGTAATTTTCACACATCACAAAATATTATCCTTCTCTTAACTTCTCTCCAGACAACTTAAATGTAAAAACACCATTCTTGGCTTTCAGGCCACAGAGCAACAGGAGGCAGGCTGCACTTGGCCCACAGGCTACAGTTTACTGATCTCTGGCCTAAATCTGTGGTTCTCAAAATGAGAACTTAGGGTGGTCTGCAAGATCCTTTCAGCAAGCCCAACTACTTATGTGTGCGGCCAGAATTTCTCTGCAGACTTCAAGCAAAGCCATGTGCCACAACAGACTGAATGCAGAAGTAAATAGGAGGATCCAGCTGCCTTCTATTAAGCCAGAAATTGAAGAGATTTGCAAAAATGGGAAACAATGTCACACTTCTCACTAATTTTTCTTTATGTTTGGAAAATACATAGTTGTATTTCATAATCCTCTTTATGGTAACATGTATGGGGTTTACTACCAATTTTTAAAATGGATTAATATTTTTGAAATTTCTCAGTTTTGATTTCTAATGTGATAAATGTCAATAGCTACAACCCATGAAAACAAAAGCTCTCTGGAGGCCCTCAGTAAATTTTAAAAATGTAAAGGGATCTTGAGACCAGAGAGTTCGAGAACCAGCTGCCGAGCCACAGCTGCGCTAACTTACTCCCACGGAGGGTGAGCCGAGGTGGCTTGCAGGCCACTTCCTCAGACCACCTGATTTCAGTCTCCATCTTGGCCTCTCCCCACCAAGGAGCTTCCTAGCATTTCTGTGACTGGATCCTGATTTGGCAAAATTTAACCCCATGCAATTTATGTTTGTGTAAATAAAGTTGGGGAGAGTATGGTGGTGCTTTTCATGAAAGAACCCTTCAGATATGCAGAGACCACAAAACTGTTTCAGGCTTCACTTTGCCAAAATAGGCAACGAGAAGCAAGACTCTCTCCCTGGCTTATAGAGTCCAATCTTTAAAAAATATTTAAATAAATAAATAATAAAATAAAATGAAGCTACTACTGTAATTCCTCGCTTTCAGAATATATCTCAAAACAAACATTCACTGGCTCCTGTATAAATTCTAGTCCCTCTGACGTGGCTTCACAAAAACTGTGGGCTCCTGATGCCAGCATTCCATCTAAAGCAATAAAATCCATTAGGCATGGTGCTAGTTTGACAGTACTAATAACGCACTAAAAATTGCATTTTGCAAGTAAAGTATATATGCCTTACAGAGCACTTTAAAAGGGTATTAATATTGTGCTTGTTCTGTCATTTGAGATTTAAAAAACTTTTAAAAGAGTATTTTAGGAGAAACAAAAAGGGAAAGTTATCTTAATTCCAGTGTTACCATACATAGGGAAACCCTACATAAGGAAGCATTTCTTTTGATATAAATTTCCTTTGTCATAAAGTTTAACTGTCTATCCAAATGATGTGCAGTACTGATGGCCTGGGGAAACTGCCTCCAGCCTTTCCCCCTGACCATTTTAGAGAGAACTAAAGAAATAATAACCATGATTCCTACATTTGTCATTTTGTTGAATTGCATATCCTTCATAAGAAAGTGTCCCCTCATGAGTATATAATTCTAAAAGTCTTTATGGAATAGTAACTCTGTAAACAATAACAAAGGCAGAAGAAATTCTTACTTTTGGATACTTATCCTTCGATCTGTATTATTAAATATCTAAAAAAAATGAAAATAAAAAAAATAAAAAAAATCAAGAATTATGTTTGTATGCTAAATTTGCCATAATTTGTCATTACTGGCTCCAAGCAGAAAAACAAAATACATTTAGCTGTTCTGACCCACACCAAGACTGAAATTCACTAGCACCTTTAAGATGATGAAGACACTATCAAATTATAACATTACCTGTTTGGGGAATTATTACCCATGTGGGAGGATCATGCAATTTACATTAGAAGGATTCTGGTAGCTGTGATGTTCAAAGAACAAAAAACAGACAAAAACATGGAGAAAATGCTTACTGTTTAAGTCCACGTAAAAGCAAAAGTCTCGTCACGATTGCAAAACATTCCAAATTGTGAAACTTAAGTTACTTGTAAAATAGACAAAAGTAGAGCTGCTTCCTCAGTCATTTTTTGAGACCTCAGCATCAATTTAAAGAAAATGCTTATATTTAAAAGAAAGCTTATTTCAAAATGTAAATCCTTACACTAAGTACAAATAAGGACAAGAAGGAAATTTACATCTCACATGACAGTGCTCCATGCGTATGCAAGTGAGGTTTACAAAAATGTTATTTGCTTCACTATCCAATTCTTGAAGGAATAAGAGTTGGGAGCCTAGAAGAATGACAACCTGTGCTAATGTAAAAATGTTCAAAATTACATAAAACTGTTATGTGGACTACGCGGAAAAAAGAGGAAAAGAAAGGATGGATGTACTTCACTGTGTAGAAAATACCTACTTCTGTCAAATACTGTCTACAAAATTTTTTTTGTATAATGAATCATTTTTCCCAATCTCATTTTTAAATCAAAATCATGTTGGAATCACAATCACAGTCACGTGGAATTTATGCTACCACAAAAGACAGAAGGGATCGAGAGGATCCTGGTCCATATTTGAGAAGAAAAAAACCTAGTTTAAGAAAACACTGCTACTACTACTCCAAAGCAGCAAAACTAGAATTCAAACTGGTTATTTTAAAAGCGTGGCACAGCAGTTTAAAATTTGAAATAGACCATTGCTATTTTAATAAAACCGTTCCGTTTTAATTTCCCAATTCCCCTCCCCAGCAGTGGGACAATTCAGTGTCACTTCAGTGAGCCGCTGGGGAATTTTCTTAGCACTTTGTGGAAACTGTTGGCTTTCAGAAATGGACAGGCTGATTTGAACCAAAAGTCAGACAAAATACAGAACTGCAACAACAATTAAAAGCAATCTAGAAGGAGGATCAAGCCAAGCAGATAGGCAAACTTTATAAAATCAGCCGTCTGGGGCTGTTTATCAGGTCAGTTCCCTAATTTCAAAAAGCCAAACCAAAAAGCAAAGCATGCAGACTTACATTGCTTCTTTAGTTCTTTCAGCTGTTGTTTAAACTGTACAAATTTTGCATTATTTTGAAAGTCTGCATCACAATTCTTATTCTGTAAAGCCAAAAATTTCTTCTCCACTAATAATTTAAGATCTGGTATTTTTTCTGGACGTTCTTCTTTCACCTGAGGAAGACAATACAATTATCTCAGTTAAATGTTACCATGACACCATCTTGGAACATCATTTTTATCTCATTTCATTCAAGTAAAACTACAGTGAGGTAGAAAGCAGAATCCCAGCAGAAGCAGTGAGGCAGAGACTTGTTCCAGAACAGGCTGCTGGTAAACAGTGGGGGGAGCCATTCGGCCCGTCCACTCATCACTTGCTTGTACCCTCTCCCTCGCCCGCTGCCCTACTAACTTGCCATCTCCTGACGGCTACGAAGGGAAAAACTCTCACACCAGCGCAACTCTGTGCCCTCCAACTTCACCGGAACTTGAGCCTCATGGCTTCCTCCTTTTTGCCAGGTCTGCTCAGTCCCCACTCCTACTCCCCAAGAGCTGATTCCAGCCTTCATGCTCCTCAGGGCTCCTCTGCTCCAGCTCTTGCCCCAGTGGGGAAGAGTGGCTCGGACTTCATGAAGAAGTTGAGGCTTTAACCTTGAATTTCACTCTTCAATCTACACTCCTTTCGTTCCTCCCAATATTTTATTTTAAAACTTTCCAACACGTGGTAAAGCTGAAAAAACTGCACTTTGCCATTCACCCACCTCCTAGATGCCACAATGAACACCTTGCTATGTTTGCTTGCAGTCACCGTATCTGTTCCATCTATCTGTTTTTCTTTCTATCCTCAATCTTGCTTTCAAGGTCATTTTTAATTCCATCTTCATCTGTCAGAACAAACTTTCTCCTCTATAAGCTTTTCTCCCCCAAACCTCTAAGTTAGCTCTTTACTCCCAAATTTAACAACAAACAACTTCCTCGAATCCTTGCCCACTCCCCTCAGTTCTTTTCTCTTTATAGTCCAGCTCCTTGGAAAAAAATCATCTGTACCCACTATTCCCACTTCCTCAACCTTAAACTTGAGGCACTGCCATCAGGTTGCTGCTTCCCCCCGCCCCACTTCACTCTGAGTGCTCTTCCTTAGGCCCTCATATTTGGCCCCTTGAATCACTGGCCTTTTCCTGATGCTCCTGCCACCAAACAAAATTCACCCAACTCTCCCTCGTGTTCCAACACACCTTAGATTTCTACCGCAGCCCCTGTAAGACAATTGCATTTATTTTTACATGTTTCTTTCCCCTAATAAAATGCACTCTTTGAAAAATGTGTGATTTAGCACTGTGCTTGCCAGCACCTGGCATGTACTAGGTAGTATTCAATATATGGACTCGATACATTTCAAGTGAATTAATCTTATATGCTCCAAATATACTTACCCACTAAAACCCCACACCTGATCGACTTACCATTGTTAGTAGAGTATACAGTACAATTTCTCAGCTGGAAGACAACTTAGAAGTCATCCAACCTTGACCTCTACCTCCGTCAGTCTCATAAATAAAATTATATAGTAAGAATTAAATGACTTGTTTAGTATAATCCAGTTGGTTGGAGGCAATGTTAGATACAGAAAATTCTTGCTTTTGGTTCCAGTCAGAGGAATATACTTATCTCTCTGAACATGAGTATCAATGCATATGAAGTCAAATGATTACCTGCAATGTATGTTTCAATTACCCTTTGTCATGGAAAAGAGACTTACATGATCTTCTTTAGTGTAACTGCTACGGATTTTAATTAGCTAAGTCAATAATGAAAATTAAGCGTGAAACCAAAATGCCTAAATGTATATTTATAATACAGAGTATAGAAACTGACTGCCTTCTCATCGTACAGATGATATTCAACTAGTGCTGGATTCATCATCAAAGAGAGTTGTGAAAAATACGGAAAGGCTTTAATGATACATCTTGTATATAATTAAAAGTGTAAAATAAGTCCTGTAAGGCTAAAGAACCAATAAAGCTCAGTTTGGAAAAGAGAAGGTAGAGAGGCAATTTAACAATGCCTCGTGTCTCCAGAAAAAGAGCTGTTACACATGGTGACTGGCTATCCTCCACCTCTACCATGGATTGGAACAAGATGAAACAAGTTCACGATCGTAGCATGAGGTTCAGAGTAGATAGAGAAAATAAATTACAAGTTCTCAGAAAAGAATTATAGCCTCTCATTCAGGATTTATAAAATAAAACGGACTCAGACCCACCTGAGATGCTAATGGTGACATTACAGGCAGCTATAAAGGTGAACCTTCCCAAGGTCTTTAATGGGGTTGAAATTATTATTTAATCTGAGGAGATCAGAGCAGACCTGAGCAGATGATCGGTACGCACAAAAGCTCTTTTCCAATAGTCTCTAACCCACTCAACATATTTAATGTCCCTAGCTTCGGTACCACCACTGCTGAGGACCTGGCTAGAACATGGGGGCGGATGAGATGGAAAAAGGACAGGCATTTTGAGGTTGGCAATATGGCACCCCGAAATAGGACTAGAAAAACCTGAATAAACCAGATTTAGTGATTCAGAGTACTCTTTTCCCCCAAGGCCAGAACCTGAAAAGAACTGCTGGAAAGCACATACATTCAATGCAGCAAGTAACTTCTCTAGAAATGTGATGCTGTGGTTGGCACAACTATGCACTGCAGAGAACTTACTGTACTCTAGCTATTAAAACACGAGCTTAGAAAATATTAAACTCCTTATCTGTTTAAAAATCAATGCAATAAATGGGGATTAATGACATTTTGAATGGAATCTTGCTTTGTATCTTTAAGAGAAATAAGATACATAATCCCAAAATGGGAAGGAAAAAACCCAGTCTTTTGGGTAGCTGATCCTAAGTGCTATCAGTCTGAAAAATACAAGGATGGCCCTCTTTCCCCAGGACAAATTTAAAATACTTCCAAAAAACCTGAGATTGGAGGAGAGATTTTATTGGATCCTTGGTCCATCCCCTTCCTAAGGATAAAGTCCCTAATACAGAACTTAAAACCTAAGTGAATTAAAAGACACAGGGTGTATCAGTTTGGGAAGGCTGTCACAACAACATAAGCCATCACAGACTAGGAGGCTTAAACAGTAGAAAATATTTTCCTACAGAATTGGGGGTTGGCAGTCTTTGGCTTGTCGATGGCCATCTTCTCCTTAAGTCATCACATGGTCTTCCTTCTATGTGTCTGTGTCCAAATTCCCTTTTCTTATAAGGACAGCAGTCTAATGGATCAAGGCCCATCCAACGACTTCATTTTAACTTAATTACTTCTTTAAAAACCCTATCTCCAAAACAGTCATATTCTAAGGTACTGGGGACCAGGACTTCAACATATGAATCTGAGGGAATACAAATCAGCACATACACTGGATTAATAAATTCATGAGACAGGATTTTTCTTGATAAAGATTTATTTATTTATTTATTTGACACAGAGAGAGAGTATGAGCATGCACCTGGAGACAGGGAGCCCAACCTGGGGCTCGATCTCACGACCCTGAGATCATGAACTAAGTCGGTATCAAGAGTTGGATGCGTAACCAGCTGAACCACCCAGCCGCCCCTGAAACAGGATTAAAAAAAAAAAAGAAAAGAAAAACAGCTCATAGATTATTCATCTTTACACCACTATAAATTAAAAATGACAGAAACTATCAAGAGGTAAACTTAGCAGATACCACACTTACATAATGGGAATCTGATATTGCCCTTAGGGAAGAAAGGTCAGGTTTTTATGCACCACTCACTTACCCATCCAGTATTCAATGAGTACCTTCCATGGGCTAAGCACTGTAGCTAACTAAACAGGAGAGAAACCAGAAAAGCTGATCAGGAGAAGATGGTTAATAGCTTTGAAAGTGAGACCGGATCAAAAGGCAGCAGGAAAGACCCTAAAAGATTCTAGGAGTAAAGTAAGAATAGCATGAGAAATTAAAAAAAATTAATTGCTAAAGTTAAAGCATGTAAGATGCACTTCAGATAAGAAAGGAGAAGGAAGTTATTGCTGCAGGTTAACAAATGGCAGAGGTGCTGGCAACTTGACCAAATTGTAATGCCTTTTTTAAAAAAAGATTTTATTTATTTGACACAGAGAGAGTGACAGCGAGAGAGGGAACACAAGCAGGGGGAATGGGAGAGGGAGAAGCAGGCTTCCTGCTGAGCAGGGAGCCCAATGCGGGGCTAGAGCCCAGGACCCCAGGACCAAGACCTGAGCCAAAGGCAGACACCTAACCGACTGAGACAGCCAGGTCGCCTATAATGCCATTTTTAAAGCAGAAAGGCCAAGTCTTTTTGGGAGGAGGACAAGGGATTGTGGATGACTCCAGGGTGTTTAATAGTTAATATGGGCAACTAAGTAAATTGCATTTTCTTGAGGAAAGAAGGGTGCAATCCTGAATGTCTGTCGAAGCAGAGAGAGACAGTACGCAGCAGGAAAGACATTTGAAATGAGAAGACCAGAACAGAAAGAAAAGAGATGCAAAAGGAACTCTAAAAGAAGCAAAGAAAACCAGGTGTGAGGAAAGCCACAGAAGAAAGAAAAAGAAAATTTCCTTAATAGAAGTGCTTGTCCTTTGGAAAAATGATGCAAGAGAGCTCAAGTAAGATGAGGTCTAAAAAGAGACTGGACTTGGTTACTAGGTACACTGTACACTGCAGTGGAACTAGTTACCTGTCTCAACCCACCAGCCTGTGAAGTTTCTCTCAGGCAAGGGCTATGTGCCTGGTGTCTAGTGTACTTCCTGTTGTACAGTAGATGCTCCAAAGATGTTGATGAACAAGTGAACTACGGGCAGCCAAATAATACTGTATTGAGATGAGAGAAGAGATTAAGGGAGCTCTGTGTTAACAGATGAATAACGTTTGGCAGCAAAGGAAGAGAGACATGGGAGTAGCTCATGGGAAAGAGAACTAAAGAGCCTCATTTATTTGCGCAGAGGACAACAGTAGCTTGAAATCAAGGTGACATAATGGAGGAAAAAGAACATGGAACCAGGGATCAGACAGATCTGAAACCACCCTATAAATGGATCTTGGGACAATCCTTCCAGGTCTTGGATTTCTCTTACCTCTTAATTAGGAATCAGGAACACCCACTTTAGTGCTGTGAAGACCTAATTAAATCATGCTTGTGTTTCACTTTGGCATATGGTGGATGTTCAAAATTTTGTATTCTTTTCCTTTTGCCTTTAGCATACAGCCTTGAACATGCTTGTGGAAGGTGGAGCCAGTGGGGAAACATAAATCACAAACGCTGAGAGAAAGCGAGTAACAGATTTCATTTGAGAAAAATCATTCTCTAGGGCAAAAACTAGAGAGGAAGGAAGACCAGCTGGGAAAGCACAACAGTCTTTACCAGGTGTCAAAAATGCCTGCAGGGCTGGACAAAGATCTGAGGAAACCCCCAAGAAGAGGACAACAGGAAGTGGTGAGGAGCATGGTGGAGCAGACAGTACAAGCCCAGGTGACAGGAGGCTGCTGCACAGCACCAGATGACTGTGGCCACGTGCGAGGGCAAGTCCAAGTTTTTAAAGAAAAATTAGATTATATAGATTTTTTGACTACATGTTTTCTAGTTTTTAAAAGAATGCATAGTCCAAACAATACATCAGCCTAAAGCCGATGAGCTTGAAACTTCCATTTAATGCAAAGGAGGTATTTTAAGACATAAAAATAAAAGTACTTCTGTGATCCACAATATTTGGGGGTCCAGTGCAACTCCCAGATTTCTAATTGAGGGATGAAATATGGTCCTTTCAAGCAGGACAGAGAACAAAGGGGAAAAATAACAAAAAGAGGCGAGAAAGTAAAGGGTTCCATTTTGAGGTGCTGACTCAAAGCATTTATGATGAAAAACTTGGGCTCTACACCTGAGATTTAAAAATGAGGCTCTGCTAACTGAATGGCCTTGGAAAAGTTACTACAAGCACCTAACCTTAGTTTCTTCACTTACAAGTAGAAACTGCTAACAGTATTTGCCTCACCAGGACTGCCGAGAAAAATAGATGGAATGAAGCAACAAAGTACCAAGTGGTCGACCACAGAGATTATTAGACAATGAGTAGCTGTCATTGCTGTCATTGCACACTTATCTTTGGGGTGCCTGGATCTGGTCTGAGGCTCAGAGCCTCACAGGGAAACATCCACATGGAGGAATCACTGGGTAGATTTTAGCAGAAACCACGGAAACGAATGGGATTACCAAGAAGACTGAATAGAAACCAAAAAGGACCAAGGAAAGAACTATGGAGAATACCACATTTATGGGGCAGCTAAAGGAGTCTAGAAAGAAGGACAAGTGTTAAGAAGACAAACAAAATACCCCAAAAGTCCAGGAAGAAATTTCAAGATCTGTCAGATACTACAGAGAAGTCAAGCTACATAAGGATTGAGAAGTGTGCACTGGACGCGGGGACTGGGTCACTGGGGACTTTAGCAAAAGCAGAGATACGCACCAAGTGCTGACTCCAAAATATCCAGACCTTTGTTCAATTAATTGTTTCAACAAGATGGAGCAACAATAGGAAAAAAAAAAAAAACCACACAAATACCCCAAAGTTCCTTAGGCTCTCCAACCAACTGCTAAGTTTCAGCTCAAAATCACTCATGAATGTTTAGCTCCATTGAATTGGGACCCAACGATCCTGTGACTGCAATATTTCTCTATGTCAGCAAGGAGAAGGCAATCAATGAGCTGTCAACAACTAACCTAGGCCTCTGATGGCTCTTTCTCTATGAAGAAGTTGAAAAAGTGATTACGGTTGAAACAAAAGGCAGAATTTGGTCCTTACCCATATCATTTTCAACATGTTTTAACATAAAATTTTAAATATTATAACATACCTCATTTCTTTCAAACAGTACTGTATACATATGCAATTACTCAAAGTATTTCATTTTATTACCCAAGGGCAAAGTCAAGGTCTTCTTCTCCTCCTCCAATTATCATTATTGCCTTATAGCTATCATTTCACTGGGAGGGGAGATCACAGGAGCTAAGGATATTAATGGGCTGAGTCATTCGCACACTTTGAATCATGTGAGAATCTAGTATAAAATTAGTCATTCTTGTAACTACACCAAGATTCAGATAGATTTACTCTCTAAAACAGCCACTGTTACATGTTTGGCTCCTGAAATAACATATACCTGATGATTTACATTTTGGATATCACACAACCTTTAGAAGTTTATTATGGGCACACAGTAGTGATAAGCAATTTGCTGTGTTCTGCTTAGTATACTAAGTACTCCAAGCTCTAATTCATACTCAACTTGATCTAAGGCTACGGGACCCGCTTTCATGCTGGGAATCCAGAGGGAATTACCTGGATTGGTCCTAGAACATTCATTCAACAAATATTTGCTAAGTACCAACTGGGTACCGGGCATTATGCTAAGTACTGAGACATTTATGGAAGTTGGCCCACACTTATGACACAGCACCAACCTAACTGGTCATACACAAGGTAAATTTATATAGGCCAACACTGTCTCCACCTTTATATAGAAAAAAGCTTGGTAAAGTTTTTATTGAAAGGCATGCCCAGGCCAAGAATCATTATGCTTTCACTGGGTATAACTTAATTGCGTGTACATATGGAGAAACACTAGATTTCCTACAGAGTTTACTACACCGTCTTTGCCCATATGTATATATACATATGTATATATATTTGTGATATAGATTAGTGTATCATATATATATACATATATGTGTGTGTGTATATATATATATACATATATATATATAATATAGATATAGATATATACCCACACCCACCACACTAATGACAACCAGCATGGATTATAGCCTTCAGCTCACGGCAGTTTCTGTTGTCAATTGCACAATCTGCAATGAACTCTGTTGGACCCAATTATTTGTAGTTGAGTGAGTTTCTTAGCGCCATTATTTAGTTTGACTTCTGACAAAACACTTAAGAGAGAACACTTCCTTGTTGAGCATTATGACACATCGAATGGACTTCATAGTTTGCCAAGGTGTTGCAATACACCATTATTGAGCAGCTGCCTACCAGACATGGAGACACCTCTCCTCCTTCAAGGCTTTCAGAAAAATTTTGAAAATAAACTTAAACATGTGTGAGAGTGCTGCTGGTCTAGTTCTAATGGACCAGTCCTGCTAGAATAGATAGTTGTCTAACAGATGGCAGTTGAATGAGGCAACTTGCCATGTATGTGCATCTGTTACTGAACATTTATGCTGTTGAAAATTACTCCAATAAATTTCTCATGGCACTATTCTCCCTGTAAGATTATGACCAACAGGAACCACTTATTTATTTATACAGAATATAGCATTAGATTCCCATATGGGGGACGTTGGGGAAACAACCTACTGATTTTTGCCTCTCGAATTTTTTTTATTTTTTATTTTTTGCTTTATTTTGTTTTGGCAGAATTCATAGAAACATACATTATTTATTCATTCATCCGTTCAATAAATATTTACCGAATGCCTACCACAGGCAGGCACTGAGGTAGGCACTGGAGATGTGACAGTGAGCAGACTAACCTGCACCCTACTGTTCTCATGGGGTCTGGGGTCTAGTAGAGGGAGCCAGCATTATCCAAACAGTCAAATACACTAACACCACCGGTGATAAGTGCTGTGAAGGAAATGTACCAGATGCTAGGAGAGCATGTACAAGATGAATATTGAGGACATCATTTCACAGGCAATCTTTTGAAGCACTGCTCAATTTAAACACACATCACACTGATGGGAGGGTAAGAGGAGGCTGATTATTGTTATTCACAAACACTGCACTTGCACAGCACCTTTCATGGGGGTGGTTCAAAGCTTTATACACACAAGTATCATTATCCCGGTTTTAAAGATGTGAGAGGAATGGGCAACTAATAGTAGTTAAGCATCTTGTCCAAGGTCACACTGAGTCAATGACCAATGGTTTGAACTCATTTGAATCTCCTTTCAACTTAATTTGCTTTGCTTGTGCCTCCAAGTAACAACTCAGGATGAACTTTTATACCCCATCTTCATTTTATGAAGACATACTTGATTGCACGCGTGTGTCCTCAAATCTTTAGTGGTCATTTGTTAGTTCTTGTATGAAAAGACACTTACTCTGAACCTGAAATTGCCTTTCTTGTCTACCAAGCCTCTGTCATCCACAGAATTACTAAATGCCTTATTTATCTTTATGGTATTTCACTCAAGATTTTGCACTGAAAAAAGTACAGCAATGGGTTGATGCTAATGGGATTTTCTGATCTTACCAAGTATCCCATTATCCAGAAAGATGACCTTCCAGAATGCTAAATCATTTACTAGAAATTCAGTTAATGTCTCATAGGATGCCTGTAATCAGCGAATAATATAGGACATTCTTTCTCCAGTAGCCAGAACTCCAGTGGGCCAGGACGGGACAAGTACACATCTCCCTGTCATCACACCTAATGACCAACTTGCATTCCCCCCCACCCCCACCCCCACCCCAATGGTTGCAACTCTAGTTCTGCTGGTTTAACAGTCTTCAGTACCCAAGAGAAGAGTGATTTCACCAAGGGACTCATTGATCTGGAAGCTTAAACCGCAACCTAACAATTTTGAGCTCCTCATGACACTGAAAAGACAAGACAAAAAAATGAGGTTACAGAACTGGTTGGAGCAATGAATGCTGATTATCAAGGGTAAAGAGGAGGAATGCTCCAGAGCGAGCAAAGGGACGTGTGCATCAGGGACGTGAAACACCTCCTGGGTTTGCCATTTCTAATGGTAAAAGATAATGGAAGTCAGAAATAACTCCATACAGGCAGGACCATCAAGAACACAGATACTCCAGGAATGAATGTCGAGGTGTTCCAGTCAGATAAAAACCTACAATCAGCTGACAGTTGGCTGAGGGCAAAGAGAACATGGAACGGATGGTGGAGAAAAGGAGTTAAAAATACCAACTATGGGTTCAGGACCCATGGCAAAAGCTAAGACAGACATGTCCTCGCATGTGTCTTCCTTAGTTTGACACATACATATTTATGGTTTTAACTAAGTTCTCTCTTTCCTCTTCTAATATTTTATAAAAAGTTAGAGTACCATAATGGAACAGTAACCCCCCCCCCAAAAAAAAGGGCATGGCACAAATATCCTGGAATTGGCAGCTGCAACTAATAAGATATTTGAGCGTTCCACCTTTTGGGGAAAGACAAGCAAGTGATGAGATGAGAGAAAGCTGCAATAGGTTAGTAGGATGCATTTTTGTTATTGTTCCCGCTGTTTGCAAATTTAAGTCTGGAAGAAAAGTGTACTCAGAGGTTAAGCTGCCAAGCTCACTGGTCTAGAACCTTTTGAACACTCTTCCTATGTCTGGGGAATCTCCCACCTTATGAGAGACAGCTCACTGGGGCAAAACCAAAAAATTTGCTTTCTTGGCCTCCCTTGCAGCAGGAACACAGTCATCATGTCGGCCCTGGGCCTGGAACTTCAATTCTTGAGAAAGATATGAGGAGTACAGTGTAGAAAGTGCCAGCAGAGTCCTGGAACCAGATTACCTTGAGATGGGACCTTCAAATCTCAGCTCTGCCTCCCACTAGCTGTGTGATCTTGGGCAAGCTACTTAACCACTCAGAAACTCCATTCCTCATCTACACTCTACCCAAGCCAGAGGGTGCTGTGAATATTGAATGAGTTAATATATTTAAAGAATCTGGAGCTTTGAAATTCAAATACAGTAGCCACTAGCCACTTGTAGGGTTTTTTTTTTTAATGTACTTATTTTAGAAGGTAGGAGGGAGGGAGGGAGGGAGGGAGGGGGGGGAAAGAGAGAGAGAGAGAGAGAGAGAGATTCCTCAAGCAGACACCAACACAGAGCCAGGTGGCAGGAACCCGAGATCACGACCTGACTCAAAATCAAGAGTTCACTGACTGAGCCCCCCAGGTGCCCCACATGTGGTTATTTAAAACTAAATTAAAATTAAATAAAATTACAAATTTAGTTCCTCAGTCACACGGTCACATTTCAAATGCCAGTAGCGAGTGGCTACTTTTCTGGATAGTGCAGATATAGAACATTCCTACTTTCTGCAGGAAGCACCACCAGAAAGTGGTAACTTACAGAATACTTCCCGGCACTCAAGAGATACTGCCACTGTCGCTATTACCAGTATACTTATCATCACACTGTTGTTGCTGTTGTTACTTTATATTACATCCCCAGAACTTATTTCTGGTTATCTCGAAGTTTGTATCTTTTACCATCTTCAACTAATCCCCCTACCCTCCACCCTCTCCCCCCCACTCCGGCGTTATCATTATTATTACAAAAGCAAGTTTAATATTCAGCTGAATTTAAGGCCTAGGGAGGAGGTGGACAAGTAAAAAGCAACAAAATGTCACTGGATAAGAATCAGCAGCAGTATCAGGAGTAGCGACTGCCCTTAATGCATACTTTATTACGGGCAAGGTCCTGAGCTAAGCACTTCACATGACTTATTTTAGTTAATACCCCCTCCAAACAAACACACAACCTGAGAGATAAGAACTAACACATCCCTACATTACCAGTTAGGAACCTGAGGCTAAGGAGTGGACTAACTCCAAGTAGTCACAGAGCTTGCCAGCGTTGGAGCTGGGGCTCACTGCACTGGCAGGTCTGTTCAACTTCAAAGTCCATGACTTAACTACTACCCTAGACTTCACCAAATACTTCCAGAGTGCCCACTAGGGACTGTGCACTGCTCCAGATGCTGGCAAAACCGTAGCAGACTAAAGAGACCAAGTCCCTGACCTCACAGAGTTTACATTCTAGTCGGGAAAACCAGTAACAGAATAATAAAATAGCGGCGCCTGGGTGGCTCAGTGGGTTAAAGCCTCTGCCTTCGGCTCGGTTCATGATCTCAGGGTCCTGGGATCGAGCCCCGCATCGGGCTCCCTGCTCAGTGGGGAGCCTGCTTCCTCCTCTCTCTCTCTGCCTGCCTCTCTGCCTACTTGTGATCTCTCTCTCTCTCAAATAAATAAATAAATAAATAAATAAATAAATAAAATAATTAACCAGATGATAATGACTGCATGGAGAACAATTAAACAGGGTCGGGCAGGTGAGCTCACCTATGATGGACAGTCAGGGAAGGCTTCACCGAGAAAATGACGTTTGTTTGAGCAGAGACCTGAAGCAAAGTAAAAACAGATGAGGTGAGAAGTAATGAGGGATGGAGGGTGGGACAGGTCAGAGGCCAGTGTGTGACCTTTAACCTTTACTCTGTGAGAGATGAGAAGGTTTGGGCAGGAGTGAGAAGATCTGATTTTCTGTTTAAACGATCACTCTGGCTGTTGAGAGGAGAACAGATTTTAGGGAGGAAGGACAGAGGCAGGAGACCAAGAAGCAGCAGGCCACTGCAGTCATCTACCCAAGGGTGATGGTGGCATGGATTAGGGTGACAGAGGTGGTCGCATTCTAAATACATTTTGAAGGTAGAAACGAGAGGGTTTAGTGATGGGCTGAATATGGGTTGTGAAACAAGGAAGGAACTTAGGACAACTCTGGTTTTGCCCTGACTGAATGAAAGAGTATAGTTGCCATCTTCCGAGCTGGACAAGTCTGGAGAAACAGCTGCTTTGGGAGAAAAAAAAAAAAATTAAGAGTTTAGTTTTGGAAGGCTGAATGTGCAATGCCAGTGGAAGGAAATGAAGTGGAAATGGGAAGACAGTTGTGTATGTGAGACACGGCTCTGGAGAGAAGGCAGGGTTGGAGCTACAAATGCTCTGAAAAAGGATTAAGAACATAGAAGAGCGCACGAGAGTAATACACTTGGCTGATGGAGATCAGGCCACGTCAGGGAGGACGGGTAAAAAGCAGGCGTGCTGGGGGCACCTGGGTGGCTCAATAGGTTAAAGCCTCTCTGCCTTCAGCTCAGGTCATGATCTCAGGGTCCTGGGATCGAGTCCCACCATTGGGCTCCCTGCTCAGCAGGGAGCCTGCTTCCTCCTTTCTCTCCACTTGCCTCTCTGCCTGCTTGTGATCTCTCTCTCTGTGTCAAATAAATAAATAAATAAAATCTTTTTAAAAAAAAAAAAGCAGGCGTGCTAAGTCCGTTGACAGTAGGAAGGCACTAGCTATTTCGAGGTGAGAGAAGAGCACCTCCAGTAGAGAGAATAACATGTGCTGAGGCCACAGACAGGAGAACATTCCCAGAACTAGCATAAAAGAATGGTAAAAAATGAGACTACAGAGTTAAGCAGGGGCACACACCAGGTAAAGACATTTGAGTTTAATCCTGAGAGTATTAAGGAATAACTGGAGAAGGTAACACTGTGTAAAGAGTGGGCAAAATAACGAAAATTTGTAATTTAGAAAGATCACTTGGGCTACTAGACAGAAAACAGTGGAAGGGAGTAAAACGCTACAGCAAACACACCGCGGGAGACTCAAGGCCCAAGGTGAGGGTGAGGCCGGCGAACTCGCCTGAGGGCCGGTCAGGCCTGGAGATGGAGCGCAGGTGGGGGTGCTCGGAGGAGGAAGAAGGACCACCAGCTTTCCGGTGTGGGAAGCTGAGTGGATGACATCGCCACGTCCCAAGTTCTAGCGCCCCAGAAGGAAACCACGGGGAAAAGTTCTCCCTGACGCCTGCTGAACTGAAGGAGCACATTCAAGTGGGGATGTCAGTGTGATCCCTGGGCAAGCGTCCGGGCACCGAAATAAGGATTTGGGCCTCAGCAGCACCAAGACAGCCATTCAAGTTGCGAGTATAGAAGCTGTCCCTCAGGAGGAGAGTGTGGTGTGAGAAAAGGGTTGAAGAACAGGTAGGAAAACAAAGATTTAGTAGGAGGGGAGACTTAAGGAGGGCTCACCCAGAAGACTGTGGAGCAGTGGCCAGGAGCTAGAAGAAAAAACAGACGTGCATTGTCATAAACAGAACTTAACACTTCAGGAGGGAGGGGGTCATCAACAGCAGAGAAGGCAAACGAAAAATGACCAAACAACAGCCACTGAGCTTTTCTCAAGGTGTGTAATCTTGAGCAAGTCACGTAACTGTCAGCCTCAGCTTCCTCACCTCCCCAAGAACATTCCGTTACCTTTCGCACAGGCTGTCGTGCGGATACTGTGGATAAAGTGCCAGGACGGCGTCAGACACACTTGGCACTAAAAAAATGCTCTGGATTTATTGCCATGCGTGTCAGACAGGTCATGGTAACAGAGAGAGCAGAGGTGGGAAGCATGAACCAGTGGAGCCTGTGACCACCAAGTGCCATGTCCAGTTTGAAGAGGCAGAAAAAAACGAGTCTTTTCCCTTCTCTTCCGCCCCTCCCCTGATGTTTCTTTTCTCCCTCCTTCTAAAGGCAGCTGAGAATGCAGTCATTCCCGCGAGCCTGGCAAAGGGACCTGTTCAGTTTATTTTAGAGTCTACACAAAGAACTGGTTTTTTTGCAACCTTTTACCACAATCATCATGAGTCTGTGATCTGGAGGCGAGGCTCCTAAGAAGGGCAGCTGAAATTCATGAGCGGTCCACACAGAGATAAATGTCCCACAGAAATGAAATCTATCAGTCAGTGATTTCAAAAATCCTTCTAATAGCTTTTGAAATGGTAAGTGAGGTAACACTTATCAAATGAAACATTCTAACTACATGAGTAAGGAGACCTTTGGACAACCCAACGGACTTTCAGGTTGGTTTCGACAGAGACGTTTCCCAGAGGGCATCTGCTTTCCTATCAGGGATTAAGGTACTACCCTTCCTTGCCCTCGCCTCCTCAGATACGTGCGGACAGGTGCAACTGAGAAAAGTGTCTCCAACAGTTGCATTTCTAATGTAAGAAAAATTTCATTCTACATAAAAGAGTTCACAGATCCCCCCCACCCCATACTTCAACCATTCCCATCCTATTTCTTTCACAGCCTCTTTGCTTTGGGATTGACTTTGTAATTCTTTCAGTGCAACTCTCAATACACGAAGCCTGTCTTATATGCCCTTCCCTACCTGCTTATTCTGTGTTACATCCATCAAATTCAAAGTTCCTGGAAAAGCCCTATTACTGAGGATCTCCATTTTCTCACACACATTTAGATAAACTTCCCTTTTCTAAACAACTCAGCGGCGGTTGGTGATCCTGAGACTATTTGGTGGTAAAGAGGCACCCTGCTTTAGAATCTGAACAGTGAAAGAAGCATTCTTTGCTCCAGTGTTTGTGTGAGTGTGTGGAGGGGAGACAGGAGGAGGGATATACATATTTGGTGTTAGCTCTCTGAAAGAAAGTACACTTGAGAGGAGAATGGGGAATGCTAAGTTTCATGGAAGCACATTCTTTCTGAGCACTGGGAACCAGGAAGACCAGCCTTTGTAACAGCTGGTACCACTGGGCAGCAAGAGCAGCTCTTGTCATGTTCCAAGTCTTCTCTGGTCTTCCAGTCACACCCTCTGTGAATCACAGGATCGTAATAGCCAAAAGAACGAATTCACCATTTCTGTTATCATCTAAAAGAAAGGGAAACACCAGTTGTTTTCTTCCTTCTGTTCTTGCTGAGTTATCCATCAGAAAACCTACTTAGTATGACTGTAGGAACTAAAAAGAAGGCAAAATATCTATTTCGCAAATACTACGTTTTCCCCTCTAAATCCATAACCTCTAACATTCTTAATTACCACAAAGATTCTGATAAACAGGACATCTGACTTCAAACTCCTTGTCTTTATACCATATTACATAACTACACCATGGAATGAGGGCAGTCCATGGATATGAAGCTGGATCTTTCCCTCAGTTATCACATCTCACCCAATACAATAAAGACTGTGGAATTACTAATACTCCAGTAGTGCGTTAATGTTCCTTATCCTTACGGGTTCCATTCACTCCCGTGCAGCAGCCTATCAAATTCTCTGATGCTGCCTTCTCTATAATTAATATGGCCTCCTAATATTTGAAATTACTTCCCACTACTAAAGCTATCAAATGGCCTTTCGCCTTCTAATTCATCTCCTATGAGAAAGGTTTTATGACTAAATGAAAATGAAGTCTACCCATCACAAACCTAATCAAAAAGCCACTAGACTCAGGAAAATTAAAACAGTAACCAAGACAAAACCAGTCAGATGCTTCATAGTCTACATAAAACTTTTCAAAACAATTTACATAATTCTATTCTCATTGCCCAGAGAGATTAAGTAACTTCCTTGAAACCTAACAGGGGGCAGAACTGAGACTACAGGGTAGCCACCAAGTATGGAAACACAGATAATGCTATTTCATAATACAGTGTAATATTATATAATTAAGCCATGTATTGTGTGTGCACCTACATTCCCAGACTTGGTGGCCACCCTGTAAAACCCAGATCTTCTAGTTATAACTTATTTCTATTGATTCTCCCACACGTTTTACTCCGGAAGTGCTAAAGAAGGGAGCAGTCAATGGAAAATACCCCCTAACACTGAGATGATATTTAAACATTTATAAACCAGCTCTCATATTCTGTTTCCCAATTTCATTTCACAATTATATTGTGCATGGAGATTAAAAGAGGCAATTAATATTTTCTGGGTGCCTAGATGTGAAACCTCACTTCCTGTGAAGGCATGAAGCATTCTACCTACATCATCTCATTTAATCCTTCTAACAGCCCTGCAATGTGTCCCCCTTGTTTGAGAGGTAAGGAAACTGAAGATTTCAAGAAGACAAGTCACGAATCCAGTGTCAAACTGTTAGGCAGTAGGGAAGCAAGGATGAGGCTGGGTGTTCCGATTCCAACTGCAGTGTTCTTTCCACAACCCCAGTGAATATTCCTTACGTGTTCCATAAAATGCCACACACTGACCATGGAGAGACTTCTCCCTCGATGCTTCTAAAAAAACTAATCATGAACAAATCTGTATCTGGCAAGAAGAAAAAAAGTTACTCAACTTGAGTTAACTAAACACAACTGAACAAGTGCTAGAGATATGTTGGCTAGATATACTTTTGTTACAGAAAGGACTGAATATCTTAATAATACAAACATAAAGCATCTATAAAAACTGGAAAAATAAGATCTACTTCATTTTTATTTCAAATCCCTAAAATTCCTTCAAATTCACACCACTGCCACTTTTAAATTATAACACAGACCAAATTAGAAGGGTCAATAATACTGAGACCTCTAAAATTTTCTTTTTTTCTTATAAAACAGTGACATATAACAATCTTTTTTTACTCAAGCAGTTCTTTATTACTAACAGAATCCCCCTCTTTTAGGCAAGTCAAATCCACATGGAGAGTCACTTTTTGTTTAGACTAAATGTCCCAAACCTTTACCTTCGGGCAAGTGGTAATAAGACAGGTGTTAAGACCAGAAGCATAAGGGACACGAGACAAAAGCATTCTTACTCCCAAATGAAATCTACGACTCAAAGCAAACTCAGTGAACTCCATCTGTCTTGAGGCATGACGACAGCCTTGTATTACGGGTCAAAAGAGCAAGTTTCAGAAGCACCTGGCTGGCTTAGTCAAAGAAGCACGTGACTCTTGATCTCAGGATCCCAAGTTTGAGCCCCACAAGGGGTACAGAGATTACTTAAATAAAACTAAAAAAAACAAAAAAACAAAAAAACCACACACAAACAAGAACACTGAATAACCTCTTGAGAATAACCATGTGACCAAGCATGTCCTTTAACCTCCTGGAGGCTCAGAGTCCATCACACCTACCCTTCCTAACTGGAGGGTTGTGATCATTGAAGAGGTCAAGGAGCCCCGAGGGCTTCTCTCCCCTCATTTGGGGTGAAGGAAATTGGTTTCAGACTTTTAGTCAAAGGCCAGGGGACTGACCAGGGGATATTTCCAAATCTGGTTTAAGCAAACCATCAATAGCCCTGGGCAAATATCAAATAACCGGGGAAGCCAGAAGAGAAATAAATTCATTATCGTCCAGACCTAGGCTAAAGCTTCCAGAACATTTCATTTTTTTTTTAAAGATTTTTATTTATTTATGTGAGAGAGAGAGAGCACAAGCAGGGGGAGCGGCAGGCAGAGGGAGAAGCAGGCTCTCCGCTGAGCAGGGAGCCCGAAGTGGGACTCGATCCCAGCACCCTGGGATCGTGACCTGAGCT
Source organism: Ailurus styani (assembly GCA_002007465.1). Lineage (NCBI taxonomy): Eukaryota > Metazoa > Chordata > Mammalia > Carnivora > Ailuridae > Ailurus > Ailurus styani. Next base: position 429,564 of record LNAC01000207.1, read on the forward strand.
GAAGGAAGACGCTTAACCCACTGAGCCACCCAGGTGTCCCTCTTCTAGAACATTCTAAACACAAAATCATACCCATGTTACAGATGTACCTTGTTACAGTTCTATACAATTTGGATCACAACTAACTATTTATGATTAAATCATTTTTAAAAATTTGCTTAGCCTATGAATGTTATTTATACAGGAGACCGTTTTCCACCATTCAATTCAGAAATCCAAACACTTGGAATGATAGGTATCTTCTTCCTCCCAGCTCTAAGAGCTAACAGAGACTCCCTTCCCATCTTTTTTTTTTTTTTCCCAGAATCAGGAAGTACCCTTCACTCTAGTCCTGTGGCCATTTGGACATGAAATGTCAGATAGGAACTGTCAGGATGTAACAATTCATTGAACTACCTTTCACCTTTTTTGGGGGGAAAGGTCCACAACACATTCCTGTCTATAATCTCATCTTATTTACCACTACCCAGTGAGGTATGCAGGACAAATACTATTATCACTCTGATTTTAGAAATAAGGAAGTTGGAATACAGAATCAGCCTGGCTTTTCCAAGGTCACCGTGTGGCAGAATGAGGACTAGAAGCCAGATCTTTATTTCCCAGCTCAACACTCTTATCAATCAAACACCAACTGCTCAGGAAAAGGGAGCAAGAAATAAAGGTGATCGTGATTTATTTAGACTTTATTTTTAGACTAATTTTGTCTGGCTTTGTGAATTTTCATTAATTTCCGTCTTCAGTGTTGATGAGTTAGTCACTAACACAATCAGATCAGAAATTATAAATTGTTTTAAATTATTTCCTCATTGTTAAATATAGATATTCAATTCTAAGTGTTTCATAATGAAGTGACTCAGGGACTGAGCGAGCCCCATCTACATGAGTCACTTGTTGAACTGTTACAAGAGATTTATGCAAAACTCTTGGGAGGTGGGCGGGGAGGGAAGACAGAAATAAACATTTACCAAAAAGATGACTAAATTAAGGACAAAAAGTGAATGTAAAACTTACACATTTTTCCTTCCAGTTTAGGGATGGGAAAATAAATGTGAGGGAACAAGACACGAGTGACCCCTTACCATTTAATACCCGGTTCAGGTGGTTTAGGAGGGTTCATGGATTTAAATGAAAGAGATTAAAAGTTAACAGGATGGAACATCAAGACCATGCCTTTATATGGCACTTTTCCCTCCCCAATGCTTTCACATACGGTATCTCTGGGTGTAATCAAGAAATTACTCAGAGATAGGAAGGGACAGATACTACTGAGTTCATGTTGCAAACCTGTTGAAGGTCAAAGGGCTATTGAGGAGGTAAATGCTGAAGAAATCTCAATCACTCAATCCAATTAAATTAACACCAAGCAATTGACCACTGTAACACCATTTACCATTTCACACCACAAACGCGAAACACCTGAATTCCTTATTCTGGCAGAGCAATTCCATTAGTATTACAGAAAATGTGGTAGGACATATCCTAATTTCATCTATATTATTTATAGGTGCGTTAAGGAATTATTGTAAGAATTTCTTCTAAGAAAACACTGTGCATACGATGCTCCTGCTGGGGCTTTTTAAAACATGGTGTAACCACATTTTACTCATCAAATTTAATTTCTGATTTTACAAGAGGGATGCTCTGAGCACACCCAGAATTTAGTCCATTTAAAGTCCCTATTTTATATTTCATGGGACGTTTCTGGCTTCAGTTGCATGTTAGGGGCTAAAATAAACCTCAGGGCGACAGAGAGTAATATGATGGGTAGAGAGGTTTTGTTCCTCCATACCAGTAACATTCCAAGAACCACAACAGCTGAGGTAATGAGAAGACGGCCGCTGAAGCACATGAGACCCTGGGTGTCAGCCGAAGGGAAGGTCAGGGACGTATGGAAATTAACTGTGTGATGCCATCATATTAAACTATTGCTGGTTATTGTGTTCAATTTTAAGTAACAGTGATTCAGTCTTTCTAAATATCACTTTCTCTTAGAAGATAATTAAATGATTACTTTAAGATGATATAAAGGATAGAAGCACCTGGGTGGCTCAGTAGGTCAAGCGCCCTCCGACTCTTGGTTTCAGCTCAGGCCGTGACCTCAGGGTCCAGGGACTGAGCTCCGCATCAGGCCCCACACTCAGCAGGGAGTCCGCTTGAGATTATTTCCCTCTGCCCCTCCCCCTCCCTCTCTCTAAAATAAATAAATCAATCTTTTTTTTTTAAAGATGAACTACAGAATAGAATTAGAAACTATTCACCACAACTGACCACATTCCTCTAGCCCATGATAAATGAACACAAGGATTTTCACTGTTTTAAAGCATGTTGTATTATGTGACAGAGAAATTTTTCTTTAAAAAAAGCCCAGAAAGAAATGAAATTCAAAAAGCTCCAGTGGTTAAAAATCTAGGTTGGCTAAAAGACACATGAAAAAGTGCTCAACATCACTCGGAATCAGGGAAACACAAATTAAAACCACAGTGAGATACCACCTCACACCAGTCAGAATGGCTGACATTAACAAGTCAGGAAACAATAGGTGTTGGCAAGGATGCAGAGAAAGGGGAACCGACTTACACTGTTGGTGGGAATGCAAGCTGGTGCAGCCACTCTGGAAAATAGTATGGAGGTTCCTCAGAAAGTTGAAAATAGAGCTACCCTATGACCCAGCAATTGCACTACTAGGTATTTACCCCAACGATACAAACATAGTGATCCAAAGGGGCACATGCACCCCAAAGTTTATAGCAGCAATGTCCACAACAGCCAAGAAAGAACATAGATGTCCATCAACAGATGAATGGATAAAGAAGATGCAGTGCATACACACACACACACACACACACACACACACACACACACACACACACACACACACACAAATGGAATATTATGCAGCCATCAAAAATGAAAGCTTGCCATTCGCAATGACGTGAATGGAACTAGAGGGTATTATGCTAAGTGAAATAAGTCAATCAGAGAAAGACAATTATCATACGGTCTCACTGATATGAAGAATTTGAGAAACAAGACAGAAGATCATAGGGGAAGGGAAGGAAAAATGAAACAAGGTGAAACCAGAGAGGGAGACAAACCATAAAGACTCTTAATCTCAGGAAACAAACTGAGCTTTGCTGGAGGGGAGAGGGTTGGGAGGGATAGGGTGGCTGGGTGATGGACACTGGGGAGCATATGTGCTATGGTGAGCACTGTGAATTGTCTAAGAATGATGAATGACAGATCTGTACCCCTAAAACAAATAATACATTATATGTTAATTAAAAAAAATATCTGGGTTGGCCAGGACACAAAAGAATGAAAGATACAGTACTACTACTGCCAGAAGCTTGATGCTTTAGGAGAGAAACAGGAATAAAGTTTCCTCTCAGTGACAGGTTGCTGTGTACTGGCTCCACTTCAGAACATAAGAGCTTTTCCTTACCAATACAACTGCAAACTCGCACAGGGCTTGAAAACATAAAACCCATTTATTTATATTCTCTCCACTTATGCTCTTTCTATTCTCTCATCGTCAAGAATTTATGGGCATCACACATTTGAAATATAGCTGACAACTTGCATATCACACATCAGAGCAATAAATCCAATGCATTTTCCTCTCCCGATGTTTTTCAAATGGGTGCCACTAATAACGTAAACACAAATTACTTAAAGATGGAAATGTAGCTCAAAGACTATTTCTCTGTGCACATAGGTATATAATTATGCTATTTATTGAACTATCTTGCTGACATTTTTAAGTGATACTTGGTTATCTAAGAAAACATCAGAAGTTATTCTTGAATTACCAAAGTTTTTACTCAGTTGTCTGGTTCTTGGCTCTAGTACGAATCCCCCTCATCACCACTAACTAGTGTATGTGAAACAGAATCTCTTTCTCGGGCGCCTGGGTGGCTCAGTGGGTTAAAGCCTCTGCCTTCGGCTCAGGTCATGATCTCAGGGTCCTGGGATCGAGGCCCGCATTGGGCTCTCTGCTCAGCGGGGAGCCTGCTTCCTCCTCTCTCTCTGCCTACTTGTAATCTCTCTCTGTCAACTAAATAAATAAAATCTTTAAAAAAAAAAAAAAAAGAATCTCTTTCTCGTTGCTACAGACATTGTACAGACTTAGTGATGAGGGAACTTCAAACCCAACCGGCCAATGCCATGCTGCTTGCTGGCGTCCACACGGACCCTGTCCCCCCAGTTCCACCCAACACCTCCTGGTCACAACATTATGAGGACTAAGCTCCCCTCAACACCCACTCTGTCCCCACCACCACGAGACCCCTTTTAAAGAGAGAGGCCCTGCCTTCAAAGAAACATAATCTCTGGCTTTTCCCCGTGGTGGTTTTCTATGGTCTCACCTCCTCGCTGAATTTTAACTCAAAATTCCCTTTCAGATACTATATAAATTTGAACAAACGAAAGGACTTCTCCTTTACAGAATGCCCTGGGCCATGTCATAAATTAGTACAACTACTTCAGGTGCTCTCATTTTTCCAACCTTACCAGAACTCTACAACCTGTACCATCATCCCCACTTGAAGAAGAAACTGAGGCTCAGGGGTAGAGCGGAGAAAAGCCAGAACTTAAGCAAAGGCCCTTTTCCCCTCACTCTGAATCTCTTAAGTACATTGCTATTATCTCTGTCAGAGGATTTCACTGCGAATATTATTTCGTGGCTATTTTGTAGATACACATCCCAAGGCTTTTGTATCTTCATTAGACCAAGCATACTGCTGGCAGGAACTGAACAACTTAATTGTGAGATTAATGAACAACTGCTTTTAACGCCACACTTTGAAAATTCATTCATTTTACCATGAACCTTCCTAACATCTGGCGATCCAGTCCCCCATTCAATCTAGTTCCCTGCCTCTCTTCCACTGCCCACCGGCGCCGCTGCTAGGTAATTGGGAATGGCTCTCAGCTCTATTTTTAATACTTATCAATTATGGTGAAACATTTGATACGGAAGAAGCTAAAGTGACTCTCTAAAATAAGGGCTTGATGCTATATATGGACCAGGCTCAGTGTCAGAAATTAATAGGAGTTGGCTATATTAAAGAACACTCACATCATTTAAACAGCACAAGTAATTAGCTGCCAGGACCACCTGGGGCCACTGAGGCCCAGGTGTTCAGTGTCTGTCGGGAGTGATGTGGCGAACCAAGCCTTTCAAAGGTCTGTATGCTTTTCCTGCCCATGCTGCTGCTGCGTCCCTACGGCCTGTTCTGGGCCCTCTTCTCTTCCTTTCCTCGAAAACATTTCCTTCCCCGTCTCCTGAATCAACACTCCATGGAGGGGTCTTGTTTACTTCACAGACTCAGAGCCAGGCAATCACTGCATATTTTTTAAAAACTTTTCCTTCCTCTTTTTCACTGTTGGAATAATGCAGAGCCTTTTCAGAGGCCTGGTCCTTTCCTGATCTCCTAGGCCCATTTCAGAATTTCAGATAGGGAATTTGACGCACTGGACCCTGGATGCCACAAAAAGGCCGCAAACCGCAGGCCCATCCTCTGGAGCATAAACAGGTGGAGGCTACAGAAGTAGTTCCCAAAGTGGGTTCTGTGGCGCATCAGTCCTTCCCCCGAAGAGATTTTCTAGTTAAAGAAGTTTAAGAAATTAGTAAGTGTACTTCCTTTGGAAAATCACAATGCATAAAAGCATATTAAAGGCTTTGGCGTCTTTAAGGAAATTCTTTTAATCAAGCATTCCCCAAACTTATTTGACCACAAAATCCTTTTTCCTATTATACTTATTCACATCCTGATTAATCAGTATTACGGAGGAAACTTTTCAAAATGCTGCATTAGAGACACATTAAGTCCCAGTAGAGTGTAAACATTTTATAATTCTGATTAAATTCCAACGCTTAATACCTACAAAACACAAGATGGATTTCTATAAACCACCCATGAAAGTCAGTCTCATTATAGCATAGACCAGAATGTTCACCTATAAGCAGCGATTACTTGGTGACCTAGAAGATTTAGATCTAGGTTCTTTCCTACAGAAGTAGCTCAGTGAAGTACTATATCCAGACCTAACTACTCTCTCTGTGTATTAGACAAAATGGTACCAGACACAAGGTTAATTGGGGAATAACTGCAGCAGTTCTAAAGCACTAGAACAGAAATTAATTACCAGTAATCACAGAAATAGACACATTCCGGGCCAAGTGGCTGAAAAGTAAATGCTCAAAGTCAACCCCCCCTTCGCCCCTCACCTGCTTAATTCCCACACCTGGGCAACATTCCTAGAGACAAAAAGGTTCATGTATGAAGCATTAGGAAACTCCTGACAACAAGGGTGGTAAAAGACCATGCACCATCTTGTTGTGTCAAATGTGGGGGACAGGGAGCAGAAAAGAGGGTCTTCTTCAGTACTTTCCCAAATGGCTCCAACAGATTTTCACTATGTCCACCATCATCTCTCACCTTCTTGCTATTCTGCTGACAACAGTAATTTCTCTCATGCTCAGGAATCTTCTGTCTCCCAATTTTTGAACCCCCCATCTAACTATCTAACGTCCCCTTCTCCTTTTGTCAATGACTCACACCGTGGAGTACATTTTTATATTTAGTCAGTAGATGATCGTATCTAATACGTTACATCCTCTGGCCTGAAGCTTCCTTCAGATACTACACAACATTCACTTTCTAAGTGAGAAATGCTCCCCAAATCTGGTTAAACTAAAATGGCAACTCCCAACTCGCAAGAGACTTCATATGATTTCATATTCAAGTGGCGGATATTAAGGTAACTTTAAGATTTACAGAAGGCAAAGCTTACCAACTGATGAAGGGTGAAGGGTGAGGAAGCACAGGGAAGTGATATGTCAAAAAACATTCTAAACCATGTAGTTGCATAATGAGAAGGCTGAGGTAAGCTATACCTTTGACCCACCTCGTTCTTTTATTATACCTAAGATTGTGTTGGTTTCAGCAGCTTACCTGAGGTATATTTCTACTCTTCTAACTCTCACCATATTAGTTTGAGAGGACAGATTAAATGTTCAGGCTAGCTTATCAAGTAAACACCACAGTACACAGGGCATACCCATAAACAGATTTATAAGAAACAACACAAGTAGACCAATCTAGCACCTAGATGCTCCTGTTAACAAAAATAATTACCCTCCCCAGGTAGGAACTGTTGTTATAAAACAATGACTTAAGAAAACAAAAACAAATACATGGCAGCAATCCAATTCAAATACTTTAAAAAATCTGACACAATCTATAAGGTGCACATAGCACAGAAGAGAGTAGTAGCAGAGGAAAGTAAGGAAAATACACATACTCTGATCTTCCAATAAATTAACACACGGAAGCAGTACCTACGAAAAGAACAGTACACAGGTAAAATCTGGCAAAGATTTACAGTTTGCTAAAGTGAAATTACGCAATTAAGCACCGTGACAAAAAAAGAAACACCGAAGTATAATGTGACTCTCACACTGTAGGTCACTTCTGCTAAGCTCGAGGACTGGACTGCTCATCAGAGAGCACCAGGATGTCTACTTTATCCCTGGCTGCTACTATGCGAGGAACTAAGACTAGTTCCTGTTAGGACATTTAGGACACATTCCTGACCAGCCTGTTAGGACTTTTATCATTCAGCTTCATGGTGCTCACCCATTTCACCAGAATTAAGGTGATAACAAAGTTGCAAGGACCATCCCCATCACAGTGGTTGGACTCTTACCAACTCTTATTTGGAGAAACACATACCTGAAAATGGATTTGAAGATTTCTCAAACCAAAGTGGTATCCAGCCTCTGGAATCTGAAGCCCCGAGATGGGACTACGGGTTTAATTTTAAACAATCACATAAACACTGAAATATACAGTACAGAAACACACAGTATTACCCGTGTTCATTCAATACCAATTCAAAGTTTCACTCTGAGAGGCAAAACCCCCGCCTGACTAGTAAAATGGCTTAAGAAGCAGAGCATCAGTAATAAAATTATCCTGAAATCAACTACTTCCATGACATGCATTACTACGCAGTTTCTGGCACAGTAGGCACTCCTACTGAGAATGAATCAATCACTGACCAGCCTTAAGTATGTTACTCAACTACTCTGCATACTTTAAACTTTCTATATATATAAACAGGCTTTCTCTGGCCTAGTTTCTCAAATTGCCTAGAACTCTGACATTGACACAAGCAGTAGAAAGATGCTTCCATTTCAGGTAGAAGTCACAGAGACGGAGAAGTTATATAGCATGATCCCCAGGTTGAGGCTCATTTGACTTTCATTTTAGATTACATACCACTTCCTCAGGAAGGAGTTTCCCCCAACCCCCAGCAGGACCATGTCTCCTGAGTTATTAAGTCTCCTTGAACACTTTATTTTCCCTTTGTTGCACACACCACAAGTCATTAAATAAGATCTGTATTGCTCTTTGTTAAACGTTTGTCTCTCTCTCTAGACGCCAGACATCCTGAAGGTGGTGGTCATGTGGGCTTTGGTGACTGACCTCGTTCTTGTACCTAGAAGTACGTGGCATATAGGTATTTGGTAAATATTTATTCAGTGAATGTCTGAAAACAAGAAGCCCCCTTTTGAGAACAGTGAGAACAATGGTGCCCCTTCAAGATACGCAAATAATAAAAGCTTAGAAATCAGGGGGAAAAACCATTAGGTCATCAGGCGTAATGTTAAGATCATCACTGTTCTCAACGTGAAACTGAGACAAGTTTTTCCCTGGCAGTCCCAGTGAGAAAAGAAGTATCTGTACCATGGGGTGTCAAAGCACTTTCGTCACGTGTGTGCTTCATGACTGAAAGACTCCAAAGAGTTCAGACACATTTCTCTGTGGTCTGACATGAATGTTGTAAAGAGTTGTGATAGGTATACACCCATGGACCCTGAAAGTTTTAATAAATGACTTACAGACTGCAATTTTTTTTAGGGATTACTGCATAATATTCCCTCTATCAACTAGCTGGGACAAAGTTTAACTTTTTTTTTTAAAGTTGCAGAGCACTGAAAGAAATACTGATTCTAAATAAAATCTTCAGGCATTGTAGACTATGGTAGCTCTATTTTCTTAGAGGACAAAGAAAGGCAATCTGAGAGCTTCTGCCGCATGCCAAAGGGACTTCCCGAAGATTGTTGGTAAATGGATCCACACCTCTAAGGTTCCCAAGTGAACTTCTAAAACCTTCTCAGAGCCTTTTCTGAAGGTGTGACCTTCACAATCCTGTGAAGGTGAGAGTAGGAGAGAGACTTCTATTTAAACAATACACTCTAATGATCTGTGATGATTAAAAAACTTTTTTTTTTCATTTCTATGACTACATGAAAATTCACCAACAGAGAAACCACAGGGTGGGTTAGAATTTTGGCAAACGTTAAAGTAATGGAAGTACTACTTGCCTTTCAGGAAGATCTTGTTCCACCTTTTTAAGGAATACATTTGGAAGTCTGAGTTTGCAAAAACCCAGTATCATGTCTCCATCAAATTTTATGAATGTCAAAGGTTTGATACATAGTATCTAATCTGATTCACATAATAATCTGAAATTGGCAGGCCAAGAATTTTATAGATGAAGAGCAAGAGGTTCCTAAAGGTTAAGTTTCTTGACCCAGGATCATAACTTAGAAAATGGAAGAACCAAGGGTGGAAGAGTTTCTGATCCCTAAACCATTGCTATTCCTAAAGAACTGTACCATTCTGGCCCTTCTCAAGTTGCTGTTCACTCTTTACTCCTCACCAAAATAAGCAGTAGGATAGCAATGTCTGTAACTTCTAATCACGTAGAGTGCATAGTATATGAAAAGTGTAAAATATTTCCCTCAAAATAATGTCCTATCCCCACTATGTCCCTACATCTATGAATCCTAGAGTTTAACAGAGAAAAAAAACTCATGTTGAGTTCTTTAACTTCCAAAATCTGTTTTCTTATCTATAATGTACACTACATCTATATATATATAATGTACATCTATAATGTGCTGTTACATTTGCACAACATCAAAGTTAAAGATAGAAAGGCCTATCAAATAACCTCCACAGAATATAAGGGTCAAAGCAGGATTGATCTATAGAAGAGGCCTAACTCTGATCTTGGTGGCAAACATACTTTATTCTATAAAGCCAGCCTTGTTCTTTTAAGTCAGTAAATGAGTTTTTAAAAAACACTGGTGCCCCAATCCTGCTCCAGAAATGAAATCGGATCTCATTAGAATAGGGACAGGCTGGTTCTGAGGGTCAGCGGGAGCTGAAAACCTCTGGTCTAAGTGCTTTTTGCTATCCACTTTCAAATGCCCCAACATGAGATCACCTTCATATTTTCCTATGGAAGGAATATTCCAAGTCCAAGGACTAATAGCCACAGTAGTAAAAAAAAAAAATCAGACTTTTACAAGCTGAATGAGTTTATACTTTTTGAATATTAGCAGATATTCTTAAGTCACAAATACTACACTTAATAAATATTAACCATTAAAAAAGAAAAAAACACTAAAAATTTTTTTAAAAACACAGAACTTCATAAAACTATGAACATATAATTATGTAATGCCCATTTAAGTGTAGCTTAAGTAATAAACCATTCTTAAAAATTTATCTTCCACTGAATAGGAGCCAGTCTTCTCAAGTATTTGATTTTTGGCATTTTCCCATAGATAGAAGTAAGAAAAGGCAAATAAAGAGAAACCAGAAGTACAAGACACCCTATTACACAGGTATCTGAAATCAGTTCAAAGGGGAGTTTCCACCATTCAGAGGACAAAGGACTTCTCAGAAATATTACTGCAATCATATTGCTCATTTCTTACTCAACCCGGTACTGCTGAAAAGGATGTTGCTATGTTCCCACCTTAACTGCCTTATGGGTTGTTCCTGTGACAGCTGGAGTCAACAAAAATAAGTTTGGCTTCTGGAAAAACTAAAATGTCAGCCTTCTTTATTTTTAAACTTGCTCCAAAACTCTCCCATATTATCTGATCCTATGAATTTTGCAATAGCTGCGTATTAGTTAAAGCTGGAGAATGAGTAACCAAGCCTGCTCTAAATTGTATGCTGCAGTAAACATAACAATAAAAACACATTCTATGCAATTTTTAGCATTTTATAAAAAATCTACTCACATTAGAAGGGGGCTTACACTAGAGATTTCAAGACCAAAAAAAAAAAAAAAAAGAAAGAAAAGAGAAAGAAGAAAAAGGCAAGAAAATCTAAAATAGACGTAATACTCCAAATAAACCTATGTGGCCTAGGTGGGAAACTACTTAAGATTCCTTTTGCATAAACTTCTTAATTAAGAAGAAATTAATGTCTGCTATAGTAATGATAAGGAAATATTAAAGGTTAGAGAAGAATTTTGATGATGTGTTTCTGTTTCCAGGTCAGTGAGCTGTAACCAACTATTGTAACCAAGTATTATCAGGTGAGTGGTATAAACTTACATGACTTATTGCAGATTGAACAGCATTTACATAATGGTTTAGTTCCCGATCCATCATGGCCAATTCAACCATTGCCTTGTCCATACTGTATTCACTACTCACTTCAGCTGGAAGAGAAAGAAAGCAATTACTGTTTTTCATTTAAAATGCCATCTCTGGAAAAAGTTGCTCCAATATAACCCTTACTAGTCAATGATCTAAACAAGTTCGTAAAAGGTATTGCATATTTTTTAAAGACCTCCTTAACACAGGCCTGCTTCATTCAAAATTCTGAGAATATACCCAGTAGAGAAAGCTCAAAGGCTGCAGTGGAAAAAGAAAGTAGACTCAGAATTAGGAGTTTGAAGTTGTGCCACTTAGTTGTGTGATCATAAATCAACCACTACGTTTCTCTCGGCCTCCATTTCCTTTTCAGTTTTTCCTTTTCAGTTAAAGCAGCCCAGCCATGTATCTGCACATGCAACTCATGGGATTATTAAAGATCAAATTAGAAAGATTTCCATTTCTAGTACATTAGGTTAAGTGGGCCAATTATACTGAAAACCAGAAAAACACTCAGTTAAAATAAAGGAAGGAGGGAAGGGAAGGGAAGGGAAGGGAAGAAACTTTAAAAATCAAGAGAGTTACAAGACAGAAACAACTAGGGCAAAATCTAGAGAAAACAGGAAAAGCAAGGCAGAGAGCACAGAACACCACAGTCACATACCCTCCCCCACGCCAACTGGGTCTCTACTCCTCAAAATAGAGAGGAACCAAAGTAATGCCACCATTGCGCCTCCAGGCTGCAGCAGGGTTGGCCTTGGCCACTGAGCAGAAAAGAGGTAAGAGAGAAAGAAAACAAATTGGTTTCTGAAAACCTATAGCCACAAGCCAGCTCTCCTGGATTTGCAACCTGGGTTCCCCTTACCTGAGTGGTCCGGGGAACCCAAGCTCTGATCTTGGTGTGAGGTGGTCTCACACTGAAAGTACTTCCAGGTACTCCCCTCTGAAAAAGACATTTTTATCCTAGGCCTCCATAATCCATACAAATAATTATGAAGGAGAATGAGCAGATTACAGGAGGAAAAAAAATAAAACAAAATCAACAGGAAAACCTTACATCTTAAAAAACGCAAGAAAACTTGACACCAAGAGTAAGAATCAGCAGAAATAGATCTACAAATGTTTCAGATATGTGAATTATCAGTTCGAGTATGAAACAATTATGCTTACTACGTTTAAAAAATTAAGATACCCTTGCATAACGAGACACAAAGTGACTAGCAGATTGGAAAAGCGAAGAAATGTTCTCAAGTGCTTTTTAACTTTTTTCCAAGCTCTAAGGATACAATTTACTAGATCGGGGAAGATCAAGACCATGAAATAATACAAATTTTAATATTAAAAAAGCTGAATAAAAAAAGGTAAAGCCGACTTAGTCACATTTGGGAATGCACACACTCAAAGATTCTCCATTCAAATACCTTAGCTCAGACAAATGTCAGGATTTCTTGTCTACTCTGTAGAACAATAGGACTTATCATCCCAAAGTCAAGAAGCAATATAAAATGCACTTACATTTGGCTTTTCAAAGTGATTTTCCTAGACTTTAAAATTATGCTTCAATTTTACAATAGTCAGTTATAGACACATTTCAGAAAATATCTTCTGGGTTAACTTGCTTCTGGCAGAATGTCCCTTGGCTTACATTACCCAAACTTCACAGACTCTGTGTGTGTGTGTGTGTGTGTGTGTGTGTGTGTGTGTGTGTGTCCCAATATAAGGTTTTTGTTTTTGAGGAGGGGGAAGGGGGCAGTATTTACCTAAGAAAAATTTGTATTTACATTCCCAACATTAAATACAACACTTTTAACAAAATAGTGTATGAGAAAGGACTCAAGTGATATTACAAATAAAACTGTCAGACCATCAATCATAGATCAATGTTGTGAAAATGTCCAAATGTTAAAAAGGGAGACAAACTGTTTAGGTGTTCCTGATACCAACAGGTATCTGCTACGTATACAGCAACTGCTTGTTAAAAATCAAATTCATTACTTGATGATCCAAAAGAGAATTTTAAGCAATTTATATCCTAATATGATAGTTTATGACTTATGTAAAGGCAGGCATTTTACTGTACTCGGTTAATCCGTGGAAACTGATATAATGTTGGCAATCTCCCTTTGGAATTAAATGAGTTTATTTTTGAAAGCACATAAAAATGTGCTTTTGACATCAAAAGTGCTATGAAAGAGTCTGCAAAATAAAACAAATAGGAACATGGTTCTCATTATCAAGGTCCCAAGGACGCTAGCAAGACTTGAACCAGATGGCAATTTCGAATTACAAGGCCAAGGAGGTCTTGCCTGCAGTGGAGAAAATGAGTGATGGCTGGGTCAGGTTTGATAGCATGAAGCCTAAGGCAAGAGTCTTTGGAAGCCATCTGTGGCTTCCTGTAGCCACAGAGAAAGCTCCAGGGCCCCAGAATGTTGGGACAAGCTGAAGGACCTAAGTGATGAATAAATAGTGCCGCCAGAGGCAAGACGGAAAACACCAGAAAAGTCAGGAAGCTAGTCCTGAGAGGAACTGAGACTCACACATCCCACCTGGCTATGAGCCAGGTCAGATCACTTCTGTCTGAAGTCGGTGTCTCCCGCCACCACGGAAGAGGGCTGAAGAGCAGAGACCTAAGAACTAGAACGAGTCCCACAGCAAAAGGAATCTGGAAGAAAGGCCATGAGAACACCCCTGTCAAATAGCAGCCTGACATTTTAAGATTCTTTCGGGGATTCTTGCTGTTCTTCTTGTCAACCTTTATTTCCCTATTGCGATAATAATCTCTCTTAAAACCATGATTTCTACTCATGTTTCAGAAACACCTGGCTACGGAAGGCATAGGGAATCTGTGTCCTGCCCTACTCAACAGTCGAGGTGAGGAAAGAGCATGGTGTTGCACGAAAAAAGGCAAACAGGCCAAATAAATCCCCGAAGGATTCAAGAGGAACTTGGAATGAGCACAGACACAGGGAGTTGGCTGTTGACTAACAAGTGAACGGGGGACGGGGCGGGTGTGGAGGGACTGACCAGCCAAAGTTTCCTTGCTCCTTTACCGCCCAATATATAATCCTGCTACCAAAATTCCCCCACTCTTACGGGAAAGAATTCCTAAAAATCGACACCAAACTAAACCCTACACATCCTTCGAGGGCTGAGCTCAAGCCCTACCCGCTTTTAAAACCATGCCAGCCTAGAAAGGTCTCCTCCTTTCCCGAATTTATCTTAACAACTGTACTTGATACTTTGGCACTTTGAACCATAAATAATCTTGTCTTCTTAGGTGCCTTTGTCTCATTTCTCCAAAGAGATTTCAACCCATTTGAGGGCAAGAAGGATGCTTTAGTGTTCTTGGGAGCTAATGAAGAATTACAACATCTCTTCCTTCAATGTTCTCACGTGGCATTATTTGAGACATTTGAAAATTAAACTTTCATCGAAATATAAATTGTCCAGCCTCAGATATCTAATGCATTAAAGTGTAATGAAGACATGTGATACAAATTCATTTGACCATTTCATCTCCACGGTGACTTTTCCATCAGAAAAAGCTTGGCACCAGAACGTGGGGCCAAGGGAGGTAGGTGGGAGAGAAACACACCAATGATGTTAACATTCACAGAATGACAATCCCAGAGAGGAAGTCACTACCGTACCACGAAAGCCTGGCATTATAGGAGGTTGGTGCAACTGATAAAGCATGGAAAGCAGTAACAATGATGAAAAAGAGTACACAATCATAGCTGTAGCTAATAATTAGTAAGCACTTTATTATGTGCCAAGACTATACTGAGCACACCATTTACAGTAAAACCTCACAGCAACTCTTTTATCTGCACTTTACCGACGAGAAAGGTAAAAGACTGAGCAGCTGAAGGAGTCTGCTTGGCACCGCAGAGTAGTGAGTGGTACAGCGAGGCTGCCAACTCAGGCTCTCCAGCGGCAAAGGGTGCACACTTGCCCGCCTGTGCGAACAGGTGCGTAACCACGAGAAGGGCGAGCACCTCCAACTCCTCCATGAATATCCAGGGAATGACGCTCACTGGGGAGAAAGGCTTGGCCCCCAGCCTCGTCCTCGCAGCCCCTTGGCGGTCCATTCCAAGTAAGACGCTAGGTGATGTCACTCAAATGGCCCCATAAAAGCTCTTCCAAATTCCTAACAAAGAAACTGATAACAAAAAGAAAATGATTCTTCCCTTTTAGAAGACTACTAAATTTTCATGGTGCGGAAGAGAGCGACTTTTCACACGAGCAAGGCCAGTTGGAGGGGCTATAAAAGCAACCAAGTCACCCACCGAATGCCAGGAGATAAGGAAATGGACTCTCGCTACCGGGAAATCAAACCCGCATGAGGCCAAGAGCAGCAGATGCAGCAGCCACAGAAGTGGAAGCAGCAGCAGAGACACGTTCAAGGGCAAGCCTTCCTGTTGCAGAGATACTTCTGAGTAGAGCCAGTTTCAAAACCATTCCTACCATCTATGCCTCTGACTGCCTTCCTGAGGCCAAAGGGGCCTGGGCAATCCAGGAATACTCCCATTTCTTCGATGTGCCACTCAGTAAGCATTTATTATAATCAACCTGCGCTTGTACTACTCAAATGAACCTAAGTGATACACTTGAACATTCCTTCGTAAGCCAATAACTACGTACGGGAGTCTCACGTACGGAGAGCTTGGGGAGTCTGCGAGGCCTGTGTAACGCATCTGGTGCATTCATTAGGAGACTGTTCCAAGAAGTTAGCACAAAAACTTGCTTCAGTATGTCCCCCCATTCCTGCCCCAGCAACTCAAGTCCAGAGGGCACAGATAATCTCTGATTTACAGTACAAAATTATAATTTTCCGTAAGTATGCCAGTAGCAGGGCTGTCCGCCTTCAAATCTGTGTGTCTGTGCTAGGGATCCTGGTCCGCACCATCCCGAACACTGTGGACTGCTAACAGTACCCGAAGAACTTTATACAAATGTTATTTAGACCAGAGAGAGCCATAGAATGAAACCCATTTTTAAAAGATGGTTTCTCTTTCATTTTTCTTTTTCCTGTTCAATGGCAAACCTTAGAAGAATAATGACAGTCACTGAAGGACGACTTCTTTTTAGACTCAAGTGCTCTGACATTTATAGAATACACAGAGTGTCTGAACAGATGCAGTTGGCCTGCATATGGTTTTCCTAAAGTCAAACAAACCTATAATTATGCAATCTAAGCAGCCACGCTATTCATTAGACACGTCATCTGTTACTCAATGTCAAAACGCACTAACAGCAATGTTCTAACTATTACTATTCCCTGTTTGAAGTGTTGAATAAGGCATTAAAGTTACATGATCTGTTCAACACTAAGCAGAAATGGGTGATTTTGTGTTGCAATCACTTCAACTTAAAACAAAATTCATGAGGCTTCAACGAGAGAAAGGTGATGGCAGGAACAAGTTATAAAAGCAAAAGAGTTACAATCAATGCCAGTGTCTCAAATATGAAAGACTAGGGGGGCAAAATGAGGCCAAGAGATAGGTCTGAGAAAGAAATGGAAGGGAGATGACAAACTAGCTACTTTCATAGATGTAGACTTGTGTGAGACAAAGGCCAAGTCCTCTGTTTATAACTAAAAGACACAGGTAATAAGTCCGTAGCAAAATGGGAATTTTTATGTAGCACAGCATGGACTCATGAGAGTTTGTCATTCAGGGTGAGTTCCAAGATTGTCTAGGGTTTCTTCACATCTTATTTGCTCAATACAACGCCATTTTAGGCCAATGGTTAAAAATGAGGGAGCAGAAGATTCTTTACCTTGGCTTCTCCAAGTCCAGGTGGGCATGGTCAGTAGACCAATCAAGCTCTTGCTCCAAACCAGCAACCAGTTCGGCAAGAAGGGAAGGGGAGGGATGCAGTGAAGAGATGCAGCCGGTAGACCAACTATTCTAAATAAGGATCCTCCCTAGCCAAGGCTGCCTAGAGCTGCAGCCTAAGGCACGTGCACTAGAGAGAAATAAAGTCTCTTCCCTAAGGCCCAGTTCTGAGGTTTGGAAATACAGCTGAAACAGGGCCAAGCACATGTAGTACCTACAGTCAAGCAAGTTCTCTTAGCAGCCCCTCAGGTTCTAAGTAGAACTGCCTTCAGTGAAACAGACATGAAAAGGAGGACATTTTCCCTCCTCTTTCCCCTAGCATGTCCATACACATCTCGGTAGCACCTCTCTACACTACCAGATGTCTTTTTGCTTTGCTCCTCTGTTCTCTATGATCTCAGCCACAGATCCCTTTCCAGAATCCTCCCTAATCTCCAGAATAAGACCAAATGCTTCATGTCTTATAGGTCCATAAAACTGCTCTACCTTTACAACTAGGACATGTGTGAATGTGTGTGGGTTAGGGGGGCACGCCGTTAGGACAAATTTCATCTGCTTATCCCTTCTAATTTTGTTCCTGATTCAATTATATAGTTTTGTCCCTGATCAAGTTGTTTCCTGAAATTTTGTCCTAAACAAATAAAAATTGCAGAATCTGGTGTTCTTTATTCTACAAAGTCACATACGGGCATGTCTGAAGAGGAACAATACCAATCACATATACTTGATTAAATTCAACTTCACGCATTTGATCGATAACATGCTGGACTAAGACAAAGCAGCCATTTAGTGTTCTTCTGGGGTTGCTGACTCCAATTCAACATGAATCACACATCCAGAAGGATCTGATAAATATCCACGCCATAAAGTACATATGTCCATTTTGGCAAGGAGCAGGGAAGAAAACCAGGCAGGGAATTGCCTGATTGGATTTTAAATTTCCTAGAACAGATGGGACGTGGAATAGAGAGATTTCACTTCCTGAAACAGAGAAATCTCTTCCTAATCTCTTCAGAGATTCTTCTATATTTTGTAAACAAGAAATTCCATCTTTCCGGATGAATTCAAACAAATGACAGTGTAAATCATACCTTTCCCTCCCTCTACAAAACAAAAACAAAAAAACAAAAAACAACAAAGAAAAACCCTTCCTCTCTTAAAATACAGCTCCAACTATCTCTAGCAACATATACCTACATACACACCTACCTCTGTGAGTGGGTGTGTGTGTATGTTTTCCCTGGCAGCCTAGTATTAAGCAATCATTATATATTCATCAGGAGTCAAATTTAATGACTTACTCACTGCTTGAGCAATATTTAATAGAAACTTGTTACTTCTCACTACACTGTACTTTAGCCATAATTATTCCTCCTCACAGATATTAGTGTGGAGGAAAAGTAAAAACCAAATCCACATTCTATAACCGCCTCCCACCAGAAATAATAGCGAAGAGTAGAACAACGTATGGTACATACTGGTACGCAACTATAAACACAGTGAAATGGGGGAAAACTTCAAGAAATACTGACCTTTATAATCCTCTTTGCTCATCTATACAATTTTCTTGTCAATTATACAGAAGAGGAAAGTTGTATAATACAGGAACTCAAAAAGCCAGCTCTGGAGTCAGATTATATTCAAATCTAGGCTCTATTACTTGCTAGCTGTGTAGTCTTTGCTCAGTTACCATATTAGCGTTTCCTCTTCTGTGGAATGGGTACAATAACAGTATTTAACTCATAAAGCCAAGACAAGGACTAAATGAGAAAACACAGACAAAATCAGCACAGGCCCTGGCCCAGAGTAAGCACAAAGTATCTGTCATTATAATTACCGCCGAATGGAAAACTATTCTGCAAATGTGATTAGTCTGAATGCTGAAAGCATTTTACCAGTAGAACCAAAAGGTATCAAGTGAAG
Organism: Ailurus styani; assembly: GCA_002007465.1. Taxonomy (NCBI): domain Eukaryota; kingdom Metazoa; phylum Chordata; class Mammalia; order Carnivora; family Ailuridae; genus Ailurus; species Ailurus styani. The sequence continues at coordinate 448,797 of LNAC01000207.1, forward strand.
GTCACCCCTTTAACTCTCTCAGCTGTTTTTCCTAACTTGAGACCAAAGCGCTAAGTTGAACTCACAAAACTGCAACACTCAATGAGAAGCTCTGTAAACTTCTCCCCACCAACTCATGTCCAGAAACCCATTCACCTAACACATGCTTAAGTACTTACTATATGCCAGGTGGAGGGAAAAAATGCCTTCAAGCAAGGAGCAGCTACTCCTGCCCTCAGAAGGTAGGAAAGGTCTAACAGGTGAGGGGATAAATATGTCCTGTATCTTGAAAGATGAGTAGGTGTGCACCAGATGTTCACCAGACTGCACTAGAGGCTAAACAAATGCCCTCACCCCTTTCCACAGAGGCTGACTTCGAGTTTAAATTCTCAAACAAGGGCGCCTGGGTGGCTCAGTGGATTAAAGCCTCTGCCTTCGGCTCAGGTCATGATCTCAGGGTCCTGGGATCGAGGCCCGCATCGGGCTCTCTGCTCAGCGGGAAGCCTGCTTTCCCCCTCTCTCTCTGCCTGCCTCTCTGCCTACTTGTGATCTCTCTCCCTCTGTCAAATAAATAAAATCTTTAAAAATAAATAAATAAATTCTCAAACAAAAACACTGGGGATGACAAAAGAGGAGAAAGATACAGATTAAAAAAAAGAAGAACAAATCTTCATTGAATACTGACAACGTGCCAGGCACTTTGAACACACTAATCATTCTATCCTTTGTTAAAACAATGTGAATTAGGTGTTATGAAAAGTAATTCGATAAGGAAACTGATACTCCTAAAGGTTAAATCATTTGCCCCAGGTCACACAGTTAACACATGGTGACATTACGAACTGACCTAGGTCTAACTTTAAAGTTAGCACGGGGGCGCCTGGGTGGCTCTGTGGGTTAAAGCCTCTGCTTTCGGCTCAGGTCATGATCTCAGCGTCCTGGGATCGAGGCCCGCATCGGGCTCTCTGCTCAGCAGGGAGCCTGCTTCCTCCTCTCCCTGTCTCTCTGCCTGCCTCTCTGCCTACATGTAATTTCTCTCTGTGTGTCAAATAAATAAATAAAATCTTTAAAAAAAATAAAATAAAATAAAATAAAATAAAGTTAGCACGGAAGGCACATGGCTATGAATTACTGAATTACTGAATTGTCTGAATTACTACACACAAGTAATATCCACTCATATCCAAGTACATAATCCACACATGCAAAAGTCACAGGGTAATAAATCATCAATTCTTTAGACAAAGGAATTCTCCTAAACATTACCTTCTTGTAAGAGAGAGAGAGAAAAGTAAAATTGACTTAAACAGTTCTACCCCAGAGTAATGGAGACCACCTTTCATTATATAGACAGGTATTTCCTTAGAAGGCTGTAGTTAATATTCCATAAACCACCATGGTAAAGGTAAAATAGTGTTTGAAATAAATTCTATGAAAGATGAGGTTCACAAAATCATAGAAATGGTCTCTGGATACAATCTAGTCTCTACACGGCATCAAAAGCACTATCAATCCCAGGCTATGGGTAGATACCATTTTAAAAACATACCCACAGAGCTTCCTGAGTGGCTCAGTGGGTTAAGTGTTTCCCTTCAGCTCAAGTCATGATCCCAGGGTCCTGGGATCGAGTCCGGCATCAGGCTCCCCGCTTGGCGGGGAGTCTGCTTCTTTCCCTGCCCCATCCCCTCTCAAAAACAAACAAACAAATAAGTAAAATAAAATGAGTAAAGCGTGTGGTTGAGAATTAAGCACACGGCTGAAAAATTCAAACAGTATAATAATGTGGTGTCTCGGATCCCCAAACTCCCTCCCCAGAAGCAACCATTGTAATGAGCTTCTCATTCCATGGAAATATTCCATGTATAAGGCACCTTCTTTTAAAAAGGGCAACAGAAATTAAGGCAAACAAATATATCGGGGAAAACAACATGAACATATTAAAAACACGAAAGGAGAGACGCCAAACAAAGAATACAATCTGGGTGGTTAGAGGGGAACTTCCATTCACGCACTGAATAAATATTTACCAAGCACAGACCATGTGCCTGGCACTCTACTGGGTGGCCTAGACAGAGCAGCAAACAAGGTAAACCCTGCACCTTTTCTCAAACAGCTTATACAAATTTCCACTCCATGCAAAAATTTCTAAAAAGCCCTGATATGACTATTTTGCCTTTGTTTGGCTCCTGGTGTGGTGGGAAAGCTTGTTCTCTGCCAAACAGCTCTAATTATTAAAGCCCTTCCAAAGAGAGAGCTGATTCATCGCCACCCTAGAACAATTCTAGGCAATGACAACAATAAATCTGAATTGCTCTCTCACACACATTAACTTATTTACACCTCATCACCTCCATATAGAGTGATTTTACTCTCCGTTTTATATGGCCGAGGAAATTGAGGCTCAGAGAGGTTAAGTGATTCCACTGAAGTCATGACCCAATATCAGCAGTGGGACTTGAACCCTAGGCCTCAAGAGCAGAGCTGCAGAAGAGCTACTTAGTGAGCCACACAGAAACAGTCAACTCTCCCAGATCACAGTTTTTCAAAGATCTGAAGGTGGCTTTTAAATATTTCCTACCTGTGAGTCTTTGCTTCTCCAGGATAAATAACGATCATCAAGTTAATTCAACCTAGCTGACCTGCCTTCATTTAAATGTGCTCCGTTTGCTAGTGTCCCTATTACAGATGGACTCCAGAAATTAAAAACAGTTACAGTCATGGGTTAACCAATAAAGGCCATGATAACACTATTATTACATGTGTACCACTGCGATCATGTGTTGATTAATAGTTTTCTTTCAAGAAATTAATAACATTTTCTGAGCACTATGTGCCAGACACTATGCTAAGCAATTTATACACATCATTTCATTTAATCCTTATAATAACTCTGTGAAAAAGACACCATCATTATCCCCATTTGATAACAAAAAGAGACACCATCATATCCCCATTTGATATTTCAGGTTAAGTACCCTGAACCAAGGTTATATAGCCAATGCGCTGTAGAGGGAACATTCAAATTGGAGTCTATTAATAACAGAGTCCATTCTCCTAACTATCTCAATAATCATCACCCTCTGAGCATAACCCATTCCTTCATGTCCTAAGACTTTGCCAAATGCCTTCCTAAGATCTATTCATATTAGACTAAAAAGCATCCCTATTGTACCCGGGAAGTCACCACAATTTAAAAAGGGGGAGAGGGGATGAAGAGGAACTAGTAATCAAGCTCATAAATGAGATCGCTACTCAAAAAAAGGTTAATGATATTTTGCTTGCACGTGGACAGCAACTGCCTTAGACCAGCCTATCTCTGTACTCATTTTAGATAAATTTATACCAGGAAGAAATTTCAAATGGGGTCAGCCTACTTTAAAATAGAAAGTTAATGAAACGCTTTAATTAAACAGAAATTAAGTCCTCAAAAAAATATAAAAATAAGTTTGAGAGGGGCGTCTGGCTGGCTCCTTCAGTTGAGCGTCCAACTCCTGAGTTCAGCTCAGGTCTTGATCTCAGGGTCTTGAGTTCAAGCCCTGCATTGGGCTCCATGCTGGGCATGGAGCCTACTTAAAAAAAAAGTTATAAAAATAAGCTTGAGAATCTGATAAGAAGTTCATTAGATTATAAGATCTATGATGACAGGAACTGTAATCTCTGTTACTTACTTCTCAAATATTGGTCTAAATGAGAAGTAGTTTGTTCTGAGAAACATTTCTTTAAGGAAAGAGGCACAATCACAAAAGGAGGGAACTGTATGTCCCATTCCTGTCAGAGGACAATTTCTATGCTTGTTATTTTCAGAAAAGTAAAATAAACTTGATTTGTAGTGAACACGGCATATTGTACACCTGAGACTAATTAACAGTGTCAACTATACTCAAATAAAAATAAGTTTGATTTCACAAAAACAATGGCAAGTCAATCTGTTAAAACTTAAAATCACTGACAGCTTCCAGAAATAAATCTATCATGATTTACCACGAACATGATAATTACCCCATCTGATATAGTGTATTTGCTTATATTTGTACCAACACACAGTGCGTGGTCTGAGAACTTATAAGTTCTAATTCTTTTTTTTATTACATATCTTACCATTTCTAAGACATTTTATTTTCATAACTTTAACTGACTTAAATCAGTAGTGACTCCCCAAAACTGTTTGTCTTGTCTTCCTCAAAAAACCTCTTTCCTCCTTAACAAAGAAATAATGATCCATAAATACTTAAATCTACTAGAAACAGTTCAGAGAACTCTGTTGGGGAAAGTAAACTATTTCTAAAATGGGAATTATCACCCACTAATATCTGTTTCTGGATGACACTTATAATGAACTAGGAAGTTAAGAGATAAAGAACTATTAATATTCAATGAGTAAGTGGTTCTGTAACACTACAGCGTTACACTATTTATAAAATGGGAGGTTCCGATCAATCACATCCCACAGGCACCCAGTCTCTGCAGCCTAAGTCAACTGAACCACATGCAAAACCCAGACCCTGAAGTCACTTGAGACCCCTCCTCCCTCCTAGCATCCCCCACCTCGAACTACTCACCGGGTTCTACCAATTCGGCCCACTCAAGTCAACTATTCTCTCCTTTCCTCCCTTTCCAACTATAGCTGCCTTAATTTCAATCCTTATTATTTCTTCCTCAGATTACTGCTTTGCTTCTTTAGTGATTTCCTTTTTCAGCCTCTTTTCCCTCCAGTCCGTCCCTCTTCTGGGTCGATATCAATGCTCAAGAACAAATCTGAGGTTACTCTCTTGTTTATTGAAAACCTACCACAGTACTTCTAGTTCGGGCCAAGACTGAGTAACAGGGACCAAATTTATTCTCCTGCCTGAAACAAAAAATTCAAACTGAAAATATATAAATAAATAATAGTTTGCAAGACACTAGAAGTCATGCAAGGAAGAGGAATCAAGATGATAGGAAACATGAGGTGAAACCTGTGATGCCCTCCCTTACCATCTTGAGGGAGTTTTCAGGTTGCAGGGCTCACAACACCAATGAAAATTCTACGACCTTTTTGTAGAATTGACATAGATTCTAAAATTCATACTGAAAATACAAAGGATCTAGGATAGCCAAAACAACCTTGAAAAAGACAAAGTTGGAGGCCCAACACTACGCAATTTCAAGACTTATCATAAAGCTTCAGTAGTCCAAATAGGGTGGTATTGGGATACAGACAGACAAACAGATCAACAGAATACAACGGAGTCCAGAAATACAGTCATATACAGATGACTGATTTGACAAAGGAGCTGAGGCATGAAGAAAGAACAGTCTTTTCGACAAGTTGCTGGTACAGCTGCTATAATATGCAAACAAAACAAAATAAAACAAAACACCTTTGATCCATACCTCAAGCCAAATACATTTACTCAGAATGGATCACAAATCTAAGTGTAAAATCTAAAACTATAATACTTCTAGAAGAGAATATGAGGAATATCTTTGAGATCTTGGGTTAGGAAAAGAGTTCTTAAATATAACACTAAAGCACAAGCCATAAGAGAATAAATAGATAAATTAGAGATCATCAAAATCAAAAGCTTCTGTTCCTCCAAACAATCTTAAAGAGCCCAGAGTGGGAGAAAATATTCACAAATCATATATCTCATAAAAAACTGTATTCGGAATGTATATATATATTCATATTCTCAAAATTGAATAATTTATTATTATTATTATTAATTTATTATTATTAAGCCATAACAAGTGGAATAAGACTTGGATAGATGCTTCACCAAAGAGATCAATGCCAAATAAGATCAGGAGAAGGTATTCAACATTACTGGTCAGTAGGGAAATGTAAATTAAAACACCGTAAGATACCACCGCGTATTTATTAGAATACCTGAAGTTAAGAACACTGCCCATATCAAGTGTTGATGAGGACATTCCACACACAGATTCCTAATTTCCAGGCAACTATTATTATCCAAAAAAGCACATTCTAAAAATTCTCAAAAAAGCACATAACACAGGCCACGTTAATATAATTTCATCTTATCATAATGACTCAGAAGGGACTTCAAATATCATAAAGTCTCTCGGTGTCATCATTATGGTTTTACTATTACTATAAAATATGAGGACATGAGTCAACAGAAATTTTTTATGTAGCAGATATCAAAGAAACCAGCTTTCAGTCTATAATTACCTCACAAAATAATGATTGCTTTTTATTATAATTTGTTTTCTCCAACCCAGTAGTTTTCAAAGTGTGGTGACTGGACCAGGTGCATTAGCAGCACCTGGGAACTTGTTAGAAATGCAAGCTCTCAGGTCCTCCACCAAACAACTGGATCTGAAACTCTAGGGTGGGAAACAGCAATCGGTATTTTAACAAGTCCTCCAGGTGATTCTGAAGCGTGGCAAAATTTGAGATCCACTATTCTAATATATGTTCTGAAGTTAAAATCCTAAATTGCCTTTTCTGAGATTCTTCCTGCCTTCACAGAATTCTAAGACAAAGAGGAACTGTTACTTCAAATCCACATTTTCAACAAATCTAGACCTCAACCAGCTGTTTTCCTATTTTTATACTCTTGAATTATTTTAGGCCTTTTAAAAAGCTAGAAAACCAAAACTGAATGTAAGGTCCCATAAATAATGCATTCTACAAAAGCCTTTGTTTTAAAACAAACTTTTCCACTTAAATATCCTAAGTCATTTACTCACATCTATTTTTTGCAATTGCACCCAACATTCCTTCCAAATTTACCAGAATAGAATTGCTTCTAATTTCAGCTACAAATTGTCACTCTCCAGTGAATATCTGTACAACTTTTAATTAGGTTCATCTAAATGGAATAGATTTTTAAAATAATCCCAGTTATAAATGTTAATTGTTTCATAAAGAGACTTAAGAAAGCAGTAGAATGAAAGAGGAAATGGTTTGGACTGAATCAGGACATCTGGGGCTGACAAGATTGCTCAGAGATTTTGAGTGTCCTGGGGCTCAGTTCCCTTCCTCTGTAAAACGGAGCTGGAGTAGATGACCTGAATATGCCATTTCAAGTTTAAAGGTCTATAAATCTATGCTCTTACCCTTATGCTCTGTGGTACTGTAGCTTTACAATAATGTGATAGGGCAAATTTTCTTGAAATGTTTTATCTGTTTTTAATCATTTTAAATTGTTTTAAGAAACATGCCTCTCCATAGGACTCAAGAAGATCACTCACTATTACACTACTCCCTAGAGAGCTAAACACAGTAAAATATGAACGCACACAAACTTTTAGTTGCAGAAGCAGATTTTTTAAAAAATATTTTATTTATTTATTTGACAGAGAGAGAGAGAGAGAGAGATTACAAGTAGGCAGAGAGGCAGGCAGAGAGAGAGGAGGAGGCAGGTTCTCTGCTGAGCAGAGAGCCAGATGCCGGGCTCGATCCCAGGACCCTGAGATCATGACCTGAGCCGAAGGCAGAGGCTTTAACCCACTGAGCCACCCAGGCGTCCCTATGGTAGTGTGATTTTAAGCCTCTTATTCTTTCTAAGACTGGTTCATTTATCTCCAAAACTATGGGGATGCAGAGCATGAATCCCCAAAGGCAAAGATTCCATAATGTCATAAATAACATGGACTTTGGAGGCAGAATGCCTGGCTTTGAATTCTGCACCTACCACTGAAGAATCTTTTGTGATCTTGGGCAAGTTATCTAAACATTCTAAACCTTATTTTTCTATCAATTTTCTACTAAGAAAGAATAATAATAGGATCTTCATACAAATTAAATGAGCTAATTGACAAATAGCACTTAGCACAGAGTGCAACACAGAATGCACAGTCAGTAAGCATTAGGTATTTTTATTAATGTTACTTGCTAAGTCAGCCCTCTACTCAGAAGTTAGCAGAACAAATGTGCATGCAATTCAATTTAACAAATGTGCATGCAATTCAATTTAGTAAATACACAAGGGTACACCTCCTTGGTGCAAGGGACTTCACCACTTCCTATAGAGGCAAGGGTTCTCGAACTTCTGAATGAACCAGAATTACTTGGGATGTTTGTTTAAAATGCTGATTATTGGGCTCTGCTTCCAGAAGCTCTGACTCTGCAATTTTGAAACAAGGCTCCCAGATGTTTCTAAGGCAGGCAGTTGAGGAATGCAGTTTGAGAAACATTTCTGCAGGAGGTTCAAAGCCAAGGAATCTCTTCCTTCAAGTTCTCCAAGCATGTTTTCTGTTTCAGAACTCACTGCCGCTACCTGTTGCACCTGCTGGCTGTGTAACGTGTGAGCCTAATATGGCCCTTCCATGTGGATTCCACTTGCCATCACTTAAGTTCCACTATCTCTGTCCTGATGCAATGAGACAACTCTTGACCTGATATGTGAGATCTACTAATCCTTTAAACCCCAACCCGTGACTAATGAAAGTCCCTCAATATAAAGGCTGTTCCTGACCTCTAAAAATGGAAGATTCATGAACCCTGATTGCTGAGCTATAAACCATGGCCTCATTCATAGTCCTGGTCTCGGCCTTATGCTTCCAATATGCAGACATCACAGCCTGTCCTCAGTACAGGACACATTTTCAAAAAGAGACTGCAAAGTGTCAAAACCCATATAAATTTAACTCACAAAGAACTTTAACGTATACAAAACAGTAAGAACAATAAAGCAACAACCAGGGATCAGGGGATGGAGGACAGAATGCAGACTATGACAAATGAGTTTAACTGCATAACAAATGTTTGAGTTAACCTCACTGAAGAGTGAACTCACTGACCTAAGTAACCTTAAACAGGGTTTTGAGTGAAAACTGTAAGACTAAAGATACAAAGACCTGTATCTAAGCACTGCACACCAGCTGGTGAAGTTGTCATGGAGGTACAGGTTAATAATTATGAAACTGTCTTATATATAACTGGGGTCAAAAGAGTAAGTAAGTGGATGGGGGACAGTGGGAGCCTTTATTAACATGGCTGCTTAAGACAGAAATCTGAATACCATCACTGATTTCTTCCTTTCCCTCAATTTTCATATTCAATAAATCAAATTGCATTAATTATTTCTCCTTTGTCTCTAAAGAATGTGACCACTTGGAGTGCCTGAGTGGCTCAGTCGGTTAAGCACATGCCTTCAGGTCAAGTCATGATCCCAAGAGTCCGGGGATCAAACCCTACATCCAGGTCCCTGCTCAGTGGGGAACCTGCTTCTCCTTCTCCCTGTGCTCCTCCCCTGCTCGTGCTTTCTCGCTCTCTCAAATAAATAAAACCTTAAAAAATTAAAAAAAAAAAAAAAAAAAAAGAATCTAACTTCTCAGGATGCCTGGACAGCTCAGTCAGTTAAGCAACTGACTCTTGATTTCAGCTCAGGTCATGATCTCGGGGTCATGAGATCAAGCCCCACGGGAGGCTCCGTGCTCATTGGGGAGTCTGCTTGAGATTCTCTCTCTCCTTCTCCCTCTGCCCTGCCCCACTTGCATGCATGCACTCGCATACTCTAATAAATAATAAAATCTTAAAAAAAAAAAAAAAGGAAACTGACTATTTCATCACCCATATCACTTTCCTTGTCTACGCCCACGTCACCATCATCTAATGCCAAAGGACTGCCTGCAAAAGCCTCCCAACTGGGTGGCCTAACTCTACACTCATTACTAGGACACCATTCTCCATATCAAAGCCACAGAATTAATGAAAAATATAAACCATCTTATTCCTATTTTAAAACTTTTTAATAGCTTCTCACTGCCCTGAAGTCCAAACTCCTTAAGAGAGCCTATCACCCCATTCTGATCTTTTCCTAATTCTCTCAAGCTCTGCTCAGTACCCAGTCACCATGTCTATTTTAGTCACCACTGTATTTCCAATACTTAGTTTGGGCAGTATTAATTCTTTGATCTCTATACGAATGCCACGACCTCGGTGAGAGATAGACTCTATTTTCTTTATGCATGAATTGAGGCTAGCCCTGTCATGGATTTGAGCAACTGAATACACTGGAAGTGATGTTCTGGAACTTCTGAGCCCCGGTTTTAACAGGTCTGGCAATTTCTGCTTTCTTCATCTTAAAACAGCTACTATACTGGGAGGGACCCAAACCACAGGGAGAGACTATATGAAGCACAATCCTCAGGCTCTGATCCACAATTCCAGTTGAGTATCCATCCAGTCAACAGTCAGTACCAACTGCCAACCACGTAAGTGAGCCACCTTGCAAGTTTCAACCCAGGCAAGCCCCCCAAATGGCCACCATCTTAACTGGTATCACTGGAGTGGAAGAGCCTCCCAGTCCAGTTCAGTCAATCGCTGAATCACTAGATAGTTTAAAAAAAAAAAAAAAAAGTTTGTGGTTTTAAGACATTAATTGTTAAAGTAGTTTCTTTCTCAGCAATCTGAACATATCTCAACATGGCTGAAATCCCATTCCCGGTGCCAATTTCATCTACTGGTACTTAACGAACTACCCCAATAAGCTCCACATCTTGATGTGAGGAACACCATGCAAGTACAGTGATGGGAGGACTTGAGAGGAGCCATCGCTGGAGAACAGTTACTATAGCACGTGAGAAATACGCAATACCTGTAATAAACATATGCGCACCTGTCCTGTATTTGAAACTTCATTCTTTTCTTTTCCAGATCTAGATTTCAAATGTGTTCTTAATGAAAAAGAGAGGTTACATCAGTCACCTATTACACTCTAACAGATGAAATCAAATATATTTTCTCAAGGTTCTTTTGAGAAATCTCTTCCCATGGTACACAACTGGGACAAGTAAAAACCATTAAATATAGAACAAAAGTATATTAAAGTCTCTGTTCACATAGCAGTCACTTGCTCTCCCTGTGCCGTAACTATATCAAAATATGAGGGGCAGATTAGGTAAAGAATTATGCTTATGTTTTGACAGGTTCCCCCACTGATGATATGGCCAAGAGTGGTAAAGATGAGAAGCAAAACCAGTATTCTTGGAGTAAATATGTAAATATTTGTTAAACACCTGAGTGAAAAGTAAATTACTGGAACATATGATCAGTGGCCCAAAACACAAAAGAGGAAAAGGAAAGAAACTGCTTCACAGCTGAGCATCTGAGATACTTCTTAGACCCTGCTTGGTCATCTCTCACATGATTTGGGTCTAAGAGGTGTCTAGGTATTACAGGAATCTGATGTGTGAAACCAGCAGAGTTTCTTATAGGAACAACTATTTGTATTCTGCTTTGCAATTACTAAGTATCTAAACACAGGTGCACAGTGCACTCTGAAAATTATAAAATTAGAAACAAGGTACAGATAACAACACTACCTATTTCATTATTATTAAGTTCCAGTCAAGATCCAGATACTCTCTCTCTCTCAAGTTTGGCATTGAGAAAACAAAGGAAAGACAGATACAGGTTAATTTTTTTCAAACTTAAGAAAACTCCAGAACTACTAAGAAACACTGGAAGACTCTATTTCAAGAGAACAGAGAACACTGACAAAAACTGCATCTTCTATGTAACACATTACATAATCCCCCTTTGTTAACTGGTTTAAGTGTCTATTTTAGACTGTCCCACAGGAACTCTGATCCTCTCTGCTTGAAATTAAATCCTATATTAATTTTCTCAAACCAGAACACATTTCTGCTTCTTAAACCTATCGTGTCACTTTTTTCCTATTAGGGAGATAATGCCTACCCTCCCTGACGCACACTCTTGGTGTCATGCCCCATCCCAAACTTGAGGTTTACACTTTAAGTTGGTTTTCCACTAATTCTCTTTATGACCAAAGCCAAATGTTTACAGGCTGACCAGCCAAGGTAAGAGGTACACACTGTATACAAAGCAAATAAACTGTTTCGAAATAGGAACAACCCTGAAAAGAAGATACTGTCCATACTTCACATGCAGTGAAAAGGGAGTTCGAAGAACTGAAAGAATTGGTTCAAAATTACACAGCTAGTAGACGGAACTTGCATTTTAACTCACAGCTATCCGTACAACAGTAACTTTAAAAATACTAAATCTACACCAAGAGCTCTTAAGGATCCATCTCTCACCTGCAAAAGGCCCAAGTACTTATTAACAAAAACAAAATAATTCAGCAATTAAATGTGAATACAATATGCTAAGCATAGCGGAGAACATATCATACCTATTACTTAATTCTTACATCAACCCTAAATAAGATGGAAGTGAGGAAGACGTGTGGGTACACAGTTAATACTCTTTAGGTATTAGTTGCTATTTCACGATATTATCCCCATTTTATAAGTGAAGAAAAAAATCTACTTCAAGTCACAATGCTGATGACTGCCAGAGCTGGGTTTGAAGCCAGGCTACTTGATTCCAGAACTGGTTTCTAAGGTAAGTTACTCTGCCAAGCCAACCAAAGCACTGTGCTGCCCTAATTGGCCAAAAGGGAAAGAAGGGGGGAACCCAGCAGCAGCCACAGCCGTGCTGCACTGAGAGGTGCGCTGCATCTCAATGGAGGAAGTGCTGAAGCTGGTGCTGAAGCTGAAGACATGGTGCTAAAAATATGAGAAGGGCCCAAATCAAAGCTGATCTTCAGTCTGAACCACTTGTAGCTCCCTGAACCTGTCAGGTGTTGGCAATCAATTCTTTAGGGGTCTCACGCATCTCTGTGCATCATGCAAGCAGAGGCACTAACTGCCCTTTAGTTTTAGATGATCTTTTCAAGGATGTCTTTATCGTGAACAAAGCTTTGGAAGATGGAAATAATGTCTCCCTCCAGAGCAGAGGGATGTATAAGAAAGGTAATGTCTTCTTCCAGGGCCAAAGGGTGGGGACATTTATTGCCCATTATAAAAATCTGGATTCCCTGAGCTCGAGGGTCTTCAGCTGTGACAGACTGCAGATCACCCTTGGCCCTTCCATACCAGCCCGGTGAAGACTTGGGGTGGGGGTCAGCGAGGCGAATCTGTGGAAACACGATATTCCCACTACTAGATGTGAAGCAACAATAAAGACCTTTGTCTCTGACCCAGGAGTCTCCTGTCTTCTGGCAGCATCCATGAAACTGTGACCAGCTAACCTGTTAGCTTGCAAGGTGGGTAAAACCTCAGGAGCTTCATAGATCTTCACACCAGGCTTTTCACACCTCTTCTCGCCTTTGCTTCCCTCAGAAATACCCTCTCCCACTCCATAGGAAATACTTACTCATCTTTTTGTCAATGCTCCTGTATGAAAGTTCTCCTCAAAGTCCTCAGCTAGAAAGGACTACTAACCCCATGGCACCGCCACCCATTGTTTCCTGACACAGGTTTCTTTCACAGCACCTTTAAAGCTTTATTCCACTTGCTTATTTGTGTGCTGTACCAGGTAATCAACTGATTGCTTTTCAACTCGAAATTCACCTTTTGATACATATTCTGTGATAATGGATGAAAGTGCTTTAAGCGTTTCTCCTTACAGTGAGCATAATGTTAAGGTTTCTCAATAGAGGGTGCTGGATGGACACTGCAGGAGGAAGGGATTTCCCTGGCAAACATTATGCTTGATGAAAAGACAGGATGCTTTTGCCCTAAGATCAGGAACAAGATAAGGATGTCCATTCTTGCCACATCTAGTTAACATCATACTGCAGGTTCTAGCCACGGTAATTAGGCAAGAAAAATAAACAAAAGGCAAAGGGATTGGAAAGAAAAAAAGAAAGAAAACTCTATCTACCCTCAGATGACACAATCTTGTATATAGAAAATCCTAAGGAATCCACTAAAAAAAAATTTATAACTCTTAAACAAATTCAGCAAGATTGCAAGATACAAGATCAACATAAAAGTGTATTTAATTATAATGAACAATCTAAAAAAATTAAGAAAACAATTACATTTACAATAGCATCAAAAAAGTGAAATGTTTCGAAATTAACAAAAGAAGTGCAATATTAATACTCTGAAAACACTGCTAAAAGAAATTAAAGATATAAGTAAATGTAAAAAAATTCCTATGGTCATGGATCAGAAGACCTAATATTGTTAAGACAGTAACACTCCCCAAATTGATCTATAATTCCATGCAATCCTATCAGAATCCCAGCCAGCTTCTTTGTAGAAATTGACATGCTGATCCTAAAATTCATACAGAAGCACAAGATACCCCAAATACCCAAAACAATCTTTAAAAAGAACAAACCTGGAGGACTACACCTTCTGATTCCAAAACTTACTATAAAGCGACGGCCAAGATAGCGGTAGTACTGGTATAATGATAGGTATGTAGAATTCCAGAATTAAGAATCCAAAAATAGACCTTTGTCTAGGTCTACTGATTTGCAACAAGGTACCAAGACCATTCACTGGGGGAAAGAACAGTGCTGGGGCAACTGGACAGCCACATGCAAACGAACGGAAGTGGAACCTTAATTGAAACCACAGATTAACTCAAAATGGATCTAAATGTAATAGCGAAAACTATAAAACTCTTAGAAAACAAAATAGAGATAAATTTGCATGACCTTTGATTTGGAAATGGGTCCTTAGGTTTGATACCTAAACCACAAGGAACAAAAGAAAAAGTAGATTATTGGACTTCATCAAAATTAAAAACTTCTGTGCTTCAAAACTACCAACAAAATAAAAAGACAAAATCTAAAGAATGGGAAAAAAATTTGCAAATCATGTATTGGATAATGAACTTGTATCTAAAACATATAAAGAACACTTACAACTCAAAACTATAAACAGAAATAACTCAACTTGAAAATGGGCACTGAATCTGAATAGGCATTTCTCCAAAGAAGATATACAAGTGGCCAATAAGTATATGCTAAGATGCTTCATATCACTGGTCACCAGGGATATGCAAATCAAACCGACAGTGAAATACCAACTTATACACAAATGTTCGCGGCAGCACTTCTTAATATACAGATAATTATTACCAGTAATAGTCCAATGTTCATCAATGGATGAATACATATATAAAATGTGGTATACCCATACAGTAGAATATTATTTGGTCATAAAAAGGGATAAAGTACTGATACATGCTAGAACACGGATGAACCTCGAAAACGTCATGTTAAGTGACCGAAGCCAGTCACAAAGGCCACATATGATTACATTTATAGTAAATGTCCAGAATGGGCAAATCTGTGGAGGAAGAAAGTAGCAGTGGCTCCTTTAGGGATGAGGAGAATGGGGAGGGACAGATAGGTGATAGCTAAAGAGTACAGGCTTCCTTTTTTTTAGAGGTGATGAAGATGTTCTAAAATTGAATAAATCGGGCGCCTGGGTGGCTCAGTGGGTTAAAGCCTCTGCTTTAGGCTCAGGTCATGATCTCAGGGTCCTGGGATCGAGGCCCACATCGGACTCTCTGCTCAGCAGGGAGCCTGCTTCCCCCTCTCTCTCTGCCTGCCTCTCTGCCTCCTTGTGATCTCTCTCCCTCTGTGAAATAAATAAATAAAATCTTTAAAAATAAATAAATAAATAAATAAATAAAATTGAATAAATCAAGTATCTGTATATATATTAAAACCACTAAGTTATACACTTCAAATGTGTGAACTATACAGTATGTGAATTATATCTCGATAAAGCTGTAATTTTTAAAAAGCCACCAAACAAAGGATAAAACAGCTAATGGAGATCAGAGGAGTGATTAACTGGGAGGGATTAAAAAGAAACTAGGTTAGCACGAGTAAAATCCCATTAAGGTGAATGTAAGGTGGTAAGCCCTAAGTTGCTGAAAGAAATTTCATTACAGAATAACTACATCTCATAATGAGGGATTCTTTATTGATGGCACCAAACCTAATACCTATAAAGGCAATTAGGACTGGCAAGGGACATGAGGACATACACAAGAATGCGTGTGTGCGTGTGTGTGTGCGCGCGTGCGTGCAGTGCACATGGCAGATTTGAGTACCATCCAGTCGAACTAAACTTCGTGACTTCAGGCAAATCCCTGAACGCCCCCCCCGCCCAAGCTTCAGCTCTCTCATCTGTCAAATGTCTACTTCGCTTTCATGGGATTATTAAGAAAGAAATTATGTGTAACAAGATCTAGAAATTTGTTCAGGGTATCTTCCTATCTTTGTATTTCTAGCATAGTGTTTGTCAGAAAACAGGTACTTAGTAAATACTTGTGGGATTAACTTCAAAAAACATAAATGGCTCTTAGAAAGAAAATGAAAATATATTTAAGTACATGCACTTTGATATGGACATACAGGACTCAAAAACCTTTACAAGTAAGAATTTTCACATGATATAGATATAGAAACTAGATATAGAAGCTGTCAAGGCTCACATTATGCTCTTTAATGTGAAAGTAGAAATTATTTTTTACCAGTAATTTAACGAATTAGCCAGGGGGGAAAAAAAGTTATTTGTAAGAATATTTCTACTGTCTTCTCCACAATCCCTTTTCAGGTATCACTTCTGTGTTTTGCTTGTGTAAAATTTAACCCATCCTTCACCTCATATACAGGAAAAGAGTCATCACAGGATGACTGTTGTCTCGACCAGGGGTCAGTAAAGTATAGCCTGTAATTGGTCAACACCCATTTGTTTAGTAGTCTTTACCGCAGAACTGGGTGGCTGACACACAGATAGAAAGCCAAAACTTGACTGGGAAACAGGATGTTCTTAACTGACTTTTTCAAACTCCCATATCCAGTGGTAGGAATATAGACTCTATAAATAATTAAGTGCAAAGAAGGACTCTATTGTTTTGAACGATAACTGCCTGGCCAACACAGAGAAACCAAAGAAGAGATCACTTTGGTCTGGGTGGGAGAGTATCTGCAGACAAAAAAAAAAAAATACTCAAGCTTGCCCCTGAAAGATGATAGGTGCCTTCTAAGCAGTCAACACAGAGAGGAAGTCATGTGAAAACAGCCAAAGGAGGCTTGACAGAGCACATACTCAGGGAACTAAATCCAGTCTCTCCGACTGGCATGTACCGAGTGTAACGAGGGGTGTAGCCGGTGACATCATGAACATTCTTGTAAACTATGCTCTACGGTTTAAAATGGGCACAGAAATTAATAGCTACTATTTGCAGAGAGTAAATGCCAGATGCTTCAGTCATGGCCTGAGACATGATCAAACAAGAATGATCTAGAGACAATGGTCATCAAGATGTATAAATAGGCAAAACTTCTTCTTTTTTGGGGGGGTGGTAAGCTTAGCAAGGGAACCTTATAAGTCAATAATGAGAATTAGCATAGAATGGACTCTCCAAACTGTTGTAATGAGAAACTCTCATCTTCAGGTACAACAGTGACAGAGCTCAGCAAAAGGGCTGCCTCTACAATGAGCACAGGCAATACTTAAGTAGATAAGAGGACTTATCTCAAAGCTTAGTGCAATTGGGAAGGGAAAGTCACGCAAGAACAACGGATTGAGAATATACCAGGAGTAAATCATTAAAATGTGTATTTTCAATCTGAAATAGGTTATTGTGATAAAATAATCCTTTCGGAGATGGTACATAGTCCTTGGTCAACCTTAAGGCTCAGTGTACTCATGTGTCGAACAGTAATTATGTTACCTACGTACCCTATAACATTGTTGTAAAGATTAAATGAATGATACCTGAAAGGTATTTAGAGTATGGTTGGCACACAGAAAGCACTGTGTCCACTATTATTAAGTTGCCTGATAAGTATAGTCTACAAAAAGACTTATGCCTGCTGGGTATAAAATCAGCCTGCTACGTCGTAATGTAAAAAGTCACGAATGGGCCAGATAGGCTCATAATCCTATTTAGAACAAATCATTTACTACTATGAAGTTCTCCTTATCTTTACATATACTGGTCTTATCTGCTAACTCAATTATTAGCTTCTTGAAGGCATGGGCCAATAAATAATTGGTGATTGATCAACATAAAGCACTAACAATTACCTAAGAAAAGTGAAAAACCAACCAAACTCAAATAACTGTTCTGAATCAACACTGTCCAGTAAAGGGAGAAAAATCACTTCGCCCTAGCACTGCCCCAAAGAAAAGGAAACCTAAATCTTTGTCTTCAAGTAAACGCCCCTGCTGCTGCCACCACCAGTTCAGAGACAGTAACTCTGGATTTTATAAACACTCCCTCTGCTCCTCCTCTGTCGACTGAATACTGCCTGTAACGTCTCACTGGGTGTAACTTTTCCAACAACATTTATTTCTCCTTACCTTGTCAACTACCTTCTTCTGGATCTGACACTACAATAGCGGTAATAAATAAAAGTTGCCTTCCACATCCTTTTGCAATAAATTTATGAAATATCATGAAGCAGTGATGAAATCATTCTTTAATCAACCTTCATTATGGCATGTGGTGCTGTAGAATGATGGGGGACGGCAGAGCCAAAGGTCAATGAAGCCCTCCCAATGTCAGTCTAGACATAATTCTGCAAGGCTTTCAAGGAAATTCTTTTTTTTTTTTTAAGATTATTTATTTATTTATTTGACACAGAGAGAGAGATTACAAGTTACTAGGCAGAGAGGCAGGCAGAGAGACAGGGAGAGGAGGAAGCAGGTTCCCCGCTGAGCAGAAAGCCCGATGCGGGCCTCGAGCCCAGGACGCTGAGATCATGACCTGAGCGGAAAGCAGAGGCTTTAACCCACTGAGCCACCCAGGCGCCCTCAAGGAAATTCTTGCAAGAACACTCCCCTTGTAACTTGGTCACAGGCAAAAAACAAAGCAAAAAGCAAGGTGTGGGTAGAGCTAGCCCCAGTGCCCTAGCTAGTACTTCTCCAAACTTGAGTTTTTAACTCCCCTCCCCAGAGGGAAAGTCTGCCTCTGGAAGCAGCACCCAGGACAAGCAAATTAGCATTTCCAAGGTCAACTGCTGACAGGCTTAATTGTTTACAGCAACTAGAGTATTCTGGCTTCTGAAGTTAAGAGGCTTGACCTTTCTGGCTTGCCCAATACCGTAAGAAACTAATTTACCACATTAGCTACAAAATATCAAAGCACTGTAGGAATGGAGTCAAATCAGCATATGACATTTCAAACAGCATCAAATATTAATAGGATCCCCTGAAGTAATTTTAAGCTGGTTAAACAATTTGGGGAAAAACTTAAAATACCAATCATACCAGTGGTAGGGGAGTGACAAGTACAAAAAAAAAATCAATAAATGGTATTACCTCCTTTTACTAAGTGGTTTGATTGGAATAGTCACCAAAACTACTAAAAAGCTGTAAAACTAGTTGATGTGACTACCTTACAGATTCTTGCCCTCTCCTCTGATACCTACTGCTGTCTATTACAGCAGCCAGCTGCCACAGGTGACTATTAAGCATATGAAATGTGGCTGGTCCAGGCTGACATGGACTGAAGGATTCTGAACTTGCGTACAAAAAAAAAGTAAAAATAACTCAATTTTTATACTGATTACACGCTGAAATCCTATTTTAGATATATGGGATTAAATAAAATATTACTAAAATTAAATTCTCTTTCTTACCTTTTGTAACGAGGATAACAAAAATTTAACTTGCACATATGCCTCACACTGTATTTTTATTGGACAGTGCTTCAGTATATAAATAACACTTTACACTCATGTAAAACACAAACATAAATTCAGTTTTAAAGTTGAAAGAGGAGATAATAGGCCTGAATGAAAAAAATAATCCTCTCTAAAATAATCAAACTGATTTCAACTGTTACTCCCGAACCTAATAAAAGCTCCTTTCTGCTTAGCACCAGACAAAATTTTATTTTCTAAAAAGGAAACCGGTGTTTCAAAATCGATCCTAAAGTCTGCTCTACTTTTGCCTTGAGTTGTCATCTCTGCCTAACGTTAAACTAGCCTTAATTCTTTCCAAAGATCAAAGAAAAATGATAAAATGCTAGTCTAATTTTTAAATCTGATCAAGTGATTCCGACTCAGTTTTTTCTGTATTAGTCATTTTCACACCCTATTAGGTCACTAAAACCTAACTCACGCCTTTGCTCCAAAGATAAAAAAATAGAATCAACAGAAAGATTATTTTCAAGAGCCTAGAAACCCAGACAGTATTCAGATACTATACATACTCTGTTTCAAAAACTAAAATACGACTCATTTACTATTTCAGAAAGTGACATCCCATTGTGAAGAGGAGAGCTTAGCAAACAGAAGAGCACAGCAAAGCGGTGATTTCCACAGATTCCATCATTCGGAGAAACCATGCCAACTTTCAGGTTGTTACGGTCAGTGGAAGAAAGAAAATCTGGAGGTGCTGGGACGGTTGGAAATTTATGGGGTGAGAATGAACAGCCACAAGAGGTGAGGCAAGGTGAGCAAACGGCCCAGTTTCCCCTCCCCAGCTCCTAAAAAGGAAGTTACTCAACTTTCTGCCTGAGGAAGCCGGTAGGAAAGGAAAGCACATTTTCCACCTTTTAACCCCCTCAAACTGTCCCAAACACGATTAGCCCTCTAGTAGAAGGACAAAATGACCTATTAATGTGAGCAGAATGTGTAAACCTCTTTAGGTTTTTAAATGTAATCAACAACAAAATCGAGATTCAGTAACTTAGAATAATAAATAATACAGCTGGAGTGTTTACTTCTATCTTGTGACAGGGTCTACATCTATCACTAGTAAATGAAAATGAGTAACCTGCATAATTGAAAATGAAGGTAGTGGAGATATGCGGTTGGTTATTCCTCGTTCCTGGAAGAGTTCATCTTAAAATGTAACCTTAATAGCCCTATAGTTTCTCTGGTCTGATGCAGTCAACATATGTTTTTCTTAGATATATGGAATAACTCGGGTTCTAGGCTACAAAATGCCAACAATTTAGTGATTTTCCTTTGGCAGGATCCTGAAGTCCGCATTCAACAGCATCCCTAAGGCCAATGGCTACCTCAGAAGAAGTATTCTGGTGCCACCTAGTGGTATATGTTTCCTGCCAAATCGGAAACGAGGATAAAACCAGGGTTCTCAAAGTCTGGCCCTGGCGGATCAGCAGTATCAATAGCAGCATCACCTGGTAACTTGCTAGAATTGCAAATTCTTGGGCTCATCAGATCTACTGAAACTCTGCTGGTGGAGTCCTGCAATCTGTATTTTAACAAGCCCTCTAAGTGGTTCCGATGCACCCTCAGGTTTGAGAACCACCGAATTAATTAGCTCTTACACAAAAATTAAGTCTTAAAAAATTAGGTTTACAAATTAACAGAAGTGCTCAATTTCTAATTTTGGAAAACAACTTAATTTTCTATATAGTGGATCCAAATATCTCTATTTGGAGAAGAGTCTTCAAAGACACTTATTAACTAATTTATATACATTCAACACCTGATGAACATCAAGCCTCTGAATATGTGAGATGACCTCTCTGAGGTCTCTGCCCCAGGAGACCAGGTTCAAAGGGAAGATCAGACATTAACAAAGCAAAATACAATATAAATGCAGAAAACCCCATGGAACAAAGAAAAAAAATTAACTGATCTCAGGATATCAGGATATGGCATGTTCCTGCATCTTAAGTGGGGTTGAGGCTCATCTGGGGACACACGAAAAGCCAAGAAGGTAGAATATTGTTGACTTTTAAAGATACTTCTTTATTTTTTTTAAAGATATTATTTATTTATTCGAGGGACAGAGTGAGTTAGAGAGAGCACATGAGCAGAGGGAGAGGGAGAAGCAGGCTCCCCTGCTAAGCAGGGAGCCCAATGTGGGACTCGATCCCAGGACCCTGGGATCATGACCTGAGCCAAAGGAAGACACTCAATAGACTGAGCCACCAAGGAACCCCAAGATATTTCTTTTTTTAAACATTTATTTATTTATTTGAGAGAGAGAGAGAGAAGGAAAGCACGTGCACAAGTTAGGG
The DNA here is from genome assembly GCA_002007465.1 of Ailurus styani. Classification (NCBI taxonomy): domain Eukaryota; kingdom Metazoa; phylum Chordata; class Mammalia; order Carnivora; family Ailuridae; genus Ailurus; species Ailurus styani. Next base: position 470,521 of record LNAC01000207.1, read on the forward strand.
GAGGAGCAAAGGGAGAGGGAGAGAGACGATCCTCAAGCAGACTCCCCACTGACTGCAGAGCCCAACACAGGGCTGGATCACAGGACCCTGAGATCATGACCTGAGATGAGATCAAGAGTAGGATGCTTAACCAACTGAGCCGCCCAGGTGCCCTGAATATTGATTTTTTAAATTAAGAATCATCTACCCTAATGATAACAGATGCCACAGAAAAGTCCACTGTATATATCTGCACTGTTCAATTATGTTACAGAGTAATCAGGAGAAAAGCAGATCTGATGAAGCCTTGCTAAATTGTTTATTTTCTATTTAGGTCTTAGAGGAGAACTTCTTTATCAAATAGCAATTAAAACACCTAGGGTTCAACATTTCTCCAAAGAAGACATCCAAATGGCCAACAGACACATGAGAAAGTGCTCAACATCACTCGGCATCAGAGAAATACAAATCAAAACCACAGCAAGATACCACCTTACGCCAGTCAGAATGGCTAAAATCAACAAGTCAGGAAATGACAGATGTTGGCGAGGTTGCGGAGAAAGGGGAACCCTCCTACACTGTTGGTGGGAATGCAAACTGGTGCAGCCACTCTGGAAAACAGTATGGAGATTCCTCAAAAAGTTGAAAATGGAGCTACCCTACGACCCAGCAATCGCACTACTGGGTATTTATCCTAAAGACACAAAGGTAGTGTTCCTCAGGGGCACGTGCACCCGAATGTTTATAGCAGCAATGTCCACAATAGCCAAACTATGGAAAGAACCTAGATGTCCATCAACAGATGAATGGATAAAGAAGATGTGGTATATATATACAATGGAATATTATGCAGCTATCAAAAGAAACGAAATCTTGCCATTCGCAACGACATGGATGGAACTGGAGGGTATTATGCTGAGCGAAATAAGTCAATCAGAGAAAGACAATTATCATATGATCTCTCTGATATGAGGAACTTGAGGGGCAGGGTGGGNAGTTAAAAAAAAAAAAAAACACCTAGGGTTCAATAACAGCAGTCCCAAAATTCATCTATAAGATTGCATTTCTTTAAATTCAGCTTTATAGGGGTGCCTGGGTGGTTCAGTTCATTAAGCGTTAAGGGTATGCCTTCGGCTCAGGTCATGACCTCAGGGACCCAGGATCGAGCCTCCATCCAGCTCCCGGCTAAGCAGCGATCCTGCTTCTCCCTTTCTCTCTGCCCTGACACCTCCCCCCCCCTCAAATAAATAAATAAATAAAATCTTTAAATTCAGCTTTACAGCATGCCCTTCTTTGGAAAAAATAATTTAAAAAAACCCTCTGAATTTTAATAAGTATCTATTTACTCAAAATTAAAGAGTTACAGATTTGAACTAAAAAACAAACAAAAACTGGATCAAGAGATCAGTACAGCCACCTCCACACTGTCAAAATTAAGTGCCATCCCTTACTCTGTGGCTCAAACTGCAAACCTATCCCTTAGGAGGGAAAAAAATCAACTCTGAAAAGCCAGCCTTGCAAACCCAAGCCTCTAGTATGACTGGTAACATCAAAGACATGAACGCAGGTGGCATTAGCACACACAGGAAGTTCAAAGACATGCCCCACTGATTAGTTTTGATTTTGTACTCTTAAAATATTACTTTAAATACACAGGGACCAAGTTTTTAATTCTAACATTTTAAGAGCAACTGCCTTTAATAGTATGAAGTTTCTGACAAAACTGTTCTTTTCAAACCTTTCCTTTACTGGCACAGAGGCAGAAGGAGAGGCCACAGCTGGAGTTACATTAACGTTTTAGAACGGGGCCATTCCTCAATTTTATCTAACTAAACTTAAAAGGCTTCTGAAAATTTAATTGCTTAAAGATGATAATCACAACAACAATTTTGGTAAGTGAATCAGTACTTTTGCCTCAGAAAGCAGAAAAGTAATAAATTTAAAAATCTGAAAAATAAGCCCCAGCTACTTGAAAAATCTCCTAATGTAAGAAATTTCATTTTGCAATTAGGTAAATAAGAAAGTATTCCCACAATACCAACATGTAGAGAAAAAAAGGGTCCATAAGGGTCTATTGGCTGGACACCACACACTATAACATAACTCAGGGAAAGGTGATCACTTCAAATGAGCTAGAAGTTGAATGGGGACAGCAACCTGGTACAGGAATATGCAACCAAAACAGTACACATCACCCCCACCCAAGTGCTCAGGAACAGGAATCCCCTTAATCAACAATTTAATAATATAGTAACAAGAGATATACAGTACAAAGTGGGGAAATGATACCTAAGTGATCACCACCACCTCTTCTAACAAAGCTCATTTTAACTTGTGATGAAACTGGGGAACCCAAAAGGTAAACCGAAAGGGTACTAATCTTACAAGGCTAAGAGGAAAAGGGAACAGTTTGCTATGAAGATGATTCATGGACTTTCACACATGCTCTTCAGCACTTTAATTTCTCCCAATCCCTTCACTGCTGTCCAACAACACAACTTGTTCATGCTCCAGCTCTTTTCTCTTAAGGTTGAAGATTTTAGGACGACTTTTATCCAGGTCACCTACCAAAGCCCAAGCCAAAGACCCAAAAAGAGACTACAGATCAGGCTGGGAAGGGTTAAGACCCTGAGAGGCTACCCACTAAAAATCATCGGTGACTTCGGCTGCTGGCCACGAATGAGCAACTGGTATACCAGGAATTGGCTGTCCTGCAGTGAGGACTAGAAAGCTGGACAAAACATATGACAGAGCCTGCTTTCAGACAGTGGGACCACAGGCAAAGCAGACCCGTGAGCCCCGCAGAAAGGGACAAACAAGTTAGGTAAGTCCTGCAGTCGCCTGCTTCGCTGAACAAGGGAGGAGGAAGCCAAGTGGAGAAGGAAAGTCTTGAAGAACTCCAGAGACTGGCGTTCGGGGAAGCTAAGACAATGGGGGCTTTCAAGACAGAGCACCGAGAGGGAGCTACTGCAGAGAGAGTACTGTAGGGATCTGCAGAGAATCTCCTCAAACCTAAACTGCTGAGAAACAATTGCTGGGTGCTGTAAACTGAACAATTTCCAGAATTCAGGCAGCACGGGGAGACCTTCGAATTCCATCCAGCAGAGTGGAGATATCTCACAGAACCCTCTCAGCAATCAACAGAGACGCACAAAGGCCAAGCTCCGTAACCAGGCTAAATTGGCCCCAAAATAAATCGACACTAACTTGACCCTCAATAACAAAGTTTAACAACAAGCCTGGAAAAGGATTAGCGTAATCCACAAATTACTTTGATGCCTGCCAAAACAAACCCCCATAATTCTTTACTGGTAGACAACAAAATCCAAACACTCAACAACATAATACACACAATGTCCATGTGAAAAAGTAGCGACAGGAATGCCAGAATTAGCAGATGAGGATATTAAAACAACTGTTAAAAATATGCTCCATATACTCAAGAATATAGAGGAAAACATGAACATAATGAAGAGAAATAAAAGATAGAAGATTCTATTTTATTCTTTACATCTAGAGTTGAAAAATCCAGTATCTGAAATTTAAAATTCATTGCATAAAATTAACAACAGAGACTGCAGAAGATAAGACCAATGAACCTGAAGACATAGCAAGACACACTATTAAAAACCTGAAAGAAAAAATCAAGCCTCAGTGACTTACAGGACATTATCAAGCTGTCCAATATACATATAATTGGAGTCCCAGAAGAAGAGGGTACCAGAGGGAGTGAAAAACCACCAAAGAAATAGTGTCAGGGGTGCCTGGGTGGGTCAGTTGGTTGAGCATCCGACTCTTGACTTTGGCTCAGGTCAGGATCTCAGGTTCGTGGGATCCAGCCCTGTGTAGGGCTCTGCGCTCAGCATGGAGTCGGCTTGAGATTCTTGCTCTCCCTCTACCCCCCCAACCACTTGCACACGTACTCTCTCTCTCAAAATAAATTTAAAAAAAGAAAGAAAGAAAAGAAATAGTGGCAGAAATTTTTCTAAATTTGATCAAAACTAAAGGCCCACCAATCCATAAAGCTTAAGGAACACTAGACAGAAAAAAAATCACACAGTCACATCACAAATTGCTGAAAACCACACAAAATACCGTTGGCTCCCCTGCCTCCATATATAATATAAAATAAAAACAACCCTAATCCAAAGAAAGCAAATTAACAGCTTTCTAAATCTTCTGACTGAGCTTTCCTCAAAGCTCAATTTTTCTATTTTGGTAGAGGCCTTCCTCTGCCTGTACCCTTAGCGTAAGCTTAGTCTGCCTACTGAGTAGTCAGGCATGAACAGAGTTAAACTACTGCAAAATAATTTTAGTATAACTTTATATTAATGTATTTGCACACCTTACAGTTCACAAATGTCACATACTTTAGATTGTATGCTCCTCGAGATCAGGAACCTTCATGGCTTAGCCTGAAAATTTCTAATGCAGTTTCTACTGGCACATAACTGTCTGAAGACACATGAATGACTCAAACTCATTTTATCCTCCATAATTCGTTATGTGTTATATAGAACAAGATGAGAAAACTGATGCACAAAGGAACTCAGTGACTATCCCAGGAACACTTGAAAGGTGAACATTATCTCACATCCTTAGAGTGATGCCTCCACACAGGGTTAACCCAAAGTAGCCACAAAAGAAGTAAGTTTTAACTGTTACTTACTCTGAGTTTCCACGAGATCCAAGGCAACACTAGAAGCTGTGTCCATTCCAGAGCTGATACAGGATTGGAAGTTTTTCAAAGAGGAGAGAGCAGATTCTATACCACTGAAGGATATAAAACCAGTTGAACCTGAACTTGAACTGGAACGTCCAGGCATCTTGAAATTATTACCTAAGTTTTCAAACACAATGAAATAAGATTTAGGAGTCAGAAAATAATAATGGCATAGGAAAGTAACACTGCTGTAAACATCCATATGAATGTATCTAACAGCCAACAAGTGCCACACTATTATACACATTCTATGTCCCTGGAGGGGACACCAAAGCATTGTGCTGTCATGTGGGCCACCAAACACAGATGCACTCAATACATGGGGAAGCTAAGTGTTTTCATTTCTCAAAGGAGGGAGAATACTCTTTCAAAACATTCCTTGGTTCTCTGAAGAATTCAACAATAGCACAGTTCTCAAAAACCTAAAACATGAAGGGGTTAGAAAAAGTAGACTACCTGTATGATACATTTTTCTAAAAACTAAAAATAGAAATAATAAAATAGTTTAATAGGGAGACTTCGAAACCTGTACTTTTTAATGTACTTGACATACATGCATATTTAATTCTAAAAACTGTAAATATTTTAATATAAATTAAAAATACATATTATAGATAGATGTACATTCCTGACGCTCCTCTGGTTCTAACAGATTTGTAGGCTTGGTTAGATCCCAGATTCTGTCAGTAAAAGCAGAATTTCTCTATGTTATAGAGTAAAATACGGGGGCAATATGGAATAAAAGTCAAGCATACAGCTTCTAGAACCAGACTCAGTTTAAAGCCTGATTTTGCCACTTAAGTAACTGAATGACTTCAGGAAAATTATTTAACCTTCAGTGTTTCATTTCTCCCTTCCTAAAATTGGAATCATCCAGAGCCTACCTCAAGGATTACTGTGACAACTGAATAAGGTGTGTAATAAAACACTCAGAATAATGTCCAGCATATAAATCTTTAAAAGTGGAAGCAAATATTAACATCAACTTCATCATAAGCAAGAATATGGAGTAGTGCTTCAGAGAATGGACACTGAACAGAGATGCTTGGAAACTATTTCAACCCTACCATTTAAAATTGCACATCCCTGGTTAAGCTGCTTACCTTCTCTATCTTCAGTCTGCTCTTGTGTAAAAAGGAAATAATCGTATCTATCTCAAAGCATTATTGAAGATAAATTAAATGTAGCTTTCTAAAACTTGTCTGATCTTAAGAATCAGTTGAAATACTTATTAAAAATATAGATTTATAAACAGGTACTACCTCAGACTCAACTGAACCAGAGTCCCTGGTGGAAACTCCGAGGAAAGCTGTATTTTTATGAACTGCCCCAGGTGATTCTTAGAATCAAACACCTATGGAAAACACAGATAATTGCATCTCCCCCCAAATTTTACGTTGAGAGCCTAACCCCCATTGTGATGGTATTGGAGATGAGGTCTTTGGGAGATAATTAGATGCCCTAAGGGTAGAGCCCTCAGGAAAGGATTAGTGTCCCTATTAGAAGAGGAAGAGACACCCCAGTTCTCTCTCTCCACCAAGTGAGAACATAGCCAGAGAGAGGGCCTTTATCAGTATCCAACCATGCTAGCACCCCAGTCTCTGACTTCTAGTCTCCAAAACGGTGAAAATAAATTTCTGTTATTTAGGGCACCTGGGTGGCTCAGTGGGTTAAAGCCTCTGCTTTCGGCTCAGGTCATGATCTCAGTGTCCTGGGATTGAGGCCCGCATCGGGCTCTCTGCTCAGCGGGGAGCCTGCTTCCTCCTCTCTCTCTGCCCGCCTCTCTGCCTACTTGTAATCTCTCTCTGTGTGTCAAATAAATAAATAAAATCTTTAAAAAAAACAAAAACAAACAAAAAAATTTCTGTTATTTAAGCCACAGTCTACACTATTTTTTAATAGCAGTTACAGCTGACAAAACACATGATGTACATAAGGAATAATATAACCCAGGCTAAGTGGAGAGTGTCTCCCACATAGTAGCTATCTTTATGTGCATGCAAAATTCACCTTACTCTAATGAAACTCTACATTTGCAGAGATCTGGGGAAAACTTCCTTCTGTAATTCTGGAGTATTTGCAGGGAAAAGATTTGGATTGAGAAGCAAAGGGAATACATGGAGGAGACACACTTTTCCCTCTTTCTCCCACTAAGTACATCTTAGTACATAATTCACAGGACACCTCCTCCCCCAAAGAATCATCTGGCCCAAAATGTCAATCATGGACTGGTTGAAAAACCTTGGGTTTAAATCAGCCTCCTCTTAGAGCCTTCCCCAGTAACAATAATCTCTCTGTTCCCTGTACCTATGGTTTCCAAGAAAGTTTAAAACAAGGTTTCCTGGGGCGCCTGGGTGGCTCAGTGGGTTAAAGCCTCTGCCTTCCGCTCAGGTCAAGATCTCAGAGTCCTGGGATCGAGCCCCACATCGGGCTCCCTGCTCAGCAGGGAGCCTGCTTCCTCCTCTCTCTCTGCCTGCCTCTCTGCCTACTTGTGTTCTCTCTCTCAAATAAATAAATAAAATCTTTTTTTAAAAAAGATGCAAGAATACATCTTCCTTTATGAGACCTTCTCTTATCCATACAGGCAGCTGCTTGTTCCGTCCCTCATGCTACTGCTATCCCCCTCCCTCCCTCACACACCTGCACAGGCCCTTCTTCATAAAACTCAGTAAAACTCATCACACTCATTCGTTCACGTGACTGGCTGTCACTCCTTCACCCTGCGAGCAGCCGACACGAGAACTCGGACACGTTCCACGGCCCAGAAACCAGCTCCCCATACAAAACAGGCGGTCAATAAAGAACTGAGGACAGTCACAATAACAGCCACTATCTCATCATCGCTCAGGTGCACCAGCATTTCTAAAAGAGGAAAGGGAGGCTGAGGCCCGGAGCGCTCATCTGGACGACCCGTCCCAGGCCCTGCTTTCGAAGCCAGCCCAAACCACACTCGTCTGCACCCAGAGTTCGTGAACTTCCCCCACGCGGATGGAAGGATGGAGAGATGGCGTCTCAGGACGGGAGGCAGCCTGCCCGTGCCCCGCTGCTCGACGAGCACCACCAGGACCACAGCCCAGGCGGACAGACCCCCCCCTCGGGGCACCCGCGGAGCGTCCGAGAGGGAGGCGACCCCGCCCGCCCCCAGCGCCCGCCTCACCTGGATGCCCGACCCGGCTCGGTCCTGCTGCACCCGGACTGCCCACACTCGCACCCCAACTCCTTCCTCAACTCTCTTCCCCGGTCGCTGAAGCTGCGAGCGCGGGCTCGGGCGTCATCAGCCGTCGCCCGCCCGCGGTCACATGACGCCCCGCCCCGCTCTCCGCCCCTCGGGTCATGTGACCGCCGGGGGGTGAGGCAGAGGCGGAAGCCGGGGTCCCGCGGCCGGGCGATCGGGGGCTGCGGATAGAGGGGTGCCCGTGCGGACCGGGAGGGGTGGGGACCCGGGTGCCGACTCGCCCGCGATCGCCGGCCGCGCACGAGCGCCCCGGCGCGGCCCGGGTGACAGGTGAGTTGGGGCGGGATGCGCTCTCCATTCCGTCCCTCTGCCCCTCCCCGGCCCCGGGCCCGGCCGCGCGCGCCGATGGGGCGTCTGTGGCGTGGGGTGCGCCCTGGCTGCGGAGCCCGGTTTGGAGGACGGAGGGCCCTCCGGGGGCGGGGCTGCAGTCCAGGCTCTCCACCTCCACGTAGGTGGCAATGATTTTCCACGCTGTCTGGGCGCTTTGGGGAGTGACGTTCAGCTGCTCGGCCCACAGCCTTGCTGGGGAGACCGTGTCATTCCCGCGTTTACTCTCCAGAAAACGGAGCGGTTGGCGAGGGCTTTTAGAGTCTGATGGACCTGGGTTTGAATTCTGGTTCTGCCGTCGGCTGTGCGTTTGAGCAAGTCATTGTTCCTCTGCACCTTAACTCGTTCACCGGTGTCGTGCTGGTGCCAAAGGTCTTTGCATTTCGGAAAATCGTTCCGAGGGTCCTGACTGGTTTATGGGACGGTTGAAAACATAATCCAAGTCGCAGAGCCCGTAATGGAGCCGGATCTCCTGATTCCAAGTGCACCGAGTTTCCTCCAACGTAGGTAACGGGGTCATGAGAGGGGAGGGAGAGGTCTTACTGCCTCTGCCCACGACCAGGAGCACCTCCCGTTTTTCCCTCTCCTGTCTTTTCCAGGATTTATGGGTGGGACTGGAGTGATCAGACTTGTTTCAGAACTTTTCTGGAAGAGAGTTGTCCGTCACTTTTATCTTGATAAACAGCCATTACATTTTGTTCCTGATAATGGACAAGTGGAGACCAGTGCTTCCTTCTTTATGGAACTGAGGTTTTGTGAAAAGATAAAAGTAGACCTATCTTTTGTCCTCAGAGTAGGGCACACAGTGGTCTGTCCCAGGACAATTTAATTTCCTTCAGATTTCGGTTCTGTACTTACTGGGCAATTGGTGTGATGATGCCATGCTGCATTCTTGAAATATTTTGTCCTTTGTCTAGGCTTATTTTCCAAACTGAAAACCACAGTCCTGTACCAAATTCTTTAAAATAAGTGATGGCTACTTTTTGGGGTCCCTTGTAAAAGAGAGGTAGGAAATTGAGTGGGATCTCTGGTTTCATTTTATGCCAAGTACTAATACCGTCTATGTTGAGAAAAATGGGTCTTTATGAATTTTTTTCATCTCTAGCACCAAGAGAACCACTAAATGGAAGATTTAATATAGGTTATTCTACGGTGTTTATCTACACCTCGTTCTGGAGTGATTTTTTTTAAATTTCAACTAAGTCTTAGCACCTTCTATAAAGCCACCGAATTCTGAGATCACTGCGACACGATTAGACATCTTTAATGTTGGTCCTTAGGTTCTGTTCTGAAGGGCAGGTTTTTCAACCAACAGTGGGGTATCTACCAAATATTCAAACCAAATAATATTTTGAATGTTGCCTACAGTGTAAGGATTTAAGGATTAAAGTAAGAGGTAAACAAAAGTCTTGACTTATGTCATTATCCCAGGCCTAAGCTAGCCTGACTGTCTGCATGCAGGTGCTGAGTGTATCTGTTCAACCTTTTTTTTTTTTCTTTTGTGGTGGGGAGGGAAGGGGAAGAAGGCAGGTAATGTTGTTTTGCTTAAAGTATTTTCTCCATGGTCCTATTATCTGTCTTATATTGAGATCCAAAATCCGGTAGCAGTTAAACCAGTTAAACATAACTTGCTCACCTTAGAGTTGTGTCCTGGAGTTTCATCCTGCTTAGGCCTGGGTCTTCAGAGGACTTCAGTGACTTTTGTTTTCCCATTTGCCATTATTTTCCCCCTTCCTTTGTCTCATTTTCCCAGCCAGACCCATTTCTTTCCAAAAATCTAATAAAATTGGGGTGCCTGGCTGACTCAGACAGTTGAACATGTGGTTTTTGATCTCAGGGTGAGTTCAAACCCCATGTTGGGGGTAGAGTTTACTTTAAAAAAATGGAATGAAATTATCTGAACTTCAGCATATTAGAGATCAGTGTGGCTTAACAAGTAAACATCATGAGAAAATGAAAGGATTTGTTAATAATTTATGCCTTAATGTCTACTGAAGGATACCCCATGAGACAAAGTTCTAGACAACTGTAGTGGCTTCTCAGCAATCCCTACTCTTGGACCAACCCATCCACCTCCTCTGATCTGTGCTTCTGTCCCTTGGTCACTGCACCAGCCACATCAGCCACTTGGCTGTTCTTAAGCCAAGGGGCTTTTGCATTTACTTGTAAACCTGCCTGGAATGCCCTTCTCCCTGATCATTACCGATTGTAAAATAACAAACTACCCCAAAACCTTGTGGCTTAAGACAAAAAAACATCTGTTGGCTTATAGTTCCTGTGGTCAGGAACCTGTGATGTGGCTTAGCTAGGTGCCTTTGACTCAACGGCTCTTGGGAGGTTATAGTTTGGCTGTGAATAGAAGCTGTTCTCTTATCTGAAGGCTCAGCTGGGGTTGAGGGGGTTCCGTTTTCAAGCTCATTCAAGTGGTTGTTGGCAGGCCTCTCACTGTCTCATCACTGGGCTCTCTTACAACATGACAGCTCCCTTCCCCCAGAACAGACAAGCTAGGGAGGGTGCCCCAGCCAGAAGTCACCATTTTTTTGTGATCGAACCTCAGAAGTCATTTCTTTCCTATCTGCCTTATACTGTTCCTTAAGAGTCAGTAAGTCACACAGGGCATGAACAAGGAGATGGTGGTCATCAGGGACTGTCCTAAGGGCTGCTCACCACACTCAGATACCCTTAGTGCTTGCTTCCTCGCTTCCTTCTGGTCCCTGCTCACATATCTTACAGAGAGGCGCTCACAAACTATATAAAACAGCACACACTCCATCACTTTATCATGCGTTTTCTTCACAGCAATGATCACAGCCTGATAAATAATGAATTTATTTATTATCTGTTCTCCATTCCTAATAGTACGCAGACTTTATGAGAGCAAGAACTTAGTTTTGTTCGCTGCAGTATCCTCAGGTCCTAAAACAGTGCTTGAAACCTAGTAGGCACTGGGTACATATTTGCTGAATGAATGAGTCTAGGTCAATAGGAATGCTTCCACCTGTAAAGAATCCAAAAGCCAACTGACAGTAGATAAACCATAAAAATAGTTCATTTTACAGGGATTACAGAGGAAGGTAGTGCCACCGTTGAATCAGTCAGTCAATAACATCAATAAGAATTTAGATTATTTCTCTTCTTCCAAACCACCAGTAGCAGGTTTTTGGCTTTTTTTCCTTTAGGCTTGTCACCTTCTGTGTCAGGCAAGACATGTTCATTGGACCTCATTCAAAGGCAAGGAGAAAGAGAGGGCTAGCCAGAGGAAAGAGAAATTTCTCTTCGTGCTTCTTTCCTTGTAGCACGAGGAAAGAGAATACATTTCCTGTAAGGTCTACCATAGGCTTCTTTTTCCATCTCATCGGTCAAAATTGAGTCACATGTCTAACCTAGTTTTAGGGGCTGTGGGAAAATAAGGATTCACTTGTTTCCTCCTCTATAGGAAGAAAGGAAAAGGAGGGAGGAAATTCTTGTTGGAGAGCCAACAGCATCCCAGTAAATTAAAACATTTCTAAGTATTGAATCAATAATAAGAGACTTACAGAAGGAAGAAAAAAAAACCTTTAAAGGTTATACGAAGCTTCCAGGTACTAGATAACTATACTAGGTAGCTTAACATGAGCAAACTTTGAACATGTGTGACAGGGGTTGGGGAATGTTTTGCTAGGACTGCAAAGGAAGCCCCCCTCCTGGCAAAAGTCTTTTCCACATTCTGGTTTTGTGTGCAGCGAAGTCCTCATTATTTCATTGTTCACTATTTGAGTCCCTGCAGCTAGATTACATATGAACATAAAAGTTGGCATTGACATAGAAATTGTAATGAATTGACCACTTATAAGCTTATTTCTTCTTATTCAGATATTTGTGTCCTAAAGGGTCTGTTAGGTTGAATTCTTATTTTTTCTCGGTCAGTCTTCTTAATGTTAATGTTATGTTGATGGAACATAGTACCAGTACAAAATGCAAGTGCAAATCTTGGGAAGTACACAGGCCTTCATGAAGTTCAAAAATAATTCAGGCTTCCATGAAGTTGACCACAATGACCAAGCTAAATTAACAGTTAGTGGAAAGAAATATGAGAAAGATGATGACAAAATGAACACTTCCAAAGATAACGATTTGAAAAAGAGTTGGAAGAAGACTTTGGGAAAACGAACGCTACCTTGAACATTTTTTTTAAAATTACCTTTTTCTAAGATCGTGCTGTGAAAGTCAGCTGTGAAATACAAGATACTGTATTGTCAAAGTCACAATTTGGTGAAATCAACTTTTGACTCATTCTTGGTTTGTTCCTTGGATTAGGACGTAGTTCTTGGAATTTTACCCTAAATTTTGTTAGGTGTGAAACTTACTTTCATTAGTTTTAATGTTACCATTCCGAGATACCTTTCTAGTCAAAACTTTTCCACACCTTTGCACGAAATATTCGTCCTTACTTTACACAGTCACTCAGTAGTATTCCTCAGGCTTGTGTTAGCCTGATAACAACGGCCTCCTCTACCTGACATACGAGAAACACATTTTTAAAGGTTGTTCCCTCACCTAATTCTGGTGGATTTGAAGACATAGTTATCTTTTTCTAAAGGTAAAACAAGTGTTAACAGAGGTAGAACAGCTCCTGGAAGGAAAATTTAATAATCAGTGCCCAGTTTAGGGCACATTGGAAGCACAGGTGCTCGCTGGATCCTCCCAAGCTCAGGGATCGGCCACATCAGGTCTTTTCTCATGGGGAGAAATGGATAAAGGATCGAGAAAGAAGCCCAGCATGTACATGGAACAAAGTCCCTTGACATGGAAAAGTAGAAGAGTGGAGGGTAAATGCCCTCCCCTCATATTGGAACTCATTGTTTGGTTTTTTTTTTTAAGATTTTTTTTATTTATCTGAGAGAGAGGGACAGCATGAGCTGGGCGTGGAGGGGAAGGGAGAGGGAGAAGCAGACTCCCCGCTGAGCAGGGGGCTGGATGCGGGGCTCGATCCCAGGACCCTGAGATCATGACCTGAGCTGAAGGCAGACGCTTAACTGACTGAGTCACCCAGGCGCCCCTCATTGTTTGTTTTAATTTTTCTTAAGTGAGTTTGGGAGGAAAATCTTATGGATATGTTACACGCACTCCCTTTAAAAGTAGAGATTTTTATTCTTTCCTTTTGGGATACAGGTTCTCTAATGGAGCAGCCAGTCTGTCGCCAGACCTGGTTTCATCTGATGATATACAGACCCCAGCTCTGAAGCCCGTGAAGCATTCCTACCGGCCAGGCCCTGAGTCTAGTACATCTCCTCACCATGTTGGACTTTCTAGCTGAGAACAACCTCTGTGGCCAGGCAATCCTAAGGATTGTTTCCTGTGGCAACGCCATCATTGCTGAACTTTTGAGGCTTTCTGAGTTTATTCCTGCTGTGTTCAGATACAGAGACCGAGCCGATCAACAGAAATATGGAGATATCATATTTGATTTCAGCTATTTTAAGGTAATCTTCCTCCATAGCACTTTTTGCCACCATATTGTCTATAAAAGCATGCTTTCTCTGGGAACCGTGAGATGCTGAAAGGTGAAGTAATATGGAGAAAGAGTTGAAGAGGAAAACTTAAACCAAATTTAAGATCAGCAAACTAACTTGAAAATAATATAAATGTATCGTGTGGAAGCCCTAATGTAATCAAACTTTTAAAAAGATAATTTTGGTATAATATACTTCACAACAGAGTACCCCACACTTAAAAGCATGCTAATCATGGTTATAGTTCAAGTTCATTTCTTTCAAAGGGATTTTGCATCTAGGCTTCTGTTGTCTTCATTACTTTCTGTTGCTCTGCTTTCAATTTTCGATGTCCCTTCAAAGGCAGAAGAGAAAATTTTTAAAGACTATTTAGAAATTGTTACCCAGAAGTATGCTTTCATTGCCGTTTTACATAAATGTGTTTTTCTTCTCAGGGTCCAGAATTATGGGAAAGCAAGCTGGAAGCTAAGCCAGAGCTACAGGATTTAGATGAAGAATTTCGTGAAAACAACATAGAAATTGTGACCAGATTTTATTTAGCATTTCAAAGTGTGCATAAATATATTGTAGACTTAAACAGGTATTGATTACTTTAGCAATAGCTTATTCTGATAGTAAAGAGTGGGAAAAGGACATGCTAGAAAAGGTGCATCTCTCTGAGTTACCGCACCCTCTTCCCCCCTCTCCCATGCATAATTGTCTTTTCCTTCCTGTGGCACTAGTCATCTTAAGTATTTTAGAGTTTTAGTATGCTTTCCTGCCCTTGTGAAGTAGCATAATAATCATGGTTTGTGCTAAGTCATATGGCTTGCTTTCTTCTTTTTTGTTTTCATTGACATAGAGTTGACACACAATGTTTCATTAGTATCCGTTGTACAGCCTGGTGATTTGATAATTCTGTATGCTCTGCTCACCACAAGTGTAGCTACTATCTGCCTCCATGCAACGCTATCAACTACCATTGCTACATTCCCTGTGCTGTACCGTTCACCCCCACGACTTACACTTTCCCTAACTAGAAGCCCGTACCTCCTACTCCTCTCCACCCACTTTGCCCATGCCCCCCCACACCATTCCTCTCCCTTCTGGCAACCATCAAATTGTTTTCTGTATTAAGTTATATAGCTTTCAATCCTGTAGTTTATGACCATATTTTAGTATTTTATATATGAGAAGTGGAGAGAAAGGAACTTATTTTTCTTGGTAACCATAGCTTCCTTCTTATCCCTAACTACACAGTATTCTCTTCCTTTCAGCCCTTAAGAATTCACTACTCATCAGCTTTTAAACTAACTATTCCATATTTTTATAGCATTACTCCTAAGATATTTGTAATTCATAAATCAAGACTAGGGACTACCTGCAGTAGCCAGTATTAGCAACCTGTGGCCCTAAATGACTATGAGTTCCAGCTCCCAAGTCCATTCTTAAGAGCACGAAGGGCCACAGACTATCTGGAGGCCAGAATACTTGGTACCATGTCTCGTCTTTTAAAAATCTTTACATTCCTTCTTCAAAGGTGTTCAAGTTTTCATTAGAATGAATAACTTGCTCTGGGGTTTCATTTCTAGATATCTAGATGATCTCAATGAAGGTGTTTATATTCAGCAAACTTTAGAAACTGTGCTTCTCAATGAAGATGGAAAACAACTTCTAGTAAGTAATAGTAACCATTTAAAATAGAAAGTCGAGAATGTCCAGCTTAGCATCACTTTTTTCCCTCAAGTCCCAAAGACATGTAAAGTACCCTTTGTTAAAGAGAACCAAAATAAACTGACCGTTGCCGTCTTCCAGGAGACAGTGTCTGAACTCAGAACATAGTAGACTCTGAACAGAATTACAAGTGAGTAGAATCACATGGAGGTTATGAGCTTCCCCCGTGTAACAATCCCATCTTCCTTCTCTTTCGCATCCCAGACATCTCGCCTTAGAAATTAGTATGTAATAACTGTTTAGGAAATGTTTGTTAAATACTTAAAGGATTTAGAGGGATTCCATTTGGGGTCTCAAGCCAAATATCAAAAGTAGGCCACCTGAAAGTTAATCACTGGGAATTAAAACTTATCTCACATACACTTTTCAAAGCCCATTCTATACAGAAGGTGAGAACCCTTTGGGGAAACCTGCATTGTCCTTATAATATAAAGCTTTTAGGAAGACAGGGAACAAAGTGATTCTTTTGAATTAACCCTCATCAGCCTCATTCCATAAGAATGTATAGTCCTGTGAGTTTGGCCACCTTCTTCCTCTCTTCATAGTGTGAAGCGCTGTACTTATATGGAGTTATGCTGCTGGTCATCGACCAAAAGATCGAAGGAGAAGTCAGAGAGAGAATGCTGGTCTCTTACTATCGATACAGGTATCCTGGGGCCAGGACTGCAGCCTCCCACAACATTGCTATTGGTAAAATGCACTGAAGGTTTCCATACTGCTTGTACTCGGAACAGCAGTGATATGATCTAGAATGAAAAGTATGGGATTCTTATCTCTTCTGAACACAGTGTGGAACTGTAACAATTATTTTGTATTTTATATCATCATAATAATAGACTATATGTCTCGTAACCTATATATTATATATAAAAGAGCCTACATACTATAGAATACTAGAGATATATAGATTATCATGTCCACAATGGTACTTCAGTTTTGTTTTTTTTTTATTTTTTTATTTTTTTATTTTTTTATTTTTTTTATTTTTTTTTTTTTAAAGATTTTATTTATTCATTTGACACAGAGAGAGAGATTACAAGTAGGCAGAGAGGCAGGCAGAGAGAGAGGAGAGAGGAGGAGGCAGGCTCCCTGCTGAGCAGAGAGCCCGATGCGGGCCTCGATCCCAGGACACTGAGATCATGACCTGAGCCGAAAGCAGAGGCTTTAACCCACTGAGCCACCCAGGCGCCCTTGTTTTTTTTTTAACAAGGAATCTGAATTTTCTTTAAAGATAGATAAATTTGGGAATTTTGGAAGTCTAATGAGTGAATGAATGAATGTCCTTTTTTTTTTTTTTAAGTTTTTAAATATTGCTCCTGGGCAGATGAAGGGAAACAGATGTTTCTGTTGTCATTGTCTGTTGTTGATGACTTTGAAAAGTAATCACCCTGGGTTAGGTGGGAAGTGAATTCTCTCATATATATGTATACACACACACACACACACACACACACACACACATATGGCGACAGAAAGAAACAACAGCATGTATCACGAGCATGTGTTTTGGAATGTCTGTTTTGAGCTGCAACCCCAAGAAGCTGGGTCTTTAAATCAGAAGCCGCCTTAAGCTCTGTAATTACAGTATTTACCATCCAGGTTTCAATTTGTTGAATTAATGAGTCAAAACCTGGATAAACAATGTTAGAAATAATCACTGTTCAGGGAAGAAACATGATAAGCAGGAATCAGGAACCTGAGTTAAAAGATGGCACAGACTAGAGTGAACATTATTAAACTTAAAAATTAGGGTAAAATAAATAGGGCAAAGGGGCAGATCCTCAACAGAGAGCGATCCTTGGAGACATCCTGTCTTTAGCAGCAGCTGGGACTGCCACCTCCTCAGCCTGAAATTCCCCTCAGGCTACTCAACTAGCCTGTTTCCTTCGGCTTCATGAGTCTGTGCGGCCACCAGCATGCATAATTCATTCACAGCAGTTTGACCACCAGCTGTTTTAACATCCATGTTTTTAAAATGCACTTTGAATGGCCTTGCCCACATTTCCAAAAGTACGTGGAAAAACAAAAACAGTAAATAACATCAAGAAGAAAAAAGAAAGAAAGAAAGAAAGAAAAAGTTTGTTTATCAAGCCTAGCTTTGACAATCTGGCTTTGTCCCTTTGGGTACAACAGCTCATTCATTAGAATGTAAGGATCCATTACTGAAATGACACCGAACAATTGTAAGGCAGAGTTGTGGCGAAGGAGATTCTTACATCAAATAGGAGATCATCTTCAAGCCTTAGATTCTTTGGGTCTCTCTGAGGGTTTACTACTACACAACCACCCCGAAAACCACAGATGTTTTGATTAAATCTCTGTAGAAGGCACACCTTGCCAAGAAAGAACCAGTTATTACATATCCCACTTTAAGTTGACATCATCTTTTAAAATTATTTTCTAACTTACAAAATGTGGGTGCTGGTTCATGTTCTTTATCTGCAACTCTGAAATCCAAAGAGCTCTGAACAACAATATATGCATGTGGTCACACGCATACATGTGCACACAACTCCTTTGGCAGCAAAGCTGATCTAACCTGAAATCATCTGGAGTCAAAACCTGAGCAGAGCAGATGCAAGGCTATAGGTAGTCCTTGTTTATCTCACTTGCATGACTGTCCATAAATCTTACTGCAGAAATATCAATGTGGTGATCGTGTAATGCCAGTGGAGACCCAGGAAGGTAACATATCATATATATCCTATTAACTTCTTATGTTTGGAAAACGCTGTAACCTGAACAAATCCAGCCCTGAGGATTTTAGAAAAGAGATTGTGGGCTTTAACGTAGAACTAACTATATATACGTCTAAGAACCCATCACATGTATGTGCTGTAACAGGCTTTTTGAAAATGTAATTGTGACTCTTAGGGATAGAAATTGACCAAAAGTCTTATCTGAAACTATATGAAGTCAGGTTATAGTGAAATTCTGCTTTTCTTTTTGGCCTTTGAGTTTCTAATATGTGTGGTTTGTCTGGCTCTTTATTTCCCATTGTGAACATGGCTCAGTGCTGCTCGATCTTCTGCCGATTCAAATATGGATGATATTTGTAAGCTGCTCCGAAGTACAGGTTATTCCAGCCAACCAGGAGCCAAAAGACCACCCAACTATCCTGAAAGTTATTTCCAGAGAGTGCCTATCAATGAAGCCTTCATCAGCATGGTCATTGGTCGACTGAGATCTGATGATATTTACAACCAGGTGGGCATTAAGTCTATCAAGATCTTAGTAGTTTCAAAGATTAATTTCACTTTCTTCCTTAAATTACTCCTTCCCTTCCTTCTTCCTTAAAAGAATAAAAGCAGCTAAAAAATGTCAAATTTTGGACTCTGTACTATGGGATAGTAAAGAAAGGGGGACAATAATTTGGGCAGAATTAGAGATTTCAGAGAGGAGATGGCATTTGATCTGTATTTGGAAAAAAGATGCATTCTTGCAGTCATTCCTTCAAGAAAGAGTTACTGAGTGTGTGTTACGAGCTGGCTGCTGGGTTCCATCACTGATGAAGGCAGGCCGTGGTCCCTGCACATAACAAGCTTGTAGCTGAAGGGAGAATTATAGCAAAGCAAGGTGAGTATTAGCTTAGGGGAAGCAGAGGGAGCCATACACCATACAACAGGGGCAGCAAGAACTGGGTGGCGAAGGAGACGTGAGGGCAGATCTAGGCAGGAAGACAGCCTGCACAGAGCTGCGAAGACCTGTAGCATTTGGAATTGCCCTCACTTTTCTCTCCAGTATGTGTATCATTCACTTAAAAGGATACCAAAGAAGATTATCATTTGACTTCAGTTTCCTGAAGAAAACATAATTTTAGGAGTACCTGGCTGGCTCAGATGGTAGAGCATTCAACTCTTGACCTCAGGGTTGTGAGTTCAAGCCCCACATTGGGTGTAGAGATTACTTCAAAGTAAAACCTTTTTTTTTTTTTTTTTTTTTTTAGATTTTGTTTATTTCAGAGAGAGAGTGAGTGAGTATGAGAGAGGAGAGGGTCAGAGGGAGAAGCAGACTCCCTGCTGAGTTGGGAGCCCGATGTGGAACTTGATCCAGGGACTCCAGGATCATGACCTGAGCCCAAGGCAGTCACTTAACGAACTGAGCCACCCAGGCACCCCCAAAGTAAAATCTTAAAAAAAACAAAACAAAACCCATAATTTTGTGTATTATATATTCTTCTTATAAGAATAAAGAATTAGACCTGTTATGACTGGATATCATTTATCACACAGCACAGCTACTCTTCAGGTAGCCTTTAAGTTTTCTTTATGAATATGTTCAGTATAAATAAAAGAGGTTGTTGTGTTTTTTTAAAACAGCTGAAAATCTGAGGCTTCCTACAGATACTAGGTCTTCATAATATCTGTTGCCACTTACTGGGAATTCAGTATCAACCAGACTCATAGTAGGTTTTTTCATAAACCGTTTTCTCTTTCCGCAGATCAGTTCTGCAAAGTAGGCAACCTTATCTTCATGTTGCTGTTGAGAAAAATATGGCTTAGGGAGTTTTAATGCTTTTCACGAGGTCATGTAACTAGGTAGCAGAACCATAATTTGAACTCAGGTCTGTATGACTTTGAACACCACGCTGCTTTCTCACTGTCTCTCTTTACCCCTTCTGCCTCGTGCATGGTCCAAGTCTCACAGCAGTGTGTTTCCGTTTCTCATTGCCCCTTGACCTTTATTAACACAGGGCTTACACTGGGATTACGCTATGTGTCCACCCCACTCTGCCCTATACCTCCCCCATCCCTAGTTGTGGCTGATTGGTGGCAGGGGTGGGGGGTGGACACTCGACCCAAGACAGACCAAATTCCCTCTCGCCAGGTAACTTGGAATTGGGCCCAAGAAACAATGTCTGATGTGGCTTTACTCAAAAAACATCGAAAATTTGCTCATTCTGCCCTGTGTAAGAACAGCCTGGGGAGAGAGAGCAGGGGCAGACACATCAGGGCAAGGAAACTGAAGACTTTCTGGTTCTCGGCTCTATGCTCTTCCTGTGGCCGGGCCCCATTCCTGCCTGTGGGTTCCCTGCAACATTGCTGTGTCTGCCCTTGTAGCAATGTCCTCCCTCTCTGTCTGTGGTCCTCGAAGTGATATGTACTGTGCAGCCAGGTTCGTAACGCATGAGGCAGTGGAGCCCTAGGACACACCAGCACCTAAAAGGCAAGCAGAAGGAGAACACTCAGCAAAGCGGGGTGACTAGCGAGAGGGGAGTCTGGGAAACGAAAAGAGAGAAGCGAAGGGAGAGTTTGAAAAAGAAGCCATTGAATGGCAAGACTGTGAGGTGATGAGTGACTCGAAGAGACTACAGGTGAGAGGGCAGGCCAGGTTTCGGTGAGTTGTGGAATAAACTGGGAAGTGAGAAAATGGCGGCAGGGTTTGGGGTCTGTCAGCTCTGAGAGGTCGTCTGTGATAGAAAGACATAGAAGTGGACAACTAGCAGGACACAGGGGGTTAAAACAGTTTCTTTTTCTTTTTCTTTTTTTTTTGTTTTGAGGAAAAGACTTCAAATTGCAACAGAGTGAAGGGCAGGAAGGAAGATTAGCAGTAAGAGGGGAGGCCCTGGTTACGCTGCATTCCTTACAATGGTGCCCTCTGAGAATTGCTCCCAGGGCCCAGGACCCCCTGTTGCGAGACAGATGTCCTAGAACCCGACCACTTACTCAGCACACGTATGAATTCAGATGTCACCAACAGCTGCCGGGGGTGTGTGCTTTGCAGGTCTCCGCGTACCCTTTGCCCGAGCACCGCAGCACAGCCTTGGCGACTCAAGCTGCCATGCTGTACGTGATCCTCTACTTCGAACCTTCCATTCTTCACACGCACCAGGCAAAAATGAGAGAGATTGTGGACAAATACTTTCCAGATAATTGGGCAAGTATTACTATAAGTCTTCATTTTTCTCTGTAATAACCTTGTTAGGGAACCGATTTTCTGTTCTTTTGGCCGTTAGCCCAGAGGTCATAATATTGTAAATAATGAGACATAAAGTTACTTGGATAAAATTACTCTAAGTATGTTGAGAATCTAAAAGTCAAAACATGAAGGAATAAGTCAGTAAAACTTCCCGAAGAACCCATGGATTTTTTTCCTTAAAATGATACTGTCAAGGTAAAACCATGTATTAACATGTATCTTGTTTTAGTTGCTGAGATTGTAACTGTTTCATAAGTATTTATGCTTTTCTATTTCGTGACTCTAAGCTTACAGAATTAATCTGTTATTTTATGAATAGGAATTTTACTTTAATAATAAGTTCCATCTACCTGTAAGCATATAATTGGTGGGGTTTGTATTACTGCAGGGATGTGCTTGTGACTTTTTAAACGTTGTCTCACCCAAAAATATTAATTCTTAAAAGAATAAAGCTGACAATATAATATAAATGAGATGTTCTTTGTACACAGAGGTTTTAATAAAGTACAGTGAATTGGATCATGTTCTTAGGTGGCAAATTCTATTTCACTACTTACAGGCCATTGAATCGCAGACTGTGATTAGGGAGCAGTAGGAAGAATAGCCCAAGTGAGGAGATGATGCTTCCTATCCACAAACACATCATGCTTATGAGCTAGGGGCTGAGCACCCTGGAGGAAAACTAATAATCTGGGTTCATTTGCCTAAGCTTAATAAAGAGTTTTGAGCACAGTGCTATAATCAGAAATAAACACTTTCACTGTTAAGGAAGGTCAAAATCAAGTTGTATGATGCTTACAAGATACACTCCTAAAAAACATCTCTGGCGTGCTAAAAATAAAGGAATTGGGATGCGTGGGTGGTTCAGTCAGTTGAGCTTCTGACTCTTTGTTTCAGCTCAGGTCATGATCTCAGGGTCGTGAGATTGGGCCCCACATGGGGCTCCATACTCAGCACGGAGTCTTCTCTCTCTCTTTTCTTCTGCCCCGCCCCCTGCTCTGTCTCTGAAATAAATAAAGAAAATCTTTTTTTTTTAAGCAATTAAGAAGAGAGAGAGAGATTCCAGGCAAATGCCAGCCAATGAAAAGCCAGTAAGAAAATATTAATATCACACCATAGAGATTTTAAAGAAAAAGACTAATAGGAATAAAGAGGGATATATATGATTTTAAAAATAATAATTCAAGGTCAATTCATAAATTCACACCCAGTGAAATACTCAAAATATATAAAGCAAAAACAAAATAACATATAAAAACTGATGAAACCATAATCATGATGGGAAGTTTTAGTATACCTCTTTCTCTATATGATCCTGCTCTTTCAAAAATCCATAATAGATGTTCCATGTATATTTGAAAGGGTATGTATGAAAGTTGAGAAACATCAGATAACAAAGTCAACAGAGTTTAAAAAAACAATTTCTCTTACTGTAGCATGATTACATTAGAAGCCAATGCTTAAAAGGTATTTTTAGATGTTTGGAAAAAACATATACTCCCAAATAACTTTTGTGTTCAAGAGGAAATTACAGTGGGACACCTGCGTGGCTCAGTGGGTTGAGCATCTGCCTTCGGCTCAGGTCATGATCTCAGGGTCCTGGGATCGAGTCCCACGTCGGGCTCCTTGCTCAGCAGAGAGCCTGCTTCTCCCTCTGCCTGCCACTACCCCTGCTTGTGTGTGCCTCTCTCCCTCTCTTTCTGACAAATAAATAAAATCTTAAAAAAAAAAAAAGAGGAAATCTCAACGTAAATGAAGAAATACGTAGAATCACACAACATCAAAATACTACAAAGTGAAGCTCATGGGAATGACTACAACTGTTCCTCAGGGTAAATGAAGTAAACGAAACCTTAAATGTGTTTATTTTAAAAACAAGAACAATTAAAAATAAATGAGTTAGAAAGATGCCTGGCTGACTTAGTCGGTGCAGCATGCGACTCTTGATCTTAGGATTATGGGTTCAAGCCCCACGTTGGATGTAGAGATGACTTAAAAATAAAATTAAAAAAAATAAATGAGGTAGATATTGAGCTTTAAGAAGCTTGAAGAGGTCAAGTGAAAGAAAGTCAATAAGGATATGAGTAGCAATGTACTGAATTGGACAAAAAGGGAACGAGAGAGAAGATCAATACAACAAAGGCTGGTTTTTTTTGAAGAGTAATAAAGGAGATACTCAGTGAGACTGACCAGACAGAGAGGGAGAAAGAAGGCGACTTTAAATATGTTAAGATGAAAAAGCAAACCTAAGATAGAATAAAGAACTTTTAAAGTTACAAGAAAACTTCGCAACAACTTTATGGCAACATATTTGAAAACTTTGAAGAAATGGAAAATTTTCTCAAAAATATATAAATGCCAAATCTGACTCAAGAAGAAAAAGGAAGCATGATGAGCCCAATGACTGTTAAAGAAATGAAACTGGGAATCCAATTTCCCTGCTTATCCACTCCCACCTAAAAGAGAGGACCCCCAGGACCGCAGGATTTCTCTGGCAACTTTTAGCAAAATTTCAAATGACAAATAATCACAATTTTATACAGACTGAAGTAGGTGGGTAAAGAACCCCCAAAATAATGCTTTGTTTCCTTTAGTCGAGAGATTCTCACGTGAACTGGGGAACCCGAGGAGTCCCCCAGGCTCATTCCAGAGGCCAGTGAGGTAAAGCTGTGTTTATGGTAACACCACGGTGCTCTGTGCCTTCTCCTCTCATCCTTTCCCAAGGGCACTTTGCATTTCCAGAGGCCCCAAGACAAACAGTTACCTCAGGAGCCTAACTGAGGGAGCCGAGTGTGAGTCCAGCCGTCTTTAGTTAGGCTGGACATTACAGAGACTCGAAAAAATGGAAAAGCGATGCCACCCTTCTCACAAAACTTTGGGAAAACTTTAGTCGTTTTTTTTTGTTGTTTTTTTGTTTTTATTTTATTTATTTATTTTTTTAAAGATTTTATTTATTTATTTCACAGAGGGAGAGAGATCACAAGGAGGCAGAGAGGCAGGCAGAGAGAGAGGGGGAAGCAGGCTCCTCACTGAGCAGGGAGCCCGATGCGGGCCTCGATCCCAGGACCCCGAGATCATGACCTAAGCCGAAAGCAGAGGCTTTAACCCACTGAGCCACCCAGGCTCCCTGTTTGTTTTTTTTTAAATGAAAAACATTTTATATTAGCATGTAGTGGGTTTATTGTTGTTATTTGAAGTGAATTAAATAGTTTTTGAAATGTCTCAGTTGTAATGTGTAATACGATAAATATCAATAGATATAACCCCATTAAAAAGAAAAAGCCCTTTGGAGTTTTCAGTAAGTTTTAGTTGCATAAAGGCAGAGGTGAAAACATATGAGGAGACCACTGCTCTAGTGTGCTTTTCTGTCAACCTTGATTTAGTCATTTTCCCATGAATAGCTCTTGTCGCCCTTGTTCCAAAGTGTCCCTAAGACAGAACGCTTACCTCTCTGTTTGGCAAATCGTGGTTTTTCATTGCAATGGAGTTTGAACGGGAAAGAGTGGGCAGTGTCTTCTATAACTTTGCCTCCAAGTGAGCAGGTATTTAACATACTGGATGAATGTGTCCTCTTGCAGGTAATTAGTATTTACATGGGGATCACAGTCAATCTAGCAGATGCTTGGGAACCGTATAAAGCTGCAAAAACTGCTTTAAACAATACCCTGGACCTTTCAAACGTCAGAGAACAGGTAGGTGCTGACCAATTCAGAAGGATTCTTGTAACAGCCACAAGCCTGCTCTGGGGGGGTAGGAAATGAAGAGAGTTCCCAAAGAATTTGGAAAATGTCCACATGGTATTTTAAGTGCAGTTGATTAACAAAAGGGGAATTTTGTGCATCCTAATAAGATAGGTAATTATAAATTTTTAATTTGCATGGTATATGTAAGTGGGAGCCTTGGGTTCTAAGATTCAACATCCTAAGACAAATCAGTATGTCACATGACCCCAGTTGACTTCACTTATTCTCGCTGAAGTCTGTGTCCTTGTAGACAGAACGGCTTTCACCAGTAGCTGGAATTTTAGTTTTTCATTGGTAGGATAAATATTGAGGATGGTAACTGAATGTACACAATACCTCCTGTCACTGTAATTTAAACTTGTCCTCTCTGATGTGTCCACGAAGCAACAAAACTAGACACATTTCATCTCCTTAAAGTTTAAATGGTTATATTCTGTCTCTTTGATCAGGACACAAGGCAGTTACCCTCAGTTTGTTTTCCATGATTTAGTCACTTGTGATTTGTCTCCCTCTCGGACTTCGTCTTGTTTTATTTTTCCCTCCCTTCCCCTATGATCCTGTTTTGTTTCTTAAATTCCACATATGAGTGAGATCATATGATAATTGTCTTTCTCTGATTGACTTAATTTCACTTAGCATAATTCCATCCACCTCATTGCAAATGGCAAGATTTCATGTTTTCGATGGTTGAATAGTATCTCATTGTGTGTGTGTGTGTATATGTATCTCACATCTTCTTTATCCATTCATCTGTAACAGGGTGATGGACATTAAGGAGCGCATGTGATGTAATAAGCACTAGGTGTTAAATTATATAAGACTGATGAATCACTGAACTCTACTTCTGAAACTAATAATACATTATATGTTAATTGATTTTAAATAAAAAATAAATAATTCATTTAAAAAATAAAAAAGAACACAAGGCAGAAGGAAATTCCTAAGTAAATTGAGCCATAAAAATCTCTTTTTGGGGCAGTATCCTTGACATTTCTAAACAGTTATCTTCCTCAGCCTCGCTGGCTGAGGTTTTGAGTTTCCAGCAAAGATAGAATGATATTGACTCAAAGAACGTCAGCATGCTTTATTCAAGTAAATTGAATTCCATCAATAATGCACAAAATAATTTCAACGTTGGCATGTCTCCTGGAAATATATTAGAGAAAGTAGTGCTTCCAATACTTACTGGTATCAGAGCATTAATTTTTCATCACTAAAATTACTTTCCAAAATTGCATTTTCTCCTGGGTGTCGTTTTAAGAAGATCTTCAGAGTCCTCTGATGAAGCAGCTGGTGATAGTTTTAAACTAACCTGAGTAGGCTAATGGTGTTGAACATTGAACTCGTCCTTTGGGGAAAGCAGAATGACCAAATTTCCAAAAGGCTGGTTTGAAATTCACTTTTGATCTACTGAGGCGTATTTTTATTGTGCTTTTATCTGCCTGTAGAAGTCTCTTCTCCTGGGTATTTCTGTTCTGCCTTCTTGGTCAATCATTATGGGAAGAATAGGCAGTTGAGCTTCTGCCTTTATGTTTCTTTTCCACCCAAGTTTAGAATAGAAGGGGTCCCTGGAACCACTTGTTTCCGGTTCTCCAGTTGACATTTGCAGAAACCAGGAGGGAGAGGTTAAATCCAGAGTCACACCAGTATCTTATCATAGCTGGAGGCAGGATTTAGGATTCTCTTGGTTCTGAGTCCAACATCCTTTTCAGAAATGTTCAATAAACCACTTGTCTTTGAGCCTTACCAACTATGCTCCATATGTTATTCACCTCCTGTACGAATGTGATTCTTTGTCCAGGGCTTCAGCTGTATGTGATTTGTTTTCAAGGAAAATCATTTTCTCTTTTTGAAAATGTAAATGGAGTTGTCATGTTTTTCATTTTAAAAGTCAAGCAGATACGCCACTGTCAGTGAAAGAGTGCACACTCAAGTACAGCAGTTCCTGAAAGAAGGTTATTTAAGGGAGGAGCTGGTCCTGGACAATATCCCAAGGCTTCTGAACTGCCTGAGAGACTGCAACGTTGCCATCCGATGGCTGACGCTTCACACAGCCGACTCAGGTAATGTGCTGAAGGTGTGCCCGTTTCCATGGCTCCCCATAAAGGCTTTCAGAATTAAGATATGCTCCAGGCTGCAAAAATGGTTCAGCCTTTGGGAGAGAATCAAGGTGCTTTTTCTGTTTTAGGGAGGGCGAGCATGCGGGGGAGGGGGAGGAGGAGAAGAGGGAGAGACTGTCCAGCAGATGCCTCCCTGAGCACAGAGCCTGACTCGGGCTTGATCTCCCGACCCACGAGATCATGACCTGAGCTGAAGCCAGGAGTTAGACACTCAGCCGACTTAGGCACGCAGGCACCCCGAGAATCAAGTAGCTTTTTAAGTTAGTCGTTTTTGTCTACTGGGACAAGGCAGCAGCCCACCTGAATAGTCCCTTTGTCAGGTTCGATTATCTGGGATCATTCCAGTGGGTCCAGGGTAATGCAAGGGTCCTTGAATCAGCAGGAGGAAAGCAGAAGAGTCAGAACCAGAGAGGTGGCTTCATGAAAAGGCTCAACAGGCCATTGCTGGTTTTAAAAGTGGAATGGGGCCGCGAGCCAAGGAATACAGGTGGCCTCTAGATGCAGAAAAAGATAAGAAAACAGGATTTCCCCCAGAGCCTCCAGAAGGAGCACAGATCTGCTGACTCCTTGATTTTACCCCAGTGAGACCCATTTCCGATTTCTCATTTCCGGGACTATAAGAGAATACATTTGTGTCTTCTTAAGCCATTAAGCTTGTGGTGATTGGTTATAGCAGGAAACTAGTACAAGAGCTAATCTAGTAAATAAGAGACAGATGTGCAAAACACATCTGGAGGGATGTGGGATCCGAGTCCAGAGCAGGAGAGAAATGTTGCTTGTTGGCAGAGAGGGGTGAAGGTGGTTGGGGAAGGCTCCACACAGGACACAGGAGCAGACTGCCCCCCCCCCCCGGGATTTTGAAGGAAAAACTTCTAGACTGGAGAAATGATAGAGAAGAAGGTCTAATTTGGGAAGTACAGAAAAACATGAACCCACAGAGTTGATGAACAGACTAA
Source organism: Ailurus styani (assembly GCA_002007465.1). NCBI lineage: Eukaryota > Metazoa > Chordata > Mammalia > Carnivora > Ailuridae > Ailurus > Ailurus styani. Next base: position 498,728 of record LNAC01000207.1, read on the forward strand.
ACCAGAGTGCCTAGTGAAGGTAGATTGGGTCTAACCCTGGTCCACACTCTTCTTGGAGACGCTATGGGCCATCAAGTTCAGTTGCTTCACAGACTGTAGGAAATGCTTCCACAGGGTCCGTGAGCCTATGACTTAAAAAAAACCCTGGTTTAATAGAAAAATAAGTAGGTTGAACTAACCTGAGCTAGTTGAGAGCTGACACAATCCCTTGTACTTAGTAAAGGCTGGATCGATGTTAATTTTAACTAATGATTTCACTCATCAGAGCACATGCGCTTCCCACTCACAGGCGTGTCATTCAGTGGCCCCCTAAAGCTGCCTGCTTTTTGTTTTTCATCAACAAACTTTGCATGAGAGTGACCCTGAAACGGGCACTGCTTTCAGCAGTTGTCCTTTCAGATGAGGCTGTATCTCTAAAAATACTGCCCACTCCAGATGATTCTGCAGCCTCCCATGGTAACACAGCAGCCCGTAGCCTGACCCTTCCAGGCAAGATGTTCTTCCCTCTAGTTCCTATCTGGCTTCACATCCTGGGAGTGGTTAGCAGTGAAGACAGCAGGTGGACTTCTTCATCCTTTGTACCTCTGAAAATATATGGACTTTCTCCTCAGCCTTCTCTCTTCACACTGGAAATCATCAGCTATGAAATCTTTCTCAAAAGTGCTGCTTTCCAGTTTGTTTGTTTTTTTCATTTTGCTCTTTGCCTACATCCCTCTCCAATTTACAGTTTACTCATAGCATGATTACCATGGCTGAAGTTGAATCATCTAATGGATCTGGTTTTAGTCACGTTTCTTTGTTACATAAACCCCAGTTCAAATTTGAGGATTTTGCTATACTGACTCAGTATTGAATCTTCTTTACCAAAGTCTTACAAACTCAGGCATGTAAACAACTCAGGCCCTCGCTTTATCCTGTCATAAAACCAACAGTGGGTTTCCAGTGACTCAGCCTCCTCGTCTTCTTCCCCATGACCGTGCCTGACCTCCAAGCCTCAACTCTGGGAGCCAGGAGTCTCCTGGATCTGCACCCTTGCGGGGACAACAGACAATATTCTGTGCACTTATCTTTAGCCACGTCTGTTTTCCATTTTTGTGCCTGGCAGTTGTCTGACCTGATTGCACAAGGTCATCATTTACCAGAAACAAATGATTTACCTATCTGATGATGAATCGTGTGTGGGAAAAGTAACCGCTTATTTAGCTTTTATGGTGTTTCTGGTCATGATGTGTAGGAAGGAATGCGTATTCTTTATATTCCCTCCTATTGATCTGCTGGAGGCATCTCGCCCAGGCTTTGGATGCGTCCCCCGTGTCTTGCAGGTTCTGAAGAAACATGCTCAGAGCCAACCTCCCCAGGCAGGGTTGCCCAGCTCCTGAAGTCTGACTCTGAGGTACCATACTTCTAAGATCTGTTGCCTCTGTTCTCTGAGTCTGTATCCTTGCAGGTCAGTTGTCAGAGACGGGATCAGCCCCTGAGAATGCTAGAACCATCCCTGCTTTCTACCAATTAATTATTAATGCAGGGCAATGTGCCCTATCCAAAAATGAAAGCCAATTAGTCTCGGAACGTTTCTTGTTCAATCAGACTTAATACAAAACAAGTGGAACCCTTTGTCAGTTTGGTCTGTTTGATTTTGTTTGTCAGGCAGATATGAAGCTGAAAAAATTGTGTCGTCAACATCACTGCTTCCAATATAGCTCTTCCTAGATAGTTATGACAAATGTGTAATAAATCTGCTCTGAGGTGTCCCATGAAAACTGAGCCCTTCTCCAGGTTGTCATGAGTCTCCTCCTGATGGAATAGCTTAGAAATCAATATATAAAATGGCCATCTGCAGACTTCACCAGAACTGAAACACCATGAAACACCCCTGACATATACAACACGGTCCTTCTAGACACGCCAGACATCCTGGGATACCACTGAGGGGCTGAGAAAGTAAGAAGCTGTGTGACACCAGAGCAACAACCAGGGACCTTGAACCTTATCAGATGTGAATTTTTTGACAATGTATGTTGCCTTAAATTTTTTATTTTGACTATTTATCGTCCAATTAGCCTTGACTTGTAACTATTTCTGCCTTATCCTATTTTCTTGTTTTTTCTTAAATAAATAATTGGCCCCATAAACTAATTTCAGCAAATATCAGTATTTTTTAAAAATTCTATATACCTTTCTTTAATAAATTGCTTATTTTATTTGAAATAGTTTAGGTTGGGAGCTGAGAGGCTGAGCAGGGAGTCAGGATATTAGGTATTTTGCCTCTGGGTCCTTCCCTGCCTAATTTTGTCACCTTGCCCTAGTTGCCAGAATCTCTCTGGGCCTTGGTAATAGATAGTTCAGGAAGCTTAGAGTGCCTGCCATGCCCTTCGGCCTTTACAAGGAACAGGACGCTCCCAGGTCTGGTTCTTCCTGTTTGGAAGTGCCACATCTTTGTGTGGGTAACCCTGTTTCCCCGCGGTGTCAGAGACCCCCAAGCCCACCCTAGTTCCGATCACTTCCTAGGAAGACACAGCATGTATTTGTACTTGTGGCTATAATTTACTGCAGCAAAAGGAAAGAAGGCAAAATCAGCAAAGGGAAAAGGTGCATGGAGTGAAGTTTGGAGGGAACCAGGCACAAGCTTCCAGGGGTCCTCTCCTGATGGGGTCACACAGGATGTGTTTAATACCACCCCTCCCCGAACCTGGCAATGCACTGCAACAGCATGTGTGAAGTATTGCCAGTCAGGGAAGTTCCTTGGAAATTCCACGTCCAGGGTTTTTATTTGGGGCTGATCACAGGCAGCTTCTGCCTGGCACATATCAAAATTCCAGACTCCTAGAATGAAAGCAGGTGGTCATCATAAAACATATTGTACGAACAGTTAAGGCACAGTGGCCTCGAAATGGTAGCATCTCCTGAAATCGGAGTTCCTAGATGTGCCAATCTTGCAAACAGGCCTTTCTGAGGAGAGCAGTCTCAAGACACTGAGAATGTCCACCCTGAATGGCAGAGAGCAATGCCTAAACCAAAAGCAACTCCTAATAGGACATAAGGAGGCTGCCCCCCGATGGAATGGTGTCCGAAGGCTCTGCCCATCCGTACTGGACAGTCGATAGTGAACCAATCCCAGAATGCCTGCAAAATCTGGAACGCGCTTCTGCCGCTTGCTTTTTCTCATTCTGTAGTATATCATGAATGACATTCCTTACCAGATCCAACTGTCATATTTAAAAGTTCAGTGGTACTTATTCATGGCATAGATACACTATAATTTATTTTTCCGTGTGTTACTGGTATACATTTGCCTTATCTCAGATGCTTAAAATGAATGAAAATGAAGAAAAGTTTTTTCTTTTGGTGATATAGGCACTCAATAACTTTTTATTGAAGAAATAAGCTGTCACAAAAGGAAAGTTTTTAAGAATTCCCCTTATAGTTTATGTTTTCTACATATTTAATAAATTAGGAACTCTTTTCTTCCCTTTTCTAGCCTGTGACCCAAACAACAAACGCCTTCGTCAAATCAAGGACCAGATTCTAACAGACTCTAGGTACAATCCCAAGATCCTCTTTCAGTTGCTGTTGGATACTGCACAGTTTGAGTTTATACTCAAAGAGGTAAAACCCTTGAATAAATAATCATCAACATCTTAGTGTTTTTATGCTTAAAAATATTTTTAATGGATTAGGATTCCATAACTGTGTCTCTGACTCAGGCTACAGACTCTAGCTGTCTGAGATAGTTCTTACACTAAAAGGACAGGATTAAACATTTGACAGGCATTTAGGGCCTACTGCCCATGGGGAGACAGTGATGGGGGAAATTGTACAAGACTGTGGGGGTGGCAGTCTAGTGAGGAATACGAACAAGTTATCAGAGAATCGCACTAACAAAAATGGAAATACAAACTGAGAAACATGCTCTAAAGAAAAGGAGTATAGTTCTCTAAGGACCTAAAATAAAAAATGCTATCCCCAACTTCCCTGAGAAGAGAAGCGAGAGCTTCTGAAGGGACCCGAAAAAGGAACCTGTCAGAGTTAGCTAAGACAAAGGTTGGGAGCATTCTGGAGACCATGCCAGAGAGAGGGCAGAACATGCCCAAGTCGTGTCGGGTAGGAAACACCATGACCAGTTCAAGGACCAGAAAGACCAGTTGGCTAGAGGGGAGAGAATGAGAGAAAGTGGTATGAAATGAGGTTGAAAGGCGGGCAGGCGCCAGCCCAGGCCTGGCCTTGAAGGATTTCATTCATCATCTAAAAAGCCATGAGAACCTGTTAGAAAGGGCTTTTAAGTAGGGTAGAGGATTTGCAATTAAACAAGGTCAACTTAATGATTTTAAGGATTTCAAGTTCCCTAAAGGAAATTCTGAGGTTGGTCAGCCTTAGGGCTAAAAAACAAAAAAAGCCTCTGTGGGCATAATAAAAATGGCAGATACCCAGGAATGCGGAAGTTCTAGAACCAGTAACTTGGGGAGTTTGGATCAGGTGGATCCAGGAACTAGCCGTGGATATTAATGCCCATTTGGAACTGATCTTCGTCTTGCCTCAGTCTGGTTAATGGTATGCTAGATGTTTATCTTCTAGGTATGCGAGGACACTGTGTTCCCCCCTTAAGTAGTTCAGGAAAAGTACATGCTGATTATTAACATCATGCTAATGCATCAGAGAAACACGACCCTTTTTTGATCTCTTTAAGAATGTTAATGTTTTCCCTCTGAATAGCAAATCATTATGGAATACCTGCTCTGTTCCCAGCTAGGTGCTAGGAATTCAAAAATGAACGAGGCCTGTCCCTACCATCAAGGGGTGACAGTACAGTGAGGAAGAAAGATTAAGCCAAGATGAGAAACCAAGAAAGATCCAAGAGCAGGAACCAGGCGTCTTACTTGTTGGTCAAAGCAAACTACAGAAGCAAGTGAGAGTCATCCCCAAGGAATCAATGTACTTTAGTCCAGTTAGGGTCCTGAATGGAGCGCCAGTTCCCCAAGAGTTCTGTAGCTCAGTGTTGTTGCATGGAAATCAGGATAGGTTTGGGTCATCTGCCTGGCCAAGCCTGCATCTCTAATCATTAATCTTTTTCTGGAATCTGTTGGAATAGAACAGACAGCTTCTTTCTGTCTGTTCCAGTAGAGGGAAAAGAAGACCAACTCGTTGTGAAAGATCTTCAAAAGAGAAAGATCTGGTAAAAACAAAAAAACAAAAACAAAAACACAACAACAAAAAAATACAACTACCCAATACAAATTGAGCAAACCAGAGATAATACATTTCAGCTTGGTTTGTTAACCTACCCCCACCTCAACCCCTTTTCTAGAATCAACTTACGATTCTCCTATAAACACACTAATTGGACCAGTGTTTCTTGTAATCTTTATAAGAAGGTACATCTCCTAGCTGAAGGACCATCCCCTATTCCAAATTCTGTCTTGCAAGAAGAAACCTGTGAGTTTAACTTGTGAATGAATGTTTGAAGGGCTTCAAGCCATGTGGTCTGTGATGAAGGCCTCACAGTGTTATTTTTGTCACTGCTGCTTTGTCATCTGGCATTGATTGATCCCAGGCATTCGAAAAGATAGGGCGGGCGCTATAAATAATTCTGACAGTTCCTCATCCTATTACTTTTCATTGCTTAATCATCCTGCCTGATCACTGAGATTCCTTTTCCTCTGGGCCACAAAATTCCACCGGTCTTGATCCTTTCATCCGCAATGAAGTCTTCATCTTTTAAAATTCATTTTGATGCTGAAAAATCAGTATACTCTCATATTTACCCTTTAGGAACCAAGCCCAATGAAATAACCCCTGTACATTTGTGACATACCTTAAATGTGTTTCTAAAGTTTATTTCAAAGGAAAACAAAAAACTTTGAGATACACTGTTTCCTCCTCTGCCCAACCCTTTATAGGATTTTAATTTTATGAAGACATGAGTGCATAAATAGACTATGTGATCAAAAAGAAAGAACTTTTGTTGGTAATTGAGCTAATTCTCTACTCATCAGACAAGATAATGCTCAAACCTCCCTGACCTTAAAACACATAACGACCCCAGAAATTGTTACTTAGAAAGGACCTTAGAGCAGTGGCTACCAAGTTTCATGTCATATTAAAAATGCTGATTCCTGGGTCGACCCAAGACCCTCTGAACCAGAATCTTCAAGGGTGGGGTGTGGGCATCTGAGAAGTTTAAAGCCATCCAGGTGATGCTTTTGTTCATTTGGTCTGAGAACCACTGTCTTAGCAGTGGTCTAACTTTGCCCCTCGATTTGTACAAAGTAGGACAGCTCAAGAGATTACATCAGGGTAATGTTACTTTTAGGCATATATTTTTATAATAAATTGGGTTTCGCTCAGGCTTTCTTGGTAAACTGCCTAATCTAGACTTCCTCTTAAGTAATTTCTTTTCTGTCTCTTTCAACAGATGTTCAAGCAAATGCTTGCAGAAAAGCAAGCCAAATGGGAGCATTACAAGAAGGAGGGTTCAGAGCGGATGACGGAGCTTGCTGATGTCTTTTCAGGAGTGAAACCCCTAACCCGAGTGGAGAAAAATGGTAATTGCTGAAGAGGAATTATTGGCGTGTTTGAAATGTACACACAAATTACTGGAAAGCGGCGTAGTAAAAAGTCCTTACGTTGTCATCACTGTATGCCAGGAGGTTGCTAATGAAGATCTGAAGCTTAGTTTTAGCTGCCTCTAGCTTTGTGCTCCCTTGGGCAATCTTTGTAGCCTCTCTGGACTTGAGGTGTCTTAATTGGGAAGTATGTGACTGGGCTAGACTGGCTGTTATATTCTGGGTCCTAGTCCATAGGGTCATAATTCAACCCCACCCTCACCATATTATGCCCTCCTGGTGTGTCAGCTTACGTGCATTTGCGGGGAGGGAGAAAAGGACCTAACTGTCCTAATCTTCTCAGGATACTTCCCTCAAGAATATTACTAACTACTAACATAGATGGTATGCAAGATTCTCGACTTCTAATCATGTTTGCTGCTTCCTCCGCCCCCCTCTCCCTGCCCCGTGTGCCTGCCACCTAGTGGCAGAGGAGGGGACCTGCAGACTTTTTGAAACAACATTGCTCTCAAGTCTTTAAGGATATTAATTCTGCTTCTTTTAGGAAATTTTATCTATAGGAAAGTTATGGTATCACTTAAAATTTTTATATAGTTAGAAACCTTTCAAAATGTCCCCAAATTACCATTCTGAATTTTAAGATGACCAACTACCTTTTTAATGCTTAATGTTTAACTATGAAATTCATTTCTGATAAAGTTAATTATACAGTAGAATAGTATAGATTTTTCATTTGAAAAAAAGCTTAACGGCATAGCTTTTTGTTTAAAAAACTACTATTTTTTTAATATTTTATTTATTTGAGAGAGAGAGAGCATGAGCGGGGAGGAGAGGGAGAAGCAGACTCCCCGCTGAGCAGGGAGCCTGATGTGGGACTCAATCCCAGGACTCTGGGATCATGACCTGAGCCCAAGGCAGATGTCTAACCAATTGAGTCACCCAGGTGCCCAAAAAAACTACTATTTTTAATCAATATGATCTTGTGATTACTATATTTGGCTTTTGTTGATTTATTTGATGCTGAATGGTCGGCCTAAAATGTAATTCAAAGTTACTTTATTATTCCTAGTGGGAAAAGTTGGCTCTGCTTTTATTCATGTGATATAAATTGGTGACATGTTTTACAGGTCACTACATTGTGTCTAGAAAACAAGGAACCACCTGTAACAATCTAACCAGATTAGTTTTTGAGAATCAGGCATGTTCATCTTTGTTCTAATTGCTTTTAATCAATCTAATTGCTTATAAATGCCAGCATCCTTTCAAAGGTAGTTCAAAGCAGTATCTTCTACTTTATCTGGCTATATAGCACATTTCAGTTTAGGAAATACTTCCACAAATATTTCTTGTTTGAGCTTTATGAGGCTGTGAAATAAATATCCGTATTCTTGTCTTACATGAAGGTAACAAAGCTTCAGGGCCTGGATCAAGCTTCACACCTCATACCCTGAACCCTGTGCTCTTTTTGCTAGTCCAGAACTGTCCCTCAGTCTTACCCAAAAAAGTCTTTAAAATTACAACTAGCATCCCTCATACGAATTCTTGAAATAACTTAGAAGCCCTTAAGTGCTTTTATTAAAGTGAAGTCATCCCATTGATGAAACAACAACAACAACAAAAACTTTAGGGAACCAACTTGGTGAGTTAAAAAGAGCAAAACCTTTGAATCTGGCCAGACTGGTGAGAAAAGCGTGGCTCTGGTATTTAGTGACTGTGTGACCCCGCCTGGGATCTGAATGTCTCTGGGCATCGGCTGCCTGATCTGAGAAATGCCTTCCAGTCCTCCCTCCCTCAATTGTTGTGAAGAGTCAGTGAGACAAGCTTCGAGCTTTACCTGCCATACTGAGGCTCCCCAGAGCATGTCGGTGCCCTTTCCTTTCTCTGCTCTGTGAAATGCGTTTGTGAAAGTGAACGGCACCCCCTCAGCTCTTCAGAGCTTCCCTCCCACTCCTGACATGTTGCCCCTTGTTGCCCTCTAACACGTGCCATCGTCCTTTTTGTCCCAAAGCTGCTGCCCATGTCTGTCCCCTCACCTAGGGACAAACTGTCCCTGTGCCTCTCTCTCTACCCATGGTCGCTTCTCCAGAAAACCCTCCCCGGGAACTCTGTGTCCCGTCTTCATTTCCTTCCTGACTCCTCCCCACTCCTGTGCCCACCGTTGCTCACTTGCATTCACCTGCCAGGTATTAGACCGAGCCACTGATGTACAAAGTTCTCTCTCTTCTCCCAGGTCACATGCCTGAGGCATTTTGGTGGTTCTTGTGTGGAGAATCCCCGAAGGCGATGTCAGGTACCCAGCAAAAGCTCTGTGAACAAGACCTAGATTTGTAAAGGGTTCCTGAATAGATTCAAAACCGCAAGGACGGGAATCCTGGGGTCTTAGCAATCTCTCCTTGTTTCTATGTTCATAGAAAACCTGCAAGCTTGGTTCAGAGAGATCTCAAAACAGATCCTGTCTTTAAATCATGATGATTCCACTGCTGCAGGCAGGAAAACAGTGCAGCTCATACAAGCTTTGGAGGAGGTAAGAAAACCCTTCTTAAAGGGTGGCGCTTGGATCATGAATCATAGTTCCTGACCCACCCAGCAGTCTGGTCCCGGAAATACATCTCAGAGAATATTTCATCAGAAGCAACAAAAAGCATACTCTGCTCACTGTAATATATCCAGTGTCCTAAAATTGGGAGAATAATGAAGTGATCAGCATGAAGAGAATACCAACAAAAGTGATGACAGAAACATGTAGTCTTGGAAAAATAATTATGAAAACAATATAGAAACCAGGGAAATTGTGGTAAGGCAGCAAGACCTAAAACAAGACCACACTGTAGACACCATTTCTAGATCAGGGAAGAGTTGGGGGGAAAAACTACAAAGGAATACACAACCGTAACCATAGTTGTATAATGATCATATGCTTACAAGTGATGTTTCTGGAAAAAAGAAATAGTTTGTTTTTCATCTACTCAGATATTATCTACTCAAATTCAAAAAAGAATTATTGTGTTTTCCCACTCTTGAAATTCTAATTGTATGCTTAACTAGGTTTAAAATGAAAAATAAACAAAAGCAGGAGAACAATAACCATTAACTATTTAAAACATCATCCATACTTACTTGGAACCCTGTTCAGTTGGTACAAGTATATATCTTTAGAGATAGACGTAATACTTTATTTGGCATACTTTCCTATAGGCTTTTGTTTTGTTTTGTTTTGTTTTTTACTTTTGAGAGGTTTGTTGGCCACTGTTAATGGCAATACAAAACAGTTTTCCATTGTTAGTGCATCAGTTTCCCTAGCCAACAATTCCCCACTTGTACTGTTCCTATTTTGCTTCTTTCCTGGATCTTTTAGTTTGTAGTACAACTATGAACAACTTGGTAAGTGTCAGAGGCTTTTTGTCATTTGTGTTATTTATTTTGGCAATGGCCCAGGCACCTTGAAATATGTACATTACAACTTCAGGATGCTGGGGAATCATTATTTTGTTTTTTTGTTTGTTTTTGTTTTTAAAGATTTTATTTATTTATTTGACAGAGAGATTAGAGAGCACAAGTAGGCAGAGCAGCAGGCAGAGGGAGAGAAGCAGGCTCTCCACCGAGCAGGGAGCCCGATGTGGGACTCGATCCCAGGACCCTGGGATCATGACCTGACCTTAAGGCAGTGGCTTAACCGACTGAGCCACCTAGGCGCCCCATTATTTTGTTTTAGGTTAAGAGTCCAACAAAAGAACTTAATAATGTCCAAATGCCAACACCCTGGCTGTGATGTGATTTTTACTCTGTTTTTTAGCAAACCTGCAAATCTTCACAGTTAAGAGGATTTTCTAGTATGTGTTTATCGATGCTAAAATGGAAAATGGAAGTATCCACTCATTATGTCATATATGTACACAATAAAAAGAATAGAACATTTCCTAATTCTAGAAACCTGTGCATTACATTATGACTTGGCTTATACGTTTCTAAAATTATTATTTGAAATAGAAATTTTGCCAAGAAATTCTTAGTAACATGCCTTTTCTTAAAGTGTTTTCAGGGAAAATAAACACCACCGAAGCCATTCGGAATTTTCTAATTAAGTGTATTTATGTGACACAGGTTCAAGAATTTCACCAGTTGGAATCAAATCTGCAAGTCTGTCAGTTTCTTGCTGATACTCGCAAGTTTCTTCACCAAATGATCCGAACCATTAACATTAAAGAAGAGGTCCTGATCACAATGCAGATTGTTGGGGACCTTTCTTTTGCTTGGCAATTAATTGACAGGTAATGAGACCAGCCTAACATTTCCCCTTGATGAAGGCCACCATGGATGTCTCCTTACCATTGATCTCTCTTTACAGATTCACATCCATCATGCAAGAGAGCATCAGGGTAAACCCATCCATGGTTACTAAACTCAGAGCTACATTCCTGAAGGTAAGCAAAGAACAGTTAGATCACATTCTCAGTCACTAGGGAGGAACTGGTCTTCGTTACTACCTCATGCATGAATTCAGTCCAAGATTTCGTTCATTTTAGAAAGTTAGGTAATTTAAGTCTTTTTATAGACTGAAAATCGTTAGCGGTTTTCCCACAAGAGCATAGTTTCAAAATATGCCATGCATATTTGAAGTTTCAATTAACATAAGTTGGATGTCTTACAGAAAACAGTTTTTAAGTTAAAAAAATAAATTTTTTAAGTTCTACCAAGATACTAAAAATGTGGGTCCTTTTTTCTCTAGATGTGAATTAAGCCCTTTTCCTTACTCATTTAAAAAATTCTTGTTGAGCATCTGCTACAAACTAGGATCTTCTCTAAAGATGAGGGAATAGTGGTAAACAACACAAGTAAGGCCCTTGCTCTCAAGGTAACTCCAGATCAAGATAAATGAGCAAATAATTGACTCATTGTCTTCTGACAGAGTCACTCACCTTATATATCAATTCTTAGGTGTACTTTCTTTCCTATTTAAACATCTCTCTAGGGCGCCTGGGTGGCTCAGTGGGTTAAAGCCTCTGCTTTCGGCTCAGGTCATGATCTCAGCATCCTGGGATCGAGGCCCGCATCGGGCTCTCTGCTCAGCAGGGAGCCTGCTTCCTCCTCTCCCTGTCTCTCTGCCTGCCTCTCTGCCTACTTGTAATCTCTCTCTCTGTGTCAAATAAATAAATAAAATCTTTTAAAAAAAATAAAAAAATAAAAAAAAATAAACATCTCTCTAAGTGGGGATGGCTTTTATAATGGACAGCACATCAAGGTTTACTTGTCAGCATTTTCTTTCTTTCTGAGTGGTACATAAAATAGTGGCACATCATACATGCTGTGATGTCTTCGATTGGATTCAGTACAGTGATCCATCTGTCACAGTGTCTGATTTCCATCCAAGAGTAGCTGACTTCTGTAGCCCAGTAGCTCTCAAACTTGAGGGGTATCAGAATCACCTAGAAGGCCTATCACAACACAGATGGCTGGGCCTCACCCCCAGAGTTTCTGATTAAGTAAATCTGAAGTGGGGCTCAAGGACCAGCATGTGTAACAAGTTCCCAGCTGATACTGATGCTGATGCTGCTGGTCCAGGGACCACAGTTTGAGAACCACTGCCATAGCAGATGACTGTTGTTTTTAAAAAACTGTATCATTGTCAGAAACTATTAACTACTTTGATGAAGTTCAGTGGTTGTTGCTTTCTCTTGGGTAGGACCCAAGAGTTTGTTATATGTTACTCTTATTGGAAAGAGGGATTTCTAGGACTTTTTGAGATAGAGAAACAGATATACCTACTTTTCTTTCAGCTTGCCTCTGCCCTTGATCTTCCCCTTCTTCGAATTAATCAAGCAAATAGTCCTGATCTTCTCAGTGTGTCTCAATATTACTCTGGTGAACTGGTGTCCTATGTGAGAAAGGTAAGAAATGCATCAAGGTGATGTTTATTTTATTGGCAAACTAGCTGCTATTTAAAGACAATAGGACTGTTGGGGCCCTATGAAAAGTATACCTGTGTTCTCTTCCCATATTCTTAACTTAATTGCAGAAATTTGCAATATCTGAACATAAACTTACTCTTACTGATACTGTGGATATGCAGATGTGTCTTACTTCACAGAACTTTTACACCTGTTTGTTTTTTTTTTTTAAGTGCTGGTGGTATTAACCCCCATTTTGTAGGTATAGAAACTGAAATAGAGATTATATTGGCTTCTACAAAGCTGGTGAAAGAGCCAGACCTAGATCCAGCATATCCTAGTTAGAACTTAAAAGTTTTCAGAGAGGGCGCCTGGGTGGTTTGCCTTCAGCTCAGGCCCGCATCCAGCTCCCTGCTTAATGGGGAGCCTGCTTCCTCCTCTCTCTCTGCCTGCCTCTCTGCCTACTTGTGATTTCTCTATCAAAAAAAAAAAAAGTTTTCAGAGGAATTTTGGTCCTTGTTTCAATAACTTATGGTACAGCATGGAGCCCAATAGACCTGGGTTCAAAATTTACCTGTGTCACATACTAACTGAGTGCTCCATAGGCCGTGTTACTAACACCTCTGATCCTCAGTCTTTGAAGAGTTTGTAATGTGGAAAAGATGCATCTTTCTGCTCCATGTGTATGAGGATTAGCTTTATATCTTGTGAGCAGTTAATATTTGAAGGAACGTAGCCGTGTGCCTGACAGCAGATGTTAAAATAGCTCTTAAGTCCCTTACCATCCTTTCCTGTAGACAAGTGGCTCCTTGTCCGCACTGGTACTGTCTTCCTGCCATCCTAGCATTTATCAGCTAAGAAAAATAAAAAAGACATGGTCAACTGTTTTTCTTCTTTTCTCTTTCACTAAAGGTTTTGCAGATCATTCCAGAAAGCATGTTTACTTCTCTCCTGAAGATCATAAAGCTTCAGACCCACGATATCATTGAAGTGCCGACCCGCCTCGACAAAGACAAGCTGAGAGACTATGCTCAGCTTGGCCCACGATACGAGGTGGCGTGTCCCTTTGTCTTGTGCCTTTATTTAAAACCCAAACCATGGCATGTCCCACGTCCGTGTCACCTGCCATATCCCTAGGACAACCAGACCAATTCTGATTTGTTTTTTCCTACTCTCAATGATAACTACTTGTGCCAAGTTAGTGCAGCCATACCTGTATCTGTTTCCTGGTCCCAGAGTTTTTTAAGACCTCACCAGCCTGAGTGTCCTCAGAGGAAGTGGAGCTCAACTGGTCACTTTTCTCCCAAACAGTCCTGGCGAGTCAGCCCTTCTTTTTGGGGGGGTAGATTTCCCAGACTTTTCATATTCGGGTTCCCGCTTTGTACATCAGATCAGTGGCTCAGAGTCATCTGGGTTCCATTAACCAGTTCCTCCAGCCAGACTTTTAAGCCCAGTCAGTAGTCAAGCTGCCTCAGGGGTTGTTCTTCCCAAATATCTCTGCTTTTCTTTCCCCCTGAACTTAAGAGATGTGAAAGAGTGAAATCAAGTGGAAATTGACAGTAGGAAGCCCACTGTCATCACATTTCATCCCAGAATCAGTTTTACATCCTCTCTGACACAACTCCAAAAATTATGTCAGGAATTTGATTGTCAAGCTTCGAATTTATGTATTTATTCACACTTTAAAATACAGCATTGGTCTACCTTACCAGTGTCTCCTTGTGTTGCTTGGGGGAAAAAACGGAGAAGGCAGGAAAGGGGAGATTACCTTGTTAGGGTATTGATAAGCCTTTTCTACATGGAAAGGACCATCCATCTCAGGGAATCCTGCCTTCCGTTTATGCATGAGAAACTGAAGCCCAAAGAAGGGGAGGCGATCGGTCAGCATTTGAGGAATGACTTTATGTCTGCTGACCCCGTTCCCAGCATGGCCAACAGTGGTCTCTCAGTTCCATCATGGCACCTCACTTCTGACCAGGGCACATCATTCCTGCTGTCTTGGTTCATTCTTGGACTCTCAGCCAATTATTTTCACTTCCTATAGAAATTATGGGTCTTTTATCTGAAGTATTTCATTAACTTCTTTTTCTTTGTTCAAGGTTGCCAAGCTCACTCATGCTATTTCCATTTTTACTGAAGGCATCTTAATGATGAAGACAACTTTGGTTGGCATCATAAAGGTAATGGCTTTCATGCTGGTCCATGTGACCTCATAGACTCTTCATTTGGATTACTGTGGTGGTTCTCCCATGGGGAACAGGGAATGACATGTCCTCTTGTGTCCCTTGCTGTTTCACACTCAGCTCTTGATCTTCACGTTACTCATTTATTGATGGAGGAAGAGAGAGCATTATAATCCTGATTTTTCATCCATACCCAGGAGTTACTTAAATCTAAGAAAAATCCATTTTATTGAATTTCTGTAATGACAAAACAGAATGGTTCGATTCTCTTGACCAAACAACTGGCTCACTCTCTCCCACCCTTCTGTCCTTTTAGTATTTTCATACTGCATCTCAGGTACAGAGAGCTGAGATAATCCCACCCCATTGTCATTGTGTGGCCACTGTCATCACGCATGGATGCAAGCTTCCCTCTTCATCTTTTTCTCATCTGGATGCCCATGGTCATTCCCATCCCCAGTAGCACCCACTCTGTGTGTTCGATTTCTGTCCCCAGGGAGGCGAGTATCTGCATTTTAAGCATAAGGTGTTACTTTTTGTGTGTGTTTGATTTCTCTACATCCTGTTGTGCCCTAAGGCCTATTCCTTTTCCAACTCATCTCACTGGTTATTGCTTTTGGAATTTACTTATGTCGCTATGAGTTGGGCAATTGGTTACTTCTTGCTGCTGCATAGAATTGTACATTTTACTTAACTCTTCCCTGAGGCACAGACACCCATATTATGTTTTCACCCCAACACTCCCTGTCATCACAAGCCTCTCTGAACATGTCTCTACTGTACACCGTGCAAGAATTTCTCCGAAATCTGCATCCCCAGGAGTGGGTCACTGAGCCTTAAGGTGTGTTTATACTTACTCTCAATACCACCAGATTGCCTTCTGAAATGACTGTTTCATGAGATGTCTGCCCACGTTTTTCCCAATACTTGTTAGTGTCCACATTCTAATTTTTGCTCCCCCAAGGAGTGTAAAGTGTTATCTCAATGCTGTTTTTATTTGTAATCCTATGATGACTAGTGATGTACCCATGCACAGAGTTAACGGTGCTTTTATTTCTTTTTCATTTATCTGGTATCAGTAGACTCTACATGTTTCTGATTTTTGTTTTAATATGTATCTATTGAACTGCCAGATTAACATTTGTGTTACTAAAATCCAAGAAAATATAGGAAATGAACCTAAATAGGAATGGAACTTTAGTGTGTGGGTTTCTGCAAGTTTGTTGAAATACTATTGTGCCCCTAGAATTTTTTTTTTAAAGGATAGTGATTTTTTTTTTTAAGATTTTATTTATTTAAGGGCGCCTGAGTGGCTCAGTGGGTTAAAGCCTCCGCCTTTGGCTCAGGTCATGATCTCAGTGTCCTGGGATCGAGTCCCGCATTGGGCTCCCTGCTCAGCGGGGAGCCTGTTTCCCCCGCTCCCTCTGCCTGCCTCTCTGCCTACTTGTAATTTCTCTCTCTCTCTCTCAAATAAATAAATAAAATCTTTTAAAAAAAGATTTTATTTATTTATTTGAGAGAGAGAGACAGCAAGAGAGAGCATGAGTAGGGGGCGGGGAAAGGGAGAAGCAGTCTCCTCACTGAGCAGGGACCCTGATGCAGGGCTTGATCTCAGGAACCTGGGATCATGACCTGAGCCAAAGGCAGACGCTTAACCGACTAAGTCACCCAGGCACCCCCCATTGTGCCCCTAGAATATTAATAAAATCCACTGAACATGCTTTAGGCCTGATGCCATTTTAATTCAGTTGATACGCAGAGAGTACACATGCAGGTTATCACTTCTTACTAATCTGTAAAGTGGTAATAAATCCTAGGACCAGATTAAGTGTTTTACATGCAAAATGACCAGTATAGGAAGGATGTAATAAACCTATTAGCAATAATTATCAAAGGAAAACCTTAAGAAAAATGCAGATCTTTTGTCACAGCCTTTCATATGAGAACAGAGGGAATAGTATCTTGACCACACGCAACCCAGTAGACTGTCTCTGCCAGTCTAACCACTCAGGGCTTTCTGTAAGGGATCCTGTGGCCCCTCACTAGTCTTTAACCCTCAAATGTTAAGCATCTATTTCAGACACTTGTAAAGGGTATCAGTTGGGGCACCTGGCCAGCACAGTCCATAGAGCATGCAACTCTTGAACTCAGAGTTCTGAGTTCAAGCCCCTCTTTGGACATGGAGTCTACTTAAAAAAAAAAAAAGTATAAGTTGTCTTTAACCCATGACTTAAAACAAGTAAGATATACACAGAAATGTTTGTGTAAATGTGCATTGTTAGAGGTGGCCAAAAAAATTATTTTAAAAAGAACAGAGGGGCACCTGGGTGGCTCAGTCAGTTAAGCATCTGACTCTTGGTCTCACTCAGCCCAGGTCTTGATCTCACAGTGGTGAGTTCAAGCCCCACATTGGGCTCCATGCTGGCATGGAGCCTACTTAAAAAAGAATAATAAAAAAGGGGGGTGGGGTCTGCCTTCAGCTTAGGTCTGTTAACTTCAGAGGAGGTGATAGAAATGTGAAGGAAAGGGCTGTGGGAACAGGGCTTTCTCTAAAGTTCAAGCCCCTCTTTGGACAAGCATGCCATGCTCGCTATGGCGAACACACCATAGATTGGTGAAAGTCTTGGGGAAGAATTGGAAGGGACATTTAAGATCTTTAAATTCATGAAAACATTTGACTCTTTCTCACCAAATCTGTTCTTACAAGGAGTATTTCTTTGGAAACTTCATTTTACTTCTTTGATTTTTTTCCCCTCATTGACTATATCTAGTTATAATTTGTTATTGTAAAAATCGGGCACAGATACACTGAGAGCTGTAGAAACACTTCTGTAGTTTAATAGATTATTACCACCGCTACCGAAGTCAAGAAATATCATTTCCCAGCTCCTACCCCAGGATCCTCCTCACATGCCCTGACCTAATTACCTCAGTCTCTCCATTTAAGAGTTTTATTATCCAAAAGAAAATCTCTGGACAGTGCATTTTAAAGAAATATGTTAGGGGCGCCTGAGTGGCTCAGTCAGTTAAGCATCTGACTCTTGATTTTGGCTCACATCTTGATTTTGTGGGCCGTTGGATGGAGCCCTGAGTCAGACGCCATGCTCAGCAGGGAGTCTTCTTGAGGATTCACTCCCTCTGCCCCTCCCCCACTGGCATGCCTGCGCCCGCACGCTCTCTCTCTCAAATAAATAAATAAATCTTCTAAAAAAGTAGAAATAAATTAAAAAATGTATGTTGTATTTTTTAAGTCTTTTTTAATCTTCAGGTCTCTCCTCCATTCCTAACCTTCCTTTATCTGGTGAGGAACCCAGAGCTTTTGAACTATTGTTTTTCTGGTCTGGATTTTGCTGATTACTTAGTCATGATGTAGCTCAACATGTTTCTCTGGCTTTTGTATTTTGTGCAACTTTCATTGCAATTGTCTTTTTTTTTTAAGATTTTATTTATTTATTTGACAGAGAGAGAGATCACAAGTAGGCAGAGAGGCAGGCAGAGAGAGAGGGGGAAGCAGGCTCCCCGCTTAGCCCGATGCGGGGCTTGATCCCAGGACCCTGAGATCATGACCTGAGCAGAAGGCAGAGGCTTAACCCACTGAGCCACCCAGGTGCCCGCAATTATAGTTCTTAAAGTTTAAATATAATCAAACCTGGATGGAACCTATCCATTTGTCTTTATGACTTTTTAAAATAATGGTTCGTTTTACAAATTTAAAGTACAAGAGACAAGTCTCAGGGAATTCAAAGGATTATGTTCAAACTATCTAATGTTCTGTGGATTTGATAGGAGACTATCTTTTAGGGAATAACAAATGCCTTCTCATTACAGAATAAAGAACCAGTAAAATAAGCTTATAGAGTTGGATAGCAGATTTGCTTTCCCACTTTATCTCCCTAATTACAAACAGCATTCCAAGAATGCTGAAAGAAAAGAGAATTGTTAGCTCTGACTGCAAGCTTGAGTTTGTTCATGGGGATGGAGATGCCCTGAGGTAACATGGAGAAGAAAGGTGTGCACTGAATTCAAGGGCAGCCCCTTCATTCCACCCCTCCTGGTGGGGCGTGCAGGGGGAGGGACACTTTTTATTTTTAATTAAATGATTTTAAAAATGAGAGGCAATTTAAAACTTTTCAAACACACTGTCTTTGGGATGTCATGTCATAAAATTATCATGAATTTTACTTCGGTCAACTAAGTCTTAAAGAGTTACAGGATTAATCATTCTGTCTAAGCTGCAGAAGATCAAAGGGACAGGAAAGGAGAAAAGTCCCAATCATTGAGAAATGGGGTAGGAAAGGGCTCCCCCACAGATTCTGGAAACTGTCTTTGCTTTGAATTTCTTTGACTGAACTTTCCCTCACTGCCACGCACTGCTTTTTGATTTGCACACAGGTGGATCCAAAACAGTTGCTGGAAGATGGAATAAGAAAGGAGCTAGTTAAACGTGTTGCTTTTGCTCTTCATAAGGGATTGATCTTCAACCCCCGAGCCAAGGTACCAGATGACCAAATGGCCCTGTCCTTTCTCTCTGCCCAGCTTGCAGAATGGATGAGCACACTCTTTCTAACTAGAATGAACAAGACCTTTGCTCCTATAATAGATACCTAATACATGATATTCAGTGCAATTGACCAATGTGCTTTTCGATCCCATATTGTAATCTGTTGTATGATACAAAAATCTTTTCCAAAACCAGTCCTTTCCTTCACCTGTTTATCCCCAATTTTAAGAATTGAACTGATGTTTGTGATTCAGAGTTACTTCTTAAAGTTAAAAGAATTTGTTAACCCTAAGGCATACAGGAACTATAAAGCCTATAATTTTTTATTTTCCTTGATCTGTTAATATGCTCATTTTTCTCAGGAGGAAAAAAAATGGGCCTAAAATTTATATCTAGGGAACTTTTCACCCCAGTAAATTCAATTTAAACTATTTTAAGTATTTTAAGGTTATATATATTCATCAAATGACGTGAGAGAAACCATCAACTTTAATTTTTTGTATTCGTTTGTATGAGGCTTCCTTCCCAAATGAATGAAACCTCTTCTTTGCTGAATGTCTGACATCAGTTACCACTCATCCTGGTTGAGGGAGGAAATGAGTATTTCCAAAGCTTTCTTCAGCTATCTTTGTGGTCACCCATAGGGGTCTCATTTAAAGTGTAATGTAGATATTAGTGGTTGACCATCTACTTCAGTGTAATAGATTTATGTTTCCCCTTTTGCACAGTCAAGTGAATTGATGCCCAAGCTGAAAGAGTTGGGGGCTACCATGGATGGATTCCATCGCTCTTTTGAGTACATACAGGACTATGTCAACATTTACGGTCTGAAGATTTGGCAGGAAGAAGTTTCTCGTATTATAAATTATAATGTGGAACAAGAGTGTAATAACTTCTTAAGAACAAAGGTATCTAATTAAATTTTGAAAATTCTTGACTACATTTGTTGTTCTGACATTTAAAAAAACATACCCCAAGAGGCACCTGGATGGTGCAGTCAGTTAAGCGTCTGACTCTTGCTTTTGGCTCAGGTTGTTATCTCAGGGTTATAAGATTGAGCCCTGCATTAGGCTCCATGCTCAGCATGGAGTCTGCTTCATCTCTGTCCCTCCGTTCTTGCTCTCTCGCTCTCTAAAATAAATAAATAAATAAATCTTTAAAAATAAAATACATGCTCCAAACCTCAGAAATGCCAAGAAGAAAGTTTACTTAAATAGTAACTAAAAATCAGTAAGCATTAGATAGTCACAAATACCTTCAGAGTACCTTCAGGGAAGTTTGATTTTAGTCAGTAGTTGACAAAGTATAAGTTTTTAATTAGGGAACTCACAAGATTCATCTGGAATCTTAATAGATTAAGTATCTTCCAGCCTTATGATATTTTAGAATTTTATTAAATCAATACATATTAAAGACAAAAAGCCAGAAATTCCTGTGTCTCTTCTTTCTTCTCAGTCACGTCGCTTGTCACAAATATTTCTTTTTTTATAAATGTTACATGTGGCATTTCTGGAAGCTATTAATGCAGTTTTAAGTTTCCTCTTCAAAACCAAGGAGCATTTACTGTCACTGTTTACATAACATTATATTTGTAAAACTACGTGGAAAAAGAATAAGTAGGATATCTTATTAAAGATATGCAGTTGGGGCGCCTGGGTGGCTCAGTGGGTTAAAGCCGCTGCCTTCGGCTCAGGTCATGATCCCAGGGTCCTGGGATCGAGGCCCGCATCGGGCTCTCTGCTCAGCAGGGAGCCTGCTTCCTCCTCTCTCCTCTCTCTCTCCTGCCTTTCTGCCTACTTGTAATCTCTCTCTCTGTGTCAAATGAATAAATAAAATCTTTAAAAAAAAAAAAAAAAAAAGATATGCAGTTGACCCTTGAACAGCATGGGTTTGAATATATGGGTCCATTTGCATATGGATTTTTTCCGATAGGTATAGTGTGGTACTGTAAAATATATTTTCCTTATGATTTCCTTAACATTTTTCTCTAGCTTATGTTATTATACAAATCACTATATAATACATATACAAAATATGTGCTATTCTGTTATTGATAAGGCTTTGCTGGTAAACAGTAGGCTATTAATTAGTAGTTAAGTTTTTTTGTTGTTTTGTTTTATGGGGTTTTTTTGGTTTTTGGGGTTTTTTTAGTAGTTAAGTTTTAAGGGAACCAAAAGTTGCATGTGGATTTTCAACTGTGTGGAGGGTCAGAGCCCTGACCCTCGTGTTGTTCAAGGGCTAATTGTACTAAATATTTATGGTTTGGTTTGGTTTCTAGATTCAGGATTGGCAGAGTATGTACCAGTCTACACATATTCCAATACCAAAGTTTACCCCTGTGGACGAGTCCGTAACATTTATTGGTCGACTCTGCAGAGAAATCTTGAGGATCACAGACCCCAAGTAGGTGTATCTGAATTCCACTGGGCCTTGAACACGGACAATAGAAGTCTCTGAACATTTTCCTCAGATCACACCCTTGTTCCTACCACACTTGAATCCATTCTAATGGGTTTATTAGAGTCACTTTTTTTGAGACTGGGTGTTTTCTGCAGTGTGCCTGAGGAGACCCCCAGTTGAAGGAAATAGAGATTAAAATAAATCTAAAGTCTGTTCAGCCAACTTTTAGTTTTGTGCTCCTCTTGCTTTCTAACTAATATTCTACTCACTTAGGTCTGTGGACTCCCTGGTATATGAAAACTTTTGATTACAAATTGTTCATCTGTTCCTGTGTAACTGTGGCACAGTGCCCCATTCTAGTCCCTGAGTCTTGCACTTGTCAGATCCTGATCTTTGAAGATTACCCACACACCCATGCACATATACATGCTTCTCAGCCCATCGTTTACACATCCCTTCATTTACTCATTACAGCAATCTCTGAGGTAGGCGTTATTCTTCCCATGTTAAAGGGAAGTAACTGAGGCACAGAAAAGATAAGTCACTTATCCAAAGTCTGGGTCTAAATGGTAGCCCCAGACATATACGAACCCTCTGACCTGGGGGCCCAACTCTTAAACACTGTGCCATTCAAGGGCAGGCTGCATAGCTTTGTGTGCAGTGGATCACAGTTCATGTACAGTCACATGAGTGAAAATCTCATAAAATCGAATTGCCATGAGGAATATTTTAGGCAGGCACCATGGGAGAGACTTTCACGCTTCTCTCTTTATGTCTAGTTTTCCACCTTTTTCTCCGTTGAGCTCCTGATGAGGCAGTCAGTACTAAGCCCAACTGAGGGAAGACCAGGCTCCTGTTTTCTGTCTCATGTTTCGCTCTGTGCACATGCTCAGTGAGTGGAGTGGTTGGTAGGATTACCCAGGGAAAGAGGACTTCCCTTCTCTCTCTGTCCAGAAGTGAGTGCATTGTTGGATTTGTGTAAGCTGAATGTCTTTATGACATGGCTCTTCTGTACTGCCTTCAAATACCAGCTTATTTGGTCTCTCAAAAGTTATGCAACTTGACACTATATGTAAACTTCTTCTAAAAATTCAAGCACAATTGAATTTTGTCTAGGACTCATGGACCAAAAGGAGTAAATGATCCAAAATGTTTTATAACTCCTGCTTTCTTGATACCCAAGGATGGGTCACTAAAGCCCTTCTGAAGACTCTTCATCTAATGCCATGTTAAGACTCATAGAGAGGACTAAGCATTAGGATTGGGATTTCCATGTCATATTACTGATTGATTCATCAACACTGGGAGATACATTCAGAATGCCAGCACTGGGTGACAGGAGCAGGACACTTCAAAGCTTGAAAGTAGAATGCAGTTCTGGAAATCTTGTTCTTCCCACTTCCTTCCAAACGTATGCCTCTCCTCTCAAGCCTCATTTCAGCAAAGAGATGTCCTGGTTCTTAGAATTGGAGGCATATCATCTGGAACTTACTAGAATTTCAGAGGCTGGGTTTCCACCCCAGACCTACCCAGTCAAACCCCAGGAATACGATCTGGGCATATATTTTTACCCGTCCAACAGTGATTTAAGGCCCCTCTGCCAGCATTCAAGAGCCAGTAAAATGGTGGTTAAGGATGTGGTCTTGCAGTCAGGCCTCACTAAGTTGTCTCATCTGTAAAATGAGGGTCACACAGCTTAAATATCAGGAGCCAAGATGATAATGAAAAGGAAAAGGCCATAGCACAGAACGTGACACCTCAGAAGTGCTCAGTAAATACTGTCGGTGGTTACCATTGCTATCAGCACACTCTTGAGTCTGAAAGGAATCACTGGTGACCAGAACTGGGAAGAAAGAGGAAATAGCTATGTTGTCATAGTCACAAATGTTTTGATAGGATTCAAAGTTCCTTTCTTACCAAAATGGAAATGACACAAGACTCTTAATGGCCTGGTCTCTGGGAATCTAAAGAAAGATCCTGTGGAGAGAAAGCTGGACTCTCACATTTTCCAGCCTGAGGACCAAATCCAACCTTGTCCTTTTCTGCTCAGCTCCAAACAACCGCCCAATTCAGTGGGCATGAATTAGTCAAACTGGTGACCTGCCATAGAGTAGGAAAAGATGATTTCACTGAATGTTGCCTTCCTGGCAGTCGGGCATTCATCGCAAGATACACTGGGTGCCTAGATGCAGAGGTTATTAAAGAGATCACATAACCATCATTCCTCATATCTGATGTCCCAATCCTGTTGTGTCCCACATCTCCTTAGGATGAACTCATTCTGAGCTGATTTTTGATTTTGAGTGTTTTTCTCTTAGAATGACCTGTCACATTGACCAGCTGAACACTTGGTATGACATGAAAACTCACCAAGAAGTAACCAGCAGTCGCCTCTTCTCAGAAATCCAGACCACCTTGGGGACTTTTGGTCTGAATGGATTAGACAGGCTTCTGTGCTTCATGATTGTCAAAGAGCTCCAGGTGAGCCTTTCAGCTTCTGTGCATGCTTCCTGCTGCCCTGGGAGAGAGGAGAGTAGCTCACTTAGCTTTTCTTTCATATTTTCCTCTACCGACACCAGACACACATGTATGCTTCTTCTTAGGCACATTAAGAACTGAGCATAAACTAGAATTTCTTTGGCCAGCACAGTATTTTTATGTGTAGACTGGTTTGGGGAGTTTCATGTGAGGAAGTTGAGACTCTCTCTAAAACCAGCAACTCCTCGAAGCAGAGGGTATTTCTAACAGGAACCAGAATTTGCCGCCTCCCTGTCACCCCCACTTACAGCGTTTTGTGACTTGGGCCAACATGTTGTGTTCTGTATAGCACTTTAGTTAATTGAAGTATTATTCACTGTATTCCTTACATTTATTTATATTTATACTTCTATGCATTATTATTATTTAGTTCCTTGCGTGTCTTCTTGTTTTAGAATTTCCTCAGTATGTTTCAGAAAATTATCCTGAGAGACAGAACTGTACAGGATACTTTGAAAACCCTCATGAATGCTGTCAGCCCCCTAAAAAGCATAGTAGGTAAGTGTTCTGAAAGTGGCCTGAGACGGAGGTAACGCTAGCTTTTCCATTTTTACTAAAAGAAAATTATATTTTAACCTTTCAGCAAATTCGAATAAAATTTATTTTTCCGCCATTGCCAAAACACAGAAGATTTGGACATCTTATCTCGAGGCTATCATGAAGGTATGTTGAGAGAGGGTGAAATCAATACCATATTTTTTTAATTATTATTTTCTTGTAGCTTCGTTACCCAAAGAAAGCCACACTTATTTCTTTTGTCATCAAAGCAAACATACAACACTTCAGTGTATCATTATTTCTAAATTAGTTGTCCTTTTATCATACATTCTGGAACTGTTCCTGACTGTGTTTTTCATTGATTGGCCTGTCATTCTCCTTTCACCGAAGAAAACTGTTTTGTTTTTGTTTTTAAATGACTTTCAGCAAGAAGTGCTTTCACACGAAGACATAGAAATCTTCCTTCCTCAGTGGTGCTCCATCCTGATGTAACAAGTTTATTTAATGAGCTGCTCTGTCAGTTTACAGCTCTGATCTGCTCCAAATAGGTGCTAGAACAGGACATTTGTCTCTCTTTCCTCTTGGGTCTGCACAGATGTTAGGAAGCCACGTTCTCTGGGATGTAAGTTATCCTTACACCATGAATATAACACTGTTGTCTTTAGAAACGAGTAAGAAAGTGAAATGAGATTAACTTGTTGGATGGAAATCTAAGTTACTTTAGAATTCACTCATCTGCTTTCCTGCCTTCATGCCATAGTGTCAGCTCCGGGAACCTTCTGTGTCTTCTGTGTGTCTTCTCTTCACATCATGATCCAAGACATTCAACACTGCTTTGTTGAACACTCATTATCTGTGAAGCATCATCCCTTGCTGTGAGACACAGAGTTAAAGGAAACACTCGCTACCTCCTAAGAAAGCCCACTTATAGCTTAGTAGGAAAGAGTAGGTTTCCTATTGGAAAACTAATTCACAGTTAAAAGTCTTACCCACAGGAAAAGTCTAGGCTGCTGTGGGAATTTGGGGAAGTTCCATCTCTTGTTCCCAATTATATTAGTTGTTCATTGAGATAGTACTGATGGTGTCTAAGCCAAATTCACAATCTATTTCCCATAATTGCAGTGAATTTCTTTTTTTTTTAATTTTTTTTAAAGATTTTATTTATTTATTTGACAGAGAGAGATCACAAGTAGGCAGAGAGGCAGGCAGAGAGAGACGAGGAAGCAGGCTTTCTGCTGAGCAGAGAGCCCGATGTGGGCCTCGATCCCAGGACCCTGAGATCATGACCTGAGCCGAAGGCAGAGGCTTTAACCCACTGAACCACCTGGCGCCCTTTTTTTTTTTTTTTTAATTTGGAAACTTAGAATGGGTAACACACTGAACCTTCGACTCTGCTGGATGTCCTCTTGTTATAGATGTCTTGACACTCCCTTAGCCACATGATATCCAGATATTGATAGCTTCTCAAGCTAAGTTTCTAATTGCTGGGAAGCCCTTTAGGAGGAGTGGAGAATGACCTGAGGTTGGGCAGGCCTGTCTCAGCTCTGTGGGAGATTGAGGGAGATTACAGGGATGCTTCGAAGAGGTTCCCCAGTGGCTCTCACAGATCTCTGTGAATTGTGATTACTGGTAATTCAGTAATAACCAAGTATTTGTCCAAGTCAGTGATCTTTACATAAAGCCCTCAAGGACAGATTTGTCTGTCTTTGGCTAATGTAGAACAGCAATGGAAATACTCTGTGCTGTCTGATGGTAGCCACTAGCCGCATGTAATTATTGAGCATTTAAGATGTGGTTTGTGGGAGTGAGGAACTGAATTTTAACTTTTATTCATTTTAATCAGTTTACATTTAAAGAGCCACATGCGGCTGTGGCTGCTGCACTGGGCAGTGCATCTCCAGAGAAATGGAGAAAGACCAACAATCCAAAGCTCTCTCTAGAAAGGCAAATAGGTAGAATGAGTGCATCACCTCCCAGGCTGCATAGCCTCCAGAATCTTATTAATGGCTTGTAGTAAGTGAGCACCAAAGAGAAAACGTTGGTCATGAAGACTGAATATGCGTTAAAGAAGAACAAGTTAGGTTAAACTGCCCATATCTCTGCTTCCTTTCCTAGACTGGTATTTTCAAGGGAATCCTGGTCATAGAGTATCTAGAATTAAGCAAGGAGTACATGGGCCATTCAAAAGGTTGGAAGGACATTATTGAGTGGCCTGAAGGAACCCACTATTTTCTTGGCCTTGCCCTATTCTAATTTTTAAATAATAATAGTTTTCTATTAATGAAAGATTTCTTATAAGAACACTTTTTGGATTTTATTTCCCTCGTGTAAGTAGAATAATAATCTAGTAACAATAGTGGTCAAAGGTTACACATCTGAGGTCATTTAACACTTTTAACTGTTACAGGCTCCAGTTATCTAAATAAGATCTTTTCTTTGCTCTTTTCTGCCACTCTTTTTTTAACTTTTCTCTGCTCTTAGCCACTGTGCCCTTTCTCCCTCACTTGCTAGCATCATAAAACGGTCCTCCCTCTGATTCCTCCTCTCTCTCTTGCTAATCTTTTGGGGACAGCTTTCCTAGAATAGAAAAGAAGAAATTCACAAGCACAAAAAATAATTTACTTTTGACTTTATGATGCCAACAAATTGAACTTGTTGGAACAATCTGAACTCTGTCCCAGACCTGACCCAGAGACAGTTTCCTATCACTAGACAGGGGTTATAGACATCTCCAGATATCATTTATGCTCATCACTACTTGGAAATGAAGTGCTTAATCTGCCATGCTGACATAACTCTGTATCACAGATCTCTTAATGGGTTGAGAATTACACTTTGTTACAACTGGCTTCCATTGTTATCCTCTGTGTTTTATTCTGCACATTTATTTGAAAGATTTTATTTTTAAGTAATCTCTACACCCAATGTGGGGCTCAAATTCATAACCCCAGGATCAAGAATCGCATGCTCTACTGACTGAGCCAGCCAGGCACCCCTGTGTTTTGCACACTGAAAAAATTACTCAAAGACAGTGCCGATAGGCTTCACCGGATTCCCAGAGAAGTCCAACGTACCAGAACAAGTTTAGGAACCCTTGGGTGAGGGGTTATCATTGTTAGAAGGGCCTTTTTGAAAGATTTTATATAGACGATTTTATAACCCACGTTGTTATATGATCTGTAATCCTGGGCGATGTGGATAGACTTATATTCACCAAAGTTTAGAGTTACAGGGTGAAATGGCATCTTTTGGGACTCAAGAAAGTTCAGCTTAGGACAAATGAAGGAAGTAGAGCTTCTTATTAGCAGCTACTAAGCTTGGAGAACTTATTTCAAAAGATCATAAATAGAGCTTCAAAACAGACACCTTTAACATGTGAACAACTGACCATTAATGTCACTTTGTAAAATACTAGACTTCAGGGATATTTGAGGTTGGCGTACAGCAGTCTGTCCAGATGTTCCTTGTGCTCCGTCAGGAATGACCCTGGTCTTAGCCATGAAGCCAGTCCAGGAAATCCTTAGCTTTTCCTGTAGAACATTGTGATCCTTCCAGTAAAAAACTGTCATCTTCACATTTGCCTCCTCGCTGTCACCTGGAAGCACTGTGTGTTCTACCTCTTCTTCCTCTTGCTCATTTCCAGGTGGGGCAGATGCAGATTCTGAGACAACAGATTGCCAATGAACTCAATTATTCTTGTCGGTTTGACTCCAAACATCTGGCAGCTGCTCTGGAGAATCTCAATAAGTAAGTGCCTGCATTCAAAACAGCCATCCAGGGGCCTGGATTGTTCATTATCGATTAGCACCCCAATTTCTTCAGTACGTAGCCCTTTACACTCTTTTTGGATAAGAAGGCTCTCTGAACTTACAGCCTTCCTTCCCAGGGATAATCAAATCTGTCTTTATAAGCCTCTTTCCTCAGTCTTGTCCCTTGGTCTTGCTCTCTCTCTCACTCATTATTGATGGATTCATTTATTCAGTCAACATCTAGTGATCACTTAGTACACATCAGACATTGTGCTAAGGACTTGCACAGATTGAGAAAGCAATTATTACCAAAATCCACACCTGGATTTCTGTAGGACTGAGTCACCGATCATCCGGAGGGCCGTTCGAAGTGTGCTAATTACCAGGAGTGGCTGTGGGCACATGTCCCAAAGTACAGTCATATCCTCCACCTCCTAGCAACTTGCTCTCATTCCCAACCTCTACTTTAAAATAAGTCATCTCTTCTTGCCAGTCAATACTTATTGACTGACTTCAAGCACTGACTTCAGTGCTTTTGACAAAGCAGGTATTGAAAACAGGTCCATCAATTCATAAAAATTGCAACAGCCAAAGCATTCAATTTGGGTTAACTGCAAAAGATAAAGTAATTCTAGGTCACATTTTCCACTGAACAACCAATCACAGGTATGGAAATTGAGAATTAGGAAGATCAAGCCCTCATTTTACAAATGAAACCAAGGCCTGGAAAGATCACATCATAGCCTGTGTTAACTGTTGTATGAATTGCGTTCAACTCTAATGTTTATCCCTGTTCTGTGTTTTGTTTTTCTCCAAATAGGGCCCTCCTGGCAGATATTGAAGCCCATTATCAGGACCCTTCGCTTCCTTACCCCAAAGAAGACAACACACTCTTGTATGAGATCACAGCCTACTTGGAGGCAGCTGGCATCCACAACCCATTAAATAAGGTCAATGACTCAAGTATGGAGTGGAGTGGCAGGAGATGGATGGTCTCCCCATGGAGATTTGGCCCAGATAGCAGACCACTTGCTAAAATATTGGGAGAGCCTGGGTTCTAATCCCAGAACCTCCATTCTCTTAAGCCCCCTCCCTTCCTGAATTCCAGTTTCCCACAAGTGATAGGATGATGCCTTCCCTCCCTGATTCAGGCCGTGGGAATCAGGTGATACCGTGTTTGCCACGGTTCCTTAAAAAGTGAGATACTCTTATCTATAGGAGATCAGTTTTGGGTTTGTCTAGGGTTTCGTATTTGAACTGCTACTAAGTGATGGCATTGATTCTTGGGGCCCAAAGACGCTTCCCTTGTGGCTGACAGTAATCACAACCATAATCTGGGGCCACAGGCTGTCTTCTGCAATTCTGACTTCCAGAAACCTCTGTGAGCGGAAGGGTTTTCACCAAGTTTGTGCCAGATCTTATTTGGTGGCAAAACTTTTCCCAAACTGACATAAGGCTGTTTGTACTTCTATGAATATTCATGTTTTAATGCAGAAATACTGATGACTTTGATGATGGGGTGTTACCCTAGGCCCTGTATGAGCTTTCTAAATACCTGTAAAATAGGAAAGCTATATGATCCCCTGGGTTTTGGACAAAAGCTTGTGAAGGTAACCAGCAGCTCACATTTTATGAGTGCTCACCTTGTGCCAAGCCCTGTTAGTCCCGACTGTGGGTGACGTCCTGTCATCTCAGCAGCCGCATGAAACGTGCCATTGTCGGGTGAGGAACTCGAGGCTCAGAGGCTGATGACTTCCCCAGGGCTCCACACGGGTGAGCACTAGAGGCAGGCGGTCTGACCAGAGCTGAGCCTCCCAGCTGCGTGCTGCCCTGCCTCCCAGGGAGCTGGAGGGAAGGAGGGAGGTGGCTGGGTATGCCTGGACTGTACTCTGTGCACCGAGCTAGCAACGAGGCTGCTCCGTGACATGGCCCATCCTTGTTCGTCACCCTTTTCCCTCTCCCTTTGGGAATGACATGAAGGGGATTTGAGGGGAAAGTAACGCTCATCTCCAAACAAAACTGTTCCTTTGCCAGAGGGCTCTTTTTGTTTTTTGGCTTTTGGTTTTTTTAAGATTTTATTTATTTATTTGACACAGATCACAAGTAGGCAGAGAGGCAGGCAGAGAGAGAGAGGAGGAAGCAGGCTCCCTGCTGAGCAGGGACAGGGCTCATTTTTATATAGGTATTTATGTTTGCAGGCATCAGTGGTGTTAATCAAACTCTGCAGGCAGCAGCTCAGTGGGACCATCCTCGTTTTCGGTAGCTCGAAGAGCAAACTGAAAGAAAACGGAAGCTTTCCGTGTGAACATCGGTTCCACGGTATTGTGCCTTGGGAAGAAGCCCTCAATTTTTCTTTTTCTCTTTCCAGATATACATCACAACAAAGCGCTTACCCTACTTTCCAGTTGTCAACTTCCTCTTTTTGATCGCGCAGTTGCCAAAACTTCAGTACAACAAAAACCTAGGTACTGTATGACATTCCTTTACAAGAAGTCACTGTAACACAGTCACAGACTAATACCTCACCAAACAGCTCTTTGTATGGAGAATGCTGTGTCACCGATGAGATCCTTAGTCAGAGGCGTGTTGATAAAATGTACGTCTTTGGGAAGTGAAGTACAATGTCCCTTCGTGAGGTATAGACCGTGGATTTACCATTAACCGAATGTAGTCCACCCTTCATTTCCAAAGATTAATTAACCAACTTGTAAAATGTGTGGGATCTTTGCATCTCTCCTTTCTTTAATGTTTAGACAGCGGATGGTGGTATAAGAGAGACTTCCTTTGGTTACCATCCCATTCTCATGGGTGGCGTGTGCCTCCCGCGTATCAGGAGCTGTGGTATGAAAAGTAACACTACAGTGAAGGCAAGATTGGCACAGGCATCCCCAGTACTTTACGAGGTCTCTACACGTGATGATACGTGAAACTGTTTGGTACAAACAAGCTACCGAAGCCTTTTAGGATGCTTGTCCTGTCCAGGCACATACCCCTAATTTTTTTTTTTGGCCATTGATAACTTTGACTATTTTTATAAACACTTTTCTAATAGCTTCCCAGGTCCTTCCTCTGCCTCCAAACTTTATATCGAAGTTGAACTTTGTTAAATCCGCTATCGAGTTTAATTTACCCTAAAAGTATCATAGGCGCTATTCTGTAAATGTGCTGTTTCTTAACCAGCAATTCCAAAATGAATTTCTTCCTTGAGCTATTTCTCCTATTTCATAAGCTTTTTAAGGATAAAGATGTGGAGTGGCTGTAAGGGTTTTATTCTCTCATTCAAAAATCCTCCTTGATTCCAGACAGCTTCCTAAAAGGACGTGCCCCTGCCGCAGAATGCAGCGTGCCGTGGCGCCCAATAATACTGCTGCAGGACTGACAGACAGTCATGAGTCTGGATTCCGGCTCCACCAGCCCTCACCTGTGTGACTTTGGCCAAGTTATTTAACCTCTCAGGCCAACCAGATTTTTTAAAATACCTCCTACAGTACCTGGCACAGAGCAAGCGCTGCCCTGATTCTAAGTCCTTTTCTATATATTGGTCAAAATCAACATAAAGAACCATCCCAGGGTGGACTTAGGAGTTCATTTCCAGAGTCGTGTTGTCCCTCTGTTGTCTCTGTGTTAGAACTAAAGAATACGAGACCCTTTATAGTGATTGATTGTCAGGGCATGAAGATAATCTTATCTTCATTAAAGGCTGTTTGTTAGCTGGTCTCATTCTTAGCTGCTTATAGGAAGCATTTCACTATTCCATCAAATTCCAGATCTTTAAACAAAACAAATAAACCCCTTTGTGTCCTAGAGATGGATCTATATCTGCCTACAGTTCTTTTCATGAATTAGACTGATGTGTTAATCTGGGAGGCAAAATAATGAAAAGTAGGACTAGGAAGAAACGTCAGGGTGTTTGGAGACCCAGAAAACACGTATGTAACCTTGCTGAGCGTTGCTCTCGGGACTGATCTAAGAAACACCTGCCTGCCTTGGTTTGTCTTTAAGGCAGAATTTCCACGGGGCCACATTCAGAGAGGAAGGAAGCTTTTGTTTTAAGTGTCACTGCTGTTCTCCACTTGGAAAAGGTCATTTCTCCATGTTCTGATTACCATCATTGTCTGGTACACTGGGCCCTGAGTAAATTCAGAGTTGCCAAGGCCCGGGTTAGGAAATCGGGATGACTTGTTTGGGCATCTCTGGTTTAAGTAAGGGATGGGCCAGTCTTCACAAGAACCCAGATGCAGGATCTGAGGGCCTATCTAGCCCGTCTAATGCCTTTCTCCAAAGTGGTGTATATTTTACATCCCAGAATCATTTGGCAATGTTAGTCTTAATTTTAACCGTTCTAATGGGGGTGTGTGGTAACTCACAGTTTCAGGTGTCTTCCCCTAAAGATTCATGATGTTTAGCACCTCTTCATGTGCTTTTTGTCCGTTCTAGCTTTCTTTAAGTGTCTGTTCAAGTCTTTTGGATATTTTTAAATTAGGTTGATAGCCTTTTTTTTAATCACTGAGTTGTAGGAGTTATTTATATATCATAGATACAAAATTCTTTCTTAGATACTGTGAGTTTTTTCTCACAGACCCTGGTTTACCTGTTAATTTTCTTGCTGGTGACTTTAATGAGAAAAAATGTTCAATAATATCCAGTTTATCGATTTTTCCTTTATAGTTGTCCTTTCTATATCCTAAGAAATCTTTGACAAACCCTAAGGTCATGAAGATATTCTTCTATGTTTTGTTTTGTTTTTCCCTAGAAGCTCTGTGGTGTTAGCTCTTACATTGAGGTCTGTGGTCCATTTAAAATTACTTTCTATGTACAGTGTAAGGATATCCAGCTTCAGCAATTTATTGAAAAGATTTCTCATTCTCCATTAAATCGCTGGGATATTTGTGGAAATTCAATTGGTCATATAAGGGTGGGACTATTTCTGGATTTTCTCTTCTGTTCCATTGATCTCTTTATCCTCATGCCAATACTGCCTTGATTACTATAACTTTATAATAAGTCTTGAAATCAGGTGATGTAAGTCCTCCAACTTTGTTCTTTTTCAGTATTGTTCCCCTCAAAGAGCCTAAGCTCTAGCTCCTGGTCCCCTTGTAGCCATCCAGGCAGAAGGCCAAGGTCTCCAGATTGGGGCAGAAATTCTTAGTGCAAAAACCAGCTTTGGTGCTCCCTCACTCCCCACACTTACTTCTTTTTGGTGTCTAGGCTTCTGCAGATCTTTTCTTGTATAACGTTCAACATTGTGTTTAAAGATACTTCTTCAATACATTATCGAAGATTTAAACTGCTTTCATTTAAGAGAGTGGTTCAGCGCATCTAACACTACTATGCTGCCACATAGTACTGTTGCTTATAGGTAATGTTCACCTTCTCATTTACCTTCATTTATATCTTTCAACTTTCCTACAATGGCATGTGTTACTGTATTATCCAAAAGAGACAGTGATGGTGATTGTAAAAATCAGTCACCATCACTACTGTATTATGTTGAGTCAGACCACCGGAAGCCCCCACTGACCCCAGGCCTAATTCAAATGAGTCCAAAGTTGTCATTCCCTCCAGAGAGTCATCTGCCAGCAGTGGCGCAGTCCCCAAGCACTTTGATGTTAACAGACATGCCCACTGAATGAACATCAGCAAAGGCAAGCACTTTGCTTGATGGTCTATCTCATTTTTTGCTCCTTACAGGAATGGTTTGCCGAAAGCCTGCCGACCCCGTGGACTGGCCTCCACTTGTCCTGGGATTGCTCACCCTGCTCAAGCAGTTTCACTCCCGGTACACCGAACAGTTCCTGGCACTGATCGGCCAGTTTATCCGCTCCACAGTGGAGCAGTGCACAAGGTACTGAAGGAATTGATGTTATAGAGTGGGCTGGGGACCCTGCGTTCCAAATTCCTCTCATTACCTCCCTAGTGCAGATAGAATTCGCTGCTTACCCTGCTGTGGGAAGCAAGTCAGGGCACACCTTGTTGGCAGGAACCAAAGGTGCACCCATCCTTCGTCACCCTGCTAGGGGAGCCCCCTCAGTGTACTCCACAGTGATTTGGCAAGAATGAGCAAGTCGTGACCAGGATTAGTGACCCCCCCATGGGGAAGAGAGTGCAGGCCTGTTCCTGTGCTGTCCTGGGCGCTGTGCTCAGAGCTCAGGGAGCCCAAGCTGTCCGGCTGGGCCACTGGCCTAGGATGGCCCCGTACCCTTCAGCGGGAGTCAGGGAGCACGTCCAC
The DNA here is from genome assembly GCA_002007465.1 of Ailurus styani. Classification (NCBI taxonomy): domain Eukaryota; kingdom Metazoa; phylum Chordata; class Mammalia; order Carnivora; family Ailuridae; genus Ailurus; species Ailurus styani. The sequence continues at coordinate 533,271 of LNAC01000207.1, forward strand.
ATCAGAGCCTGGGCACAGCCCAGGGTCACGGTGTAGGAGCAAACAGAAATCACACAGAAGTTCCTACTGGATTCAAGGTTCATAAACCTCTCCCAACCCCTCGCAAAATGTGGCTTTTCTGAGATAGAAAAAAAAAAGTTATTTGCAGGAGATGCTGGTCCTGAGCCTCCATTACCCTGAAGGCAGGCGCCTAAATAAATTCCTCAGGCATGTTGCCCATCCAAAGTCTGAAAGATTACCACTTGGTCACGTTGGCCAACGTAACTTAAAAACGAATGGGAATTACCTTCCAGGACCTCACAAAGTAGTCTGCACCAGACGTGATTTCAGAGGCCATTTAGTTAACCTTCCACCCAGGGCATGAATCAGTGCTCAGATATCCCTGGCAGGAGTCCTCCAGTCTCTGCTGGGATTCGGCCACCACTGAGGCACCATTGCCTCTCAAAGCAACGCCGGATGCGGGTGGCTATGTGCCTGGCCCTGGAAAGTCACTGACTGGGATGCGTGGTGAATTTCACCCCGTCTCTGAATTGTTACTCCTTGTGCCTTCCTCTATGCTCTGAAATTAGAATAAATGCAGTCTCCTTCTCTTGCTTCACCCCACACTGTGGATGTCAGGCTGCTGCCTTAGGTCTCCTTTTTCTTTAGATAAGCTGCTTCCACCCATTCCTGTTCACCACGCTGTGCCTACTCACCGTGTCTGTGACCTCTTCTGGGGGTTCCAACTGGCTGTTGACCCTCTTCTCTACATTTTCTCTGTGGTTTCCCCAAGCTTGTACTGAGATTCCAAAAAGAGCTGACCCCTTGAGAGGACCGCCTAGGCCCCCGGTGGAGTGAAGGGCAGCTAAACTTGCAGTACCGGGTTCTTGACATCCATTGGATACACGTCGCTCATAGTGACCTTGCATTCTTTTTAAATGCTGACATCTTTTCCCCAAGAGCCGCAGTTAGTAGAGTTGTTCCCCATCTTAGTTAATGGACTGAACAACAAACACACATTGGATGTTTTTCTAGGACAGACGGTGAGATTTGATTCAAACAGCACACTTTTTAACAACCGAAACACAGAAGGTAGTTCAGAAGGGTAGGGAAGTCTCAGATGAGATTGTAGTGATCACAAAATGAGGTCGGTTGCAAAGGAACGCAGTAGGCATGTAGAAACCTAATGCTGGGTCTGGGCTCTGGACCATGGTGAAGGAGCCAAGGACCACAGTTCAGGTCGGTATAGGAGGATTGGGAACAAACCTCTACGCCTGCCACCCCAACCGTAGCTCCCCATCTGTCAAGAACTGGCAGGTCCTTCGTCCTGGTGCTTCTTCACTGATGACTACAAAGTGTGGCTGTGGCGCAGCATGTTTCTGGGGACCCTGAGAGAGGTCATCAGGAGGCAGGTGTCACTGCGGCTCCTGGTTTCTGATCCGGCTAAGGGAAGTAACATAAGGAACCTGGGATGCACAGAGGCTCTTTCCCTTCCCTCGCCGTGAGCAGAGCAAGTATAAACACAGCCCCGGCCACACACTGAAAGATCCAGAGCAGTGACAACTTTTCCAGGTGTAATCACTCTTCAGCCTTCTTTTCAAGAGCAAAAAATCATCAGGGAACTAGATCGGTAATCCAGTTTCATGAAATCCTATGTTAATCAGAAGATGCCAGTCTGTACCTAACTGGAAATAATTTTAAGAGCTAAAAGTTCCTATTGATATGCAGAAAGAATGTGAGCTCCACAAGAAGACTGTCACAGCCTTTGCTGCATTCCCAGCCCCAGAACAGTGCTTGGCAACACAGTGGTTGTATGAATGAACGAGGTGGAGGATCCCATATAGAAAGTTAGTAGATGCCGTATGTATTTGACACCTTCAAATACATAGTAGTGTGCAGGTACAGTCACAGATGCTGGAAACATAAAGACACGACCCAGGCCCTCAAGGAAACCAGCATACAAACAACTGAAAATGTTAGGAGTCAGATACTAAGTAGGCAAATAAGGGGGCCGATACTAAGTCTGATGAAAGCCTAAGAAAAGGCCACGTGCCCAGAGGAGTCAGGGAGGAGCGAGGACTTCCAAAGGAGGCAGAACCCAAGCTGGAACTGGAAGATGCCTAGAAGTTCACTTTCAAGTACAAGGGCGGAGCAAGATGGAGCCGCAAAGACCGGTGGGATGGGAAGGTGTGGCCTGTTCCGGGACCTGCCGGCCAATGAATCGTGGGGGCTGAGGGGGTGAGGGAGAGGAGGCTGGACCGCCCGCGGGCGCTATGTGTGGAGGTCCACGTGAACTGGTCGGCGCAGACTTCATCCCCAAGGCGGTGTTCTGAAGACCAAGAGGAGGTTCGGGAGACCGGCTTCTCCCTTGACCTCAGTCATCTGTCATTGGAATGTAGAGGCTATGGCTGTAACTCGTCTTAAGTCCCCGTCTGCCGACGTGGGAGCTGAGCCTTGTGCTCACGGTATTTTCTGTCGAAGGCCCACCAGCGGCTTCTAGGGAAAACCCCAGTCGGACAGGCCTGGCCCTTCTCCTAGTTACTGACTGCTCTCTGCCCCGCGCCCTGAGGCACTATCATGGCGCAGTTTTCCCCACGAGGACCCGCCTCTCATTAACAAGGGCGGGAGCGTTGAGAGAGCAGGTGAAGGAGAGAGCGGACTTACGCCGTCTGCCGTGGGCGAAGCCGTGCGTTGACACGACTGTTCTCCGTTACAGCCAGAAGATACCAGAAATGCCCGCGGACGTTGTGGGCGCCCTGCTCTTCCTGGAGGACTACGTGCGCTACACAAAGCTACCGAGGAGGGTAAGCACCACGTAATGACACTAAAGCCCCTTCTGTGCAAAGATGGCGTCGCCGCGGCCCCGGACCCACTGGGAGGGCGCCCCACCGGCCCGTGCCCCGGGGGCTGCCCTGAGCCCCTGCTCCGACCCGCGGCTGTAAGGGCGCCGCCTCCTCCGCCTCGTGCGCGAGGCCAGCCCTCCCCTCACAGCACTTACCCCGTCCTCCCGCTCTACCGCGCCCTCGTCCTGTCAACGGCGCACCTGGGTCCGGTCCTGCTTCCGGTTCCGGTTCCGGTTCCGGAGCCGTTCGGAGGGTGCGGAAGGGAAGTCCTTAAGGGGCCGTGGCAGGGAAATAATTGTGTGGTTGGTTTGTTCCTGTCCCCGAAGACCTGGTTCCCACCCCAAGTTTGGTTACGTTCACAGCGCAACTAAAATATTTGGCTAGGGTCTCCAGAAATGGCTTTGTCGTAGCCTCTAAGATACTCTTTCCTTTTCCTGTCTAACTGGTAATTCCACTTTGGTTAAGTTTTCAAACTGCAGAGCTTGATCCTGAAAGACTTTCCGTAGATCCTGAAAAGCCATTCTGATTTTTAAAAATTAGTGGGTTAGGGATCAAAGACCCCCCTTTTTTTAATAACAAAAGCCGAAGATGACTTTTTAAAAATTAACCAGCAACATCATACTTAGTAGTGAAACGAGCAGCATTCCCGTTGAAGTCCAGGCTGTAACAGTAAAATGGCCATAGTGACTCTCACTGCTACTTTTGTCGTTCAGGATCAAGGCAGTAAAAGAAGAAGTGACAATTTTAAAATGTATAAAGAAAGGAAGACGAATTTGTATTTATTGAGGATGTAATTGTCTTCCTTGAATCTCCACTAGAATCATGTGGAAAACTATTAAAATAATAAGCGTACAAAACTGATTAGACAATGTACAAGGTAAATACACTAATAACCAATTCAAAAGTAAGTTGTGAAAAATATCCCATTTGCAGAATTAACAAATAGGAATTATAACCTCTATAAGAAAGGCAGTTTAGAAAAAATAATTTAGAAAGACTAAAAATTCAAAGACCATCTCTGAATGAGGAAACTCAAATAGTAGTTCTTATTAGTTTATAGGTTTATTGCAGCCACAATCAAAGTCACAGATAATTTTTTTACTTTGGGGGGATGAGAAAATTTTTAAAAATTTTCTAGAACTCAGGCAAAAAGTAGAATGTTTTAAAAAGAAGATATTAATGTATACCAAATATTTAAAAATATCATAAAACTACAAAAATCCATAGTGTGGTACTGGTATGAAACCCGAGATGGATCGGTAGACCAGAATATGTAGTCTATTAACAAATGCAAGTGCATACAGTTGCACCTGAGGAAAAGTAGCCTCTCAAATAAGGGGAGAAAGGAAATATTTTAGTCAACATTGATGGCACAGTTAGTTCATTGTGTGGTTAAAAATTAGCCACTTAGTCTGTTCCCGTCTTCCATGTATCAAAGTAAATTATAGATCATGTGGAAAATGGAACCAATAAATTCAGAAATTTTATACAAATATGTATCAGCTCTCAGAAATTTCTAGATAAACACCAAAGGAGGAAACCATAAAGAAAATTTAGAGATCTGATTGCTTATGAATGTTGAATGTAATGAAACAATTCTGTCAAATGTCTCTTAATTTAAAAAAAAATGGGGAAAATATTAATGAAGGACCGGTTTTCTTGATTTATAGCTTGTTCTTCTAGATGAATAAGAAAGAGATAACCAGTCCAATAGAAAACAAAAACAAAAATGGGCAAAGGGGTAGTAACAGGCAGTTTTCAGGAAAAGAAATACAAATAGTAAATAAACATTTGTAAAAATGTTCGACCTTAATTCAAGAGTCACAAATCAAAATAGTAAAATTACTGTGTCCATAAACCCAGTTTTTTACTCCAATTGATAAAAAGTTAAATGCTGGGCTCCCACTGCATGGCAGGCTTTGGAGAAAAAGGACTTCTCTGTACTGTCAATGGCAGTGTAAATTGTTTATCCTATAGGAGGGCAATTTGGCTTCATTAAGAAAAACAAAGCAAAACAAAACAAAACGTCATATACTCACCTGGAGCCAGCAGTTCAACTGCCTGGCATTTATCTGCTGGATATATGTGCAAAAGTTCACAAAGATATGTGTGCAAGGATGTTCATAAGATTTAGCAGACAGAGGTAAAGGACACAAGATTCTGTGATCCTAAATTTGAATGTGTTTGTGCACTCGCACAAACATGTATGTGTAAATTAGAGGGATTCGTTATAGAATAATTGTCAGGTTTAGTTTTCTTTGAGGGATTAAGATGAGAGATTATTTCTTTTTTACATTCCTCTGCCATTTGCTGAATTTCCTCTGCGTAGCAGGTGATAATTTTATAATCAGAAAAAACAAACAGTGCTTTTAAAAAATACCCATTTCTAGCAGTTGGAGGTCACCTGGCTCTACATTCCACCCATTCACCCTCCTCCACCCCTCTCAGGGCTTCCCCTAAGAACAATTAAGGAATGCATGCTTTCCAGGCCTTTCTTCCTCTTCCCCCTCTGGCCTGTCACTTGCCACATGCTGTTCTTCCCCGGGTGGATCATCAGTCAGTTGTGAGGTGACCTCTTCGTACTTCCCAGACGCCTGTGCATTCCTAGCAGACCCAAGTGCCTCTGAGAGCCGAGGAGGCAGGGAGCGCTGTACAGCCTTCCCTTAGACGTCAGGAGTGCCAAGAAGTTAGACCCCACGGTGAGGAACAGCAGAAGCAGAAGCCAGGGATTTCAAGGAGCGGTCCACCTCTGTGAATCCAGTGCTCCCCTGTGATTCCCCTTGCTCCAAAGCATGTTTTCATTTAGCTTTCATGTGGAAAATTCTGAACTTGTTCTGAATTATAACACCGTGAGTAATTTAACTCTTCTGTTTCATGGTTTTAGGTTGCTGAAGCTCACGTGCCTAATTTCATTTTTGATGAATTCAGAACAGTCCTGTAAACATTTTTGGCACCTGCTTCTTCAGTGAAAGGATTGTCCTTAAATCTTCCCATTATTAAAATGAATTTAGAAGTGAAGAAACTCAGCTGCTCATAGAACTGCCTTTTTTCCCTTAATTGTGGGAAACATCAGATATTCGGAGTAAGATGTATCTCACGGCACTAGTTGATATAAATATTGTTTAAATCATGGTATTATATGCAATTTGTATCATGAGGAAGCAGAACACAGTTTTGTACTGCCTCTTATAAATGCTAAATGTCATTGTTACGTATAAATTCATTTAGTTTTATGTTCTAAAGAACTATTTGTGCAACTCTGGATTTTCAGTAAAATAGTATTGCCAGTACCCAAAGTTCTCCTTCTGCCTATGATTACAAAGTTGTATGTACATCCTATTAAAACAAAACAAAACAAAACAAAAACTTTTCTGGAAGGTAAGAGATGTGTCAGGTAGGTCCCTTGGATACGCCCACAGGCTGGCAGGTGTGTGGTGAGAGCTGGACCAGTAGCAAACGCAGAGACCACACAATTAGTGGACCACATACCATGGAAATTTCTTGGTGTCTGAGGCTCACTGTCCTCTTCCAATCACAGAGACCCTGGGGGGTTCTCAGCATTCTTTCTGTAGATGTCCCCAACTTCAGCTGCTCCTTCTACCCTTCCCTCCCTTCCTCAGCAACCTAAGCCCCACCCCAGCGGTCTGGTCTACTGGAGGCTGAGCACAGCATTTTAAAAGCGAACTATGGCCCTGCACATAAGGAGTTTGGAATTGTCGCCGACTAGGAGGCTGGTATGGTACATGAGAACTTAGCCAGTCAGTCCATGGCCATCCTACAGCCACATCTCAAAAATACCTTGCTGTTTTCCATTTGTAATCAGTAACTGCATGAAGTGAGATCTTTGGTTCTCTGTGAAAATGGCCCCCTAAGAAAGCTAGCTGCTAAAGTGGCCAGATCTAAGAAAGTGAGATTTTAACAAGAAAAGTATGGGATAAACCAGAGGGGACTTTCACAGAACTGAGCAAATGGGTCCACCATATGCTGCTAAAATGAGGCAAGTGATGTACATGACTGACGCCACGAGGGATTTGGCTAGTGACCAATCCTCAATGGAGATAACTGACAAGGTGAAAAAGAGAAATTTTTGTTATAGAAGCTTTTTAAGTTCTTTCAGCCCTTATCATTATATTCTGAAGTAGTTACAAAACATTCTAAGGTATGTGTTACTGCTCTTTCAGGGGAGTTAGTGATATTCGGGGATTTGCTGAAATTGTATGATACCTGATGTCCACAGTCTCTTCAAATATACTAACACTCCGTGATCTCTGATTTCTAAGCATTATGTCGGATATCACGAGTGCTTATTTGCTCATTCACTGCTTCTGTAAGTAATCCTAGCCTGGCTAAGTCATGTTACATAATGGAACTTAACAAAGCCCTGATTGCATTCCCGTATGAACGTGGTGTTTCCAAAGAACCCAGAGGAGAACCTTAAAGTTGCCTCGTAGGATACATGAGGAAAATAAAGTCCAGAGATTTTAAGGCAACTTCCCCAACATCAGTTATTTCGCAGAACAGGCTTCCGTCTGCATTTTCCATCCCACTTTGGTTTTTCTTGCCATGATCATGAGGCTACCTCAAGGCCACACAGAGACAAAAAGACATTACAGTTCATTCTTCACTTTATTTGCATGTCCCACAATGACTCCTCCCAGATACTGAATTCAAAAGAAAAACTGCAGTTCCTCAGTGTTAGCACTAATTTAAGATAACAATCATTTCTTTTAAATGTCTATTTTACCCTTCATTTTAAATTGAAAAGTATGTATTTACATGTTTATATACAAATAACTTCAAAAATGAATTAACCCCAATCTTGGTCCAAGAGTTTCCACTTTAGAAGTGGGATAGTTCTATGCTGTGTACATCCTCTTCAAAAGTCTTAGGACTTGGTGAGTTCCAAATATTTGTTCACAAATGGTTCCCCTGTTAGTTTAATGGACCAGGTACTTAATTTCCGAGTAAATCAGAGGAAATATTACAGAACATGCTTTGTACAATACAGCACCGCTACTGAAAATGGCTCTGGGTTTCGTAATCCAAGGTTCCGATTTAAAGCAGAAATATGTGGCATAGATTGCCACAGCAAAGAAGTGTCCAATTAAAATGAGAGGGTTAGGAGACAGGCTGTAAGAGAAAAAAAAGTGCATGTATTACTAAGACCCAGCAATTAAAATTTACTCATAGAAACGTACTAATTACAGATCTCCAATGAAGCTAAACACAAATTCTACATTCTAGAGGACTCTGGAAGCTTGTGTTGCCTGCGCTCTGAAAGCAGGGACAAATAAATGTTCTTACAAGAAACTCCTTAGAATATACCCCTGTCTGTCAGAGAAGCCAGGAACTCTTAGTCTGTTTGACATAAACTGTGTGGAGCTGTTTGCTTTCACTATTCTTGAGATCTCCACTTGAAGTACCCGGATGGCCTGACCTGTGGGAGTCTTAGGTTTTTCAAAAGTAACAGTATTGACATTCAGATTATAGATGAATGAGAACAGACTTAAAGAATTTTACTGTGCAGACTTTTCAAGAATAATTCTACATATGTCTGCACTGTCAAAACCATTAGTGAGTTTCCCAAGTCACTGCACCTGAAAGTAAATTTTAAATACAAATTCCTTTATTCATGGCTCCCACAGATCAGACCATACAGTTAAACCCACTGGCAAAAAACAAGCTTCTGTTTTATTCGGGGCTTTAGCTCATCTGCCACCAGCTTCTGTTCAACAGTTTTCCCCGAAGTAAAACACAGGGCTAAATGTTGCTTTTTTCATTTCTCTGAGCTACTTTCTGATTGGAATTCTAATGGATAATAAAGTGACAAAATGTAAAAGGAAGACTTGCAGTAATTCATAAACTGAGCACTCCAAAGAAAATCTGAAAGATCTGGTTCCTCTGTGTCATCAAAACAACTTACACAGAAAGCAGCCCAACAGGACCAGCAACACATTCTCCACCAAGTTTGAAATAAAGAAAACAGGCTTTTCGTAGTTGATGTAGGGAATCTAAAATAAAATTTGGAAGTTAAAGTTGTTTAAAAGTTATTTCCTTGACTGTGTTGTAAATTCATTAAGTGATGCAAATATTCTGTAAATTCTTTTTGTCAAAATACACAATTCTAGAAGCCTAATTCCCAGTCTCTAAGATACCCAAACCTGTATCTCTGAGCAGTAAACTATCAAGTAAAAGGATAGCTGTGAATAGTAAACATTAACAATGCCTTAGATCTGTATAGTTTTTCATACTTTTCAAAGGGACTCATTAAACCCTCACAACATAGTATTATCAACCAACAATTTTTTTATTTGCAATAAATGTTCCTTTAAGGTATACCTAGATTTTTTTCTTCAGAACAGATTAAAAAAAGATGTAATAGGTAAACTTGCTCCAATAAAACTTTCTTCCTCTAATCTTTCATAATTTTTTTAAAGTTGTTTGTTGACAGATTCAAATTCATAATGTAAGAAAATCAAGAGCTTAGGAAAGTTTAAAAAGAAGCACTTTGAAAAACTCAAAACTTGGTTCTTCCCTTTTTACTTGCCCACCCAGCCATTTCAGCTTCTGTGCCAACTGGCAAAACAGGTTTGACTGGCAGACCACAATCAATGAGTTGGTTCTGTTTTTTTTTTTTTCTTTTACCAAGAATAATGCACATAGAGGCTACAGAAGGTGTTTGTACCGTGTTATCTTTTGTACTCAAGTCACCAAAGCATAGACCGCTGGGACCCTGGCCAGTTCACAGAAGTAACTTTGTCATAAATATCTGAAGTAATAGGACTAGAATTACATTTACTCCTGAAAACCTAAACGTCCAGTTTCGTTAACCTACCATTAACTAATCTGTACAGTCCTGGACTTGAGAGGTGGCATGGTCACCTCTACCTCCATTTCTAATATTGTTTCTGTTAAGTCACATTTTCCTTAATATACGGACTGACCATCGCCACTTTACCATTATGGAAACAAAAGCAAGGGGCTATTTCAAGTGAGTAAAAGGTAGATGCACTCTGCTACTTATGCATTGTAATAGGAGACAAAATCTAAACTTGTTATGCAGCTCATATTCATTTTATAAAATACTTTGAACAGAAATTGAAACTAGTGTTCAGGAAGAAAAAGATTAACTGTATTACATTTTAATTCACAGCCAGAAAGACCCTCCATCACAACTTTATGCATTTATGGATATGCATGACCTGATCTGGACCAGAAGAAATAATAAAGATACATTATTAAGTAGAGCTGGGAAGTTTGTGTTAAGCCTTCCACATAAAATGCTTGATACATGATGATTAGAGGCGAAAACTCTTGCTCAAGGATGGAGTTACAAAGGGCCGCCACTTGGGAGTCGGCAGACTCGGGAAACATGGCTATTTCTGACCTAATCACTAACTTGTTTATAATTAAATTCCCTTCCTATGCTAAAAATCTGCAATTCAGTAATTTTCATTAAAAAGTATCTATACTGGGGCGCCTGGGTGGCTCAGTGGGTTAAAGCCTCTGCTTTCGGCTCAGGTCATGATCTCAGGGTCCTGGGATCAAGGCCCGCATCGGGCTCTCTGCTCAGCAGGGAGCCTGCTTCCCCCCTCTCTCTGTCTGCCTCTCTGCCTCCTTGTGATCTCTCTCCTGCTGTGAAATAAATAAATAAAATCTTAAAAAAAAAAAAAAGTATCTATACTTACCATCTGTGGCAGAAAATAATTCATAAAGAGCCTGAGCAAGGATATTCACAACAAACGAGTGAGATGTTTTTCTTGCCCAGTAGAATGATTTTTTGGCCTAAAAAAGAAAAAGATCACTTATTACATGGTAAGGGTGGGGGAGAAGCACAAATTAATGTTTATAATCCCCTCAAACTGATGTTTACCCTGAGGGTCATCTAAAAGTAAATACACCTTATATTTATCATTTAGATATACACAAAAACATCTCCAGAGGAATGGGGTTTCCAAAACTCTAAAGCAAAATATACAATCTCTATGAGCAAAGTGGTCCATGCAATCCAATGCGACATAATATTCAAACACAGAAACTTAGAAATTCTGTGAGATTCATGGGTTGCACAGGCTCACGGGTTCTTTATGCCTGAACAAGTCTGCCTAAGAACCAGGACTTAGGACCAGGTTCTTAGGTACAGATCTCCCCAATAAGGCCCCATTCCTCTTAGGCCCAGAAAGAAATCTATTGAGACATTTTTGTCAAAAAATAATTTAATATCTTACCTGGAAAATAGCTGCATCGTCATAAAGGTCAGGGATACCCTTTAGCAATTTTCTCCACAGTTTTAGATCTTTAAAAACAACAGTCATTCCTCCTCCAGTAAGTGGATGCCTCATATTATATGCATCTCCCAAAAGAAGAACACCTATAATGAGAGAGAGAATTTAGATTATGACATCATCCTGGATGCGTCTTCCCCAACCATCCTTCACAAGATCCCCCCACCCCTGGCCCTGTGTACCCCTTCACAGTGAACATTGTGGTACCATGAGTGGCCTTTGATGACAGCATTTATCAACAGTGTTCTGAAATCACCAATTTACACCCCTCACTAGAAAATTGACTTTGCTAGATTTAGAACTACACTTAACTGCTGTAGCCCCAATAACTAGTATAATGACATTTACACTCATGAAATGATCAAGAAACACCATGAAACTAACATTGGTGTTAGTAATGCATTCAAACATAGTAACCAATTCTCTGTCCCACATATGATTCCCAGTAGCATAAATTCTATGCCATATTACATTTGGAATATTAAATTTGAGTATTTAGAATACCCTTTAAAAAATCACTCCAATAAAATAATACCTCGTTTGTTTACTGGTGAAGAAGGAAGAAAGCTTGCTGGCATAGATCTCAAACGAGAATTCTGAGTGGCTTCCAGGAATGGTTCTTTGAGGTGATCTGCAATAAATCCCATCCCACCAAATAAATGGCTTATAAAATTTCAATTTCTAATTATCACATGTTCTTATCAAGTCCAAACAAATATCTTCTATTACATGTTATATACAGTATGTGCCATATATGTTACATATACCTTGTGATAAATGAAGAACTAATTATTTTATTAATACGATTGTTCATTGGGAACCTAGTTATTCATGCTAAGGAATAACTAAGGATTCTAAGAGAAATTTAATGTAAATAGGTACACATACAGCTGAATGAACAAAAAAGCTAAGAAGAGTGAAGCAAATTCAGAGGAGATGAGACAGGGAGAAAAACCACCCACCTTTCTCCCAAATGTTAACTGCCAAGTATCATATTTAACATTTAATTTACCATCACTGCCATATTCTGGGAATAACAGATGAAATACACTAGCAACCCACAAACAGCAGGAGGGTATGTACGGCAGAAAAAGGGTAAGTTGTAGAGAGCTCTACTTTTCTGAGCTTCAGTTTCTTCATCTATAACATGAAATGTTTGAAAGAGCTCATCTCTGAGACACTCCCCAGTTTAAAGTTTTGTGCTCCTACTTGTATAGAAAATGAACTGTCTTTTCATAAAGTTCCCACTGTAATCTGGGAGTACAGGAGCAGAATGCCTAAGCTGAAATTGTTCCATTCCTACAAGGACAATTTCAATAACCTAACTACTGTTAATGTAAACCTATAAATGGTTTCCCACCATGATCTCACAGTAGTCTGGATTGGAAAAGGCAATCTATAATAAAAGAAAAAAAATGCTAAAAATATCACATTATTGACTATCTTTTCCTTAAATGTGAATAATTCATTTTTCTTCTGAAAGCTTCGAAAATGGTTTAACTAAGTGCAAATGTACTGAAATGTTGAAAATGTCATTATTAAAAATCTAAGTAAGGGGCGCCTGTGTGGCGCAGTTGGCTGAGCATCCAACTCTTGGTTTTGGCTCAGGTTGTGACCTCAGAGTCGTGAGATGGAGCTCTATGTTGGGCTGCACACTCAGCAGAGTCTGTTTAAAGACTCTCTCTCCTCCCTCTGACCTGTCCCACCTTGCTCACATACTTTCTCTCAATCTCTAAATAAACAAAATCTTTAAAAAAAAAAGTCTAAGTTAGTCAATGTAAACCTTCATATCTGTTAATATTCTGTTATTAAACATAGTGCTTTCACTTAGATTAAAAAATAACTTGAAAAATAAACAATTTTTAAACAAAATATACTCCTACCAAAGGGTTTCCTATTACTATAATCTCATCATAATTGGCAAGCAGGTTTCCCTTCAATTTTATCAAGATTCTTAATATTTTAATTAATATTTAAATTTTTATTTTACTTACATCTTCCCATTCTCAAAAAAAAAATTCCAGAAAGCAGTGTTTTAGAAGGGTTTAACAAATATGTCTGAAATTTCATGAAGCCTTTCTGTACTCAACTCCAAACTAAAAGGAATCCTGAAGATCGCTTACAGTTCTCACGTCCTGATGATGGGATGTATGACCCAGACATGCCTGGCCTCAACCTTGGATCCACCACCACCACTAATAGTTTATCCTTGGGGGAGCTTACTGACTCCGAGTTCCCTCATCAATAAAATGGGGATAATGATAATGCTCTATCTCAGAGGTGACTGTGTAGATAAACGAAATCAAGTCTGTAAAGCACCTTATAGTATATTCAATAAATGGTAGCTACCATTTCTACAAAAACCAAGCGCTAAAGTAAGGAGGAAGGAGAGATAGTTCAAGAATTCAGAGACCTTACATCGCTATCCAGACTACCTAAAAAAGTACCATTTTCCCCAATACTAACAATTACCCTGAAAACAATGATTTAATTATTAATATGAAAAAATGTATTGAAACTATTTTCTTTTAATTTTTGTTCGTGCTGGTTAAGCAGTTCAGCACTAGTGTATCAGTGCATTTTTTACCTGCCATCCTTATCTCTGGCCTAGTTTAGACCCAGCTTTAGTGAGAACTGGAGATGGCGTGTTTGGCTCAGATATCCCAGCTTTTTGTGATATTTACTTTCAGACTACACATTACAATGTGAATGAAATCCTATTTCTTACCAGGTAATTGTGGGTAAATTTTTTCAGCCATGTATTCTCTTAAGTTCCTGGGCATTTCTCCTCGAATGTCAACAAGTACTCGAGTTTCATCAGATGAAATCTGGTAGATGAGAACTGGACTCGGATTAGCCAAAATAAGTTCAGCATGATTGGCTTTAAACTGTGGTGCATTCTAGAAAAAAAACAACAAAACAAAATATTTTAATAATTTTCAAATTCTAAGTTGCTTTTATTTTTCTACAATTACATTCTTATAGTACCTTCATAAGAAAGCCAACAAAATGAGATGAAACAGAAACTTTATTGGAGATCAGGTTTTTCCTGAACTTGGAAAAAAGTCCATCTGCAACAACAGTCAATGGAGCATGGAGTTCCTACATCAAAGATAAACAATGCTCAGTTAAATGGTTAGAAATACAGAGTAAAGGGACCATTCTCTTAAAATGTGTAAAACATTTATCTATTTCATTGGACAATGTTATAGAGGGTAATGAAGATAATGCTTAAAAAGAAGATGTTACTTGGCTTGAGTTAATGAATGACCAATCTCTAGAGACACGTCCTCTCGGGAGGACTGCCTGCCTTCCAAGCGCTACCATCCAAACCACCTGGGATTAAAGCTACACTTTGATGAACAACAGGGGAAACAACTACAAAGCAAGTGTGGACCACAGAATACTGAATCTCATCACAAAGTCCAAGGACAACTCCACTGTTTATTCTAGAATTTTCTGACTTCATATAGTGCTTTCAATCAGTGGCTAGCGCTTAGAAGAATTTTTGTATGCTTGGATGTCGGTCCCCATATTATCTTGCAATCATTCCCATCAGAGTAGTTTCTAGGTGGTGACCCTAGGGATCAGCCCAGAAACGCCAAAAGGTTAGCCTTTCACTTTCTCTTCTCTTACTAAACCAACGTGAGCAGGTACCGGCAATTATTTTACTCTATTTCTGCAGAGATTCTCTCACTTTTCCCTTTCAGATTAAAACAATTATTTGAATATCCTGATCATTTCTTCCACATAGAATCCTTCCTTTTTTCACCTTCCAAATCCCCTCTGCTTCTCTGCACGTGTATATTTCAGTTTAATACCACTGATCTAGTGGCGCGTGTCTAGAAAGCTGTTTGTACAGGGTTCTGCGATGCTTTAAAGGTCACTGTGCTGCCATCTGAAATTCATCCCGCTGCAGAGGGCTTAGAGAGAATTCAGTCTATTAGATGAGTGAATTGGTGGACCCACTTTTCAAAGGAGGAGGAGAAAAAGGAGGAAAAACAAGTCTTAGGAAAAAAAACCAAACACATGTCTTAGGAAGAGCTAACATTTGCTATCTCTCACCTTGATGTCCCCGGTTTCTTTATCCCTATACTGAACTCCTATCACAGCATCATCATCTTCTAGTAACTGTAGCACGATGCCTTCAATAAACTTTGTACTAAAGGATAAACAGAAAGAAATTATACAGTAGCACACTTGACCAATTTAAATAAGGAATGACAAATTCCTTATTCCTTATCTCAGTGTGCACACATGTACATAGGAAAGGTCTGGAATGACAAAACACAAAAACATCATTAATGGACCTTAAAAGTAAGTGTGGTTTTTATTTTCTAATTTCCTGAAGTTGAATACATATATACTGATGCAATGATTTTTAAAAGTAACATGAGATTTTTACCTCAATTCATTAAAAAAATACATGCAGAGAAACTTTACACACCACACAAATTCATACACAGATGGGAAAATATTGAATTGGGAGCTTATCCACCAAATTATTCAGAGTAGTTACTTCTAGTCAGAAGAATCATGGATAAGTTTTACAATCTTTAAATTTGTGTGCATTTTCCCATGTTTCCACAATGAACATATTCTACTTCCACAGATAATCAAACTCTCAGTCCTAAGGGTAAGTTGGCTCACTACTTCCCTTGCTTTCTCAACACTTCTGCCCTTGTTAATGAGATGAGGATTCTCATGTGTAAAACTTCTCGGATTATAATGCATAAGGGCTAGGGGCAAATAGAAGTTAATAATTAAGAGAAGAGCCAGTCCTGTCAGACTAGGGTTTTCCCTTGAAGTCTCTGTTTGTTCGGACTTTTAACAGAAAATACTGTAAGCACAAACCCCAACTCCCAAATAGTCAGATGAGGACTTAAAACTCAGTTACAACTGTATCCTAAATTCCAACCACATAAAAAAACCACACAGTGTATTCAGTGAAAGGAAAAATCTCCATGGTTCAAACGGAAATTCTCTACATGATATTGTCAACAAAGCCATGGAAGATTTAACATTCTTGTAACTTACAGTTTACTTTAGAATACCTATGCTCCAGCCCATACCCAAACACTTATGCCAAATTATGAAATAGTATTTGTGCAAAGGCCAAGTTTAAACGTGTCTTTAATATTCTATATCTGAGCAGTCTTACTTGGGCTCTACCATAGCTGCTTTCCGGAGACCCATGATGAATCTTCCATGATGGAAAGCTCTTCCACTCCGCACCTGACTGTTTTCTGACAAAGGGTAAGGAATTTGAACCTCTGATTTGCTTTCCTGATCATGAATTATGTAGCCATCTACCACCTGGGCATCAATACCTTCCACTGCATCTGCAAAACAATTCAGGGCAAAAAAATCAATTTTGTTAACATGCCCACAGTTATATGAGGCACCAAGGATAAGGACGCATTGAAATGAATTTCTGTCTTCATAACGTGATGAAACCATTTGACAACTAGACATTAATATAACTATTTCAGAAATCTTAATGTGTCTGGAAGACAACTGTCTTAGCAAATCTGTAATACCCCAAAAGATTAATATTTATATATAAAATGTATTCATTAAATTCCACAGGAAAAATATTAAAGCCCTAGTAATAACAGGTGAAAAGTTTATGGGTATTCACATTAAGCAATATGGAAATATTGAACATAGCAGAGAAATGTTCAAAACCTGATTTAAAAAAAAAATCAATGAAATAAATTAAAACAGTAAGATACCCAATCTATCAAAATTGCTGGTGAGATGATAAATTTACTGGTCATACTATAAAAACATTTTAGAAAGTAACTATAGCACTAATTATCAAGAACCAAGAAGTTAGCATACTTTGATGTAATAATCTTAAGTCTTGTAAATTCATCTATTGTTCATCCTAAAGACATAACTTATAATTTTTAATAATTGTTAAGTTATATGTAAGAGTAAGTTCACTACAGTGTTATCTCTAATAAATTATAACTGAAAACAACCTAAATATTCATCTAAGTTAGAAAGATAGAGTACATTATGAAACATCAATTGAGAATATGCCATACATAGGCCTAAAATCATAATGGTTAGTATATTAAGATGAAGTACATTAGAATAATGAAAGAAATAGATGAAAGAAAATCTTCAGAAACAATTCTATCACACATCTAGGCTAAGATCAAAATAAACTAGTTTTCTGATATTCTTTTTAATTGCACTTATCCAGGCAGACATGAGCTGGATGAACACTGCCACACATCTGACCCAGAATCAAAACTAGTTAATTTGTCAGTATGGTTCTTTAATTATTACAGTTAAAATTCAGTCAGAGATTCATTACACAGATAACCTAAAAGTTGCCAGTTGGCAGTATGTTCAATTTCGATCTCAGCAAATTACCAATCGTTTCTGACATAAATATTTGAAACCCATCTGGTATTTCTATACTGCTTTTTCCAGTTACTGAGACAGTTTTGTCTTTCCAAACCCATAACTGTATTAAAGAAGTACTTGGAATATTTAAAGATTTTATTCATTTATTTGAGAGAGAGAATGAAAGAGAGGGGGAAGGGAGCACGAGAGGGGGAAGGGAGGGAGAAGCAGACTCCCCACTGAGCAGGAAGCCTGACGTGGGACTTGATCCTAGGACTCAAGGATCATGACCTAAGCAGTAGGCAGTTGCCCAACCAATTGAGCCACCCAGGTGCCCCAGTACTTTAAACCGGCCAATTTTAGAACACACCAGAAAATGTAAAGAGTATAGTAGCACAGCAAAACTTTTCCTTGGGTAAACTAACTTACGATAAGGTAAATAAAGTCTAATTTAAGATCTCTTAATATCTATCTGTCTCGATTTCAACTTTATTGATAAAATCAAATACAGCAGACTGAACACTTTTACTTTCTTAAGCAGGCAAGAAGACAGTACCCTACACATCAATGAAATTCATGCTTCATAAATACTAGATGTTAATAACTTTGAAGCCAGTGACATAACTTAGAGCTATCACCATCTATTAATCATAAAGCCCCACACTTAAGATACGAAATTACTGGTCAACATATCAGATAATGGGGCGCCTGGGTGGCTCAGTGGGTTAAAGTGTCTGCCTTCGGCTCAGGTCATGATCTCAGGGTCCTGGGATGGAGCCCCACATCGGGCTCTCTGCTCAGTGGGGAGCCTGCTTCCTCCTCTCTCTCTGCCTGCTTCTCTGCCTACTTGTGATCTGATCTCTCTCTCTGTGTCAAATAAATAAATAAAATCTTTAAAAAATATATCAGATAAAATGACATGGAAAACATTATTCCACATTAAAAAATGCAGAATTGCCCTCTATAACAAAACAATGAAAAAACAAGAAAACAAAAACCGCTTGTGCTAAAAATGGAAAGCAACTTCAAAGTCAAACCAGTGAGCAGGTTTTAAAGGCAACAGCATATAAGGGCATCAGAACCACAAGCCCAAATGACTGGAGTTTCAAGGACTACTCCTGAATAGGAGGTAAGGGCCCCCATGGCCAGGGACAGTGAAACTTAGCACCATTCATAAACTTCTTGTTAATAAAACAGAAACCACAAAAACTTAATTTAATGCCCTGAGATACGCCATAGAAGTAAGCCATTCACCAGAGGCTATGGGTAAAGTCATCCATAAAAAATCCAAACATACCTTTGTGCCATGATCTGATATAAAGTCTGACCTTCAAACTGAGTATATAGTGCATAACAAAATAGGTATCATTTATGAAAGCCCAAATATAAACCAGAGTCAAGGAATAAATATAACAAAAGACATAGCAGATTTATGAAACTTTATTTAAATGCATTAAAGACCTAACTGAATGGAGAGTATACCACATTCATGGACAGGAAGTCCAAGTCAATTATTCCAGAACTGAGGTATAGATTCAGTGCTATTTCAGTCATAATCTTGATTTTTTTAAACCTAATTCTAAATTATATATAGAAAACAAAAACACCAAGAAAAGCCAAAATAATCCCAAAGAAAACAAGATGGGAAGGAGGTTCCCCACTAGATATTGAGACTTAATATAAAAATATAGCATTTAAATTATAATGTATTAATTTTAAGAATTCTAGATATTAAGCTTAAGCCATAAGGCAATCGATTATTAAAAACCCATACTCAGGGTTCGATCAAGAGATTGAATCCCACATTGGGTTCCATGCTCAGTGCAGAGTCTACTTGGAATGCTCTCCCTCCCTTTCCCTCTGTCCCTTCCCCTGCTCATGCTATAAATAAATAAATAAATAAATAAATAAATAAATAAATAAATAAAATCTTTTTAAAAAATTAAAAATAAATAAAAACTCATACTCAGGAAGAATAAGTCCATATTATATTAAAAATCCATACTCCAGGGACACCTGGGTGGCTCAGTCGGTTAAGCACCTGCCTTCAGCTCAGATCATGCTCCCAGACTCCTTGCTCAGCAGCCTACTTCTCCCTCTGCCTGCTCTGCCTGCTGCTCCCCCTGCTTGTGCTCTCTCTCTGACAAATAAATAAAATCTTAAAAAAAAAAAAAAATCCATACTCCAAAAAGTAACTATTCCAAGTGTTCCTATTATCCACATTTCATCATACCTCAGGGGAAATTAATAGCATAATAAATGGTAATAGGACTCTTATTTTTGATATTAACGTTATTCATGGTATGTGGACTGGCTAAAATACTTTTGAGGCACTCCTTACTCTTGCATAAACTACATATAAAAATCCACTAAGGCTTGTTACCACAAACTTGGTGATGTCCCCTAAAGTTAGATCGCTAAATGATTCTATGTACAGTCATTAGCTGGAGAGCATTTCCTGTTGCCAGATGTTCAACTATAAAAATAACAAAGTCCTGTCTCAGGATATTGCCACATCCTCAAGTGAACCTCTCATGTAAGGTGGAGATTAAGAAACCTAAAAGGACAGAGATGGAACGTCCTTTCTTGATAAAGCACTCTCTCCACTTGGCTCCTAGACCCTGCAGGCTTTTGCTTTTCCTCCACACTTCCTCAGTCCCATCTTTTTGACTCCCACTCACCTCACTGATATCTATACATCATAGCACCCCAGGGTTCAGTCCTGGACCTCTCCTGGTAATGTCTTCCAATCTTATTTAAATACCATGACTTCTCTCTTTCTCTCATACCAAACACCTGATTCATCAGTAAGTCCTACTGATTCTTCCTTCAAAAGGCCTTTCCAGAATGTGACCACTTCCACCTCTCTACTACTATGACCCTGTCCCAAGCCATCAACTCTCACTAATTCTGCAACAGCCTCCAAACAGGTCCCCCTGCTTCTGTCTTGACCACTTTATGATCTACTTTTTTCCTACAGAATAACATGAATACGTCTAAATAATATTTTTGATCACACTTCTAAAATGTGAGATTGCATAACTCCTCTTCTTAAAATTTTCCAATGGCTTCCCTTTGAACATAAGCCAAATCCACATCACAGGCTACAAAACACTAGACTCAGCCCCCATGATCTAACCATTATTTACCTCTTCTCCCCTTCACTTACATAATTTCAGTCAACACTATCCTCCCTCCTCACTCTTCAAAGAATTTGTGTCTGCATGACCCTGAGATCATGACCTGAGCCGAAATCAAGAGTCGGACCAATCAATTAACCGACTGAGCCACCCAGGTGCTCCCAAAATACACCTTCTTTATCCTCAAACCCTCATCTCATTACTGCCCTATTTCTGTTACAGAAAAACTCGAGTGTTTTTCTAGTCTCAATTTTTTTTTCTTATTTATTTGACAGAGAGAGAGAGAGAGAGAGAGAGAGAGAGATCACAAGTAGGCAGAGAGGCAAGCAGAGAGAGAAGAGGAAGCAGGCTCCCCGCTGAGCAGGGAGCCCGATGTGGGCCTCAATCCAGGACGCTGAGATCATGACCTGAGCCAAAGGCAGACGCTTTAACCCACTGAGCCACCTAGGCGCCCTAGTCTCAATTTTTTTTTAACTCCCACGCTACTTCGGTCTAGATTTTATCCCCACAACTTTGCTGAAACATCTTGTCAATGTTGCAAGCAACCTCCAAATTGCCAAATCCCATGGTCATTTTTCTACACTCGTCTTAGCTGAGCCTTCATTAACAAAGCCTGACATAGTTGTCCTTCCCTTTCTTGACACAGACCCATTTCCACCCGCAAGAAACATTCTCTCATGGATTAAATGGCACCAAACCCTCTGGCCTTCTGCCATTGTGCCAGCTCCCTCTCAGACTCTTCTTCAGACTGCTCTTCTTCTGCCTGATCCTTAAATATCAGTTTCCCACGACCTGGTTTATTCTGTCTTCTCTTTTCTCCCTACATGCTGTCAATCGCTACTGTGGCTTTTAAATACTACAAATATGCTGACACCTTTGAAATTTCTAACTCCAGCCAGCCCAAACCACTCCTCTACACTCGAGACTCATATATTCAACTTAACTTCTCCACCTGGATATCTCAACATGTCCTGCAAATTACCCCCAATGGCTGCTCCTCTCAAGGTCTTCTTGTCAGCAAATGATACCACCATCTATCAGCTGTACAAACCAAAACTTATGAATCACTTTAATACCTCCTTCTCCCTCATACCTCACACCAATCCTATAGCAAGTCATGCCATTTCTGTCTCTTAATTTTAACATCAATCTGTCCACTTCTCTTTATATCCTCTGCTACGATGCTAGCCCAAACCACCATCATCTGTCATCTGGACTTAGCAATGAGTTCCCACTAGACTCTTTGCATTGACTCTTGCTAGGCCACTGCCACAATCTTACAGTCTATTCACCACATTTTATCCACATATTCTTTTAAAACAGCATTCTACAAACTGAAGGGTGTGACTCAATTGTAAATTACGAAATGAATTTCAACTTGCAAATCGTGTATTTGGGTAGAATTATGACAAGGATTTAAAAAGTAAAATGAAACAAACTTCAGTCAAATATATGTATGTATGTGCTAGGTCAGGATGTAAAATAGGTATACGTCAAAGGTTTGGAGCCACTTTATACAGGCAGAAACTAGGTCATGCCACACTCCTGCCCCACTGACTACAGAGCTCTTCATGATGTGGCTGCACCTCTCTCTCCAACCTTAATCTCAAGCCGTTCTCCCTTCCCCATCACCTAATACTTCCTAGCTACACTGCTCTCCTTTTCAGCTCCTTGAATAAAACAGCAAATACTTACATAGCGCCAAATATATACTAGACACTGTTCTGAATGCTTTCTGTATATGACTTCATTTCATCCTCATAATAACCTCTGGGGCAAGGACTCACATAAAATGCCCATTTTACAGATGAAGAAACTGCTCCATAACAGGTTGAATAACTCAGCCAAGGTCACAAAGCTTTCCAAGTGCCTGAGCTGGTATTCAACCCCAGGCAATCTAGTTCCAGAATCAATGCTCACGATTCCTACACCATCCTGCCCACCACATAAGCCAAGCAAGCTCTTCCTCAGTTCAGAGCACAAGCATATTTTGTACTCTGATCCTTAAGGGGGGCCGGTGAATCAGAGCAGACAGCAATTAAGTATTCCCAAAATGAATAGTCTGTGTTTAAATATCATTGGTGTAACAGATGATACTTAAATAAAAGATTCTATAAGAGGCACATAATATGTACTTTACCAGTGATTCACCTTTCACCTTCACCTTTCACTAAATTTCATACCTTCATTCTAATCTTCCAATCTTTAATTTTGACCATTTCTAGTTTTTAGCCACTTTACTATATCTCCTCATACACTAAAGGCTTATTTTCTTCTTTGGTCTCATTTTCATGCAGATTTGTTGGTAAATTGTAACTTTTAGAAATGTAAATAAATTGTAACATCTTTTTACCAGTTATAGGATAGTCTAAAGTGAAGGGTGCTTGCTTATACCACATAACTCCTAAAAATTAATATGAACCTACCTTCAAGACCAAGGTCTTTAAGGACATGAAAACCACCCGGCTGCAGAAATTCTCCAACTATCCTGTCGGGCTCTTTTAAATCTCTCTCAATTACTGTCACCTTTCTTCCATCTCTGGAAAGCATGGCTGCCAAAGCAGAGCCAACTACACCAGATCCCACAATGATAACTTCTGGATCATTTTGAAAAGATACTGAAGAGGCACCTGCTCCTATTAAGGTTGTTTCTGAAATACTGATTCCTTTTTTGGGCTGTTAAAAAAAAAAAGAGTTAATTATATATCCATATCCACATTTGCTATCCTTAAATCACGCTACTACTATATAGAGACTCTGGACTTTTCCATCTTGGGCAAAAGCTACATCTCAGACATTATCAAACCAAATGCAGCACTGCTATGTTCTTAAATCCAGCTCATATATAAAAACCAAGGATATCAAAATAGTTAAATAAAAACATGTAATAATATCCCAATAAAATTAAATATATATTCTATTTTCCACATATATTTAGAAAATGTTATTATACAGCCATATTTAGAAATCCACACCAGGCTAAATATCAATTGTGTTTACAAGGGGCTCCAAAGACTTATTATAGGGAAAATTCTATCGTTAATTACTCAATTCTTCAAGTACATTCTAAGCATCTATCCGATGAAGATCACATACAGCTTCTATTTCGACTTCATGTTGCAAACTATTCAGCAACTTTTACGTGTTTCCACTATTTATTTTTATTTCCTCCTTCTGGATTTTCATCCGAAAAAAAATCTATCTTACCCTAAAGATCCCTTTTATATAATAAAAAGACCATCAAATCCTGGCTATTGATCTATTAATTGAGAATTATTTAACTCAAGAAAATTCTGAAAGGACAAAATAATTCATCCTGTCCCTTGGGATTTTACCCATTCATATTTAAGTCCTTAACACATAAGAACATATTTAATTTGCCCCATCTGAATACTCTAAGAGAGCCTAGCCAAACAGTTGGTCCATTTAGGAATAAACATCAAACCTATCACTAGTTGGGCTGACAGTAAAAACTTTATTCATAAGATGATGAAAAAGTCCTGTTTTGAGAGATTTATGCCCACTCAGAATAACAGTGCCTGTTGGGTTTTTTAACGTGAATAATTCAGGTTTAAAATAACTTTTCTCTTGGTATGTAGATTGACAAATATGAATACATTTCAAATACAGAATTGGAAGGAACAATCTTCTTTAAGTTGTCTGCCTGTATTGATTAATATAAGCCCACACGCCATTCTGAAGGGATTTTATTAAAAGACCTGAGGCAGAAAGAAAGGAAATAAAACCTAAAATCTTTTAGAACTTTGATTCTCTGTGATTTTAAAATGCATTCAGCCTTCCTTCAACTCTATAGGGACTGGGGCCTTATCCATTCCACTTTTTTAATAATTTCTCTTAGAGAAATTACCTTTTTGTCCTTTACCAAGAGAAGGCAAGAGTCTTATCTTCCCATAAGTATTTCTTAATGGCTAGAATAACTGACTATATTTAAAATATTGTTCTGAAAGCAGGATAAGCCCTCTTTGCATCTTAGCCACTTTTTACTAGTTTTTCTTCCTCAGTTTTCCCTGTTAAACACACACACACACACACACACACACACACACACTCCTGAAGAGAGGACTTGAGTTAGTTAAGATATCCAGAGAATGGTCAGTAAAAGCATTAATGGGAACTTAGTACTCAATGAAGAGTCTACCAACTCCCTGATGTCTAGGAATAAGCAGAAAGCCTGAAGCGTTCACAAAATGGAACCCATCATTGATTGCTGGCAATCCAATTCTCCCTTCCCAAAAATGTCTCAACATCACATGATGTAATCGCACTCCAGGCACCTACACTAGTGCTCAGCGTCCTTGGCAAAAGTTACCTCAGATAACATGAAAGATTTCAAACTGAGATTAAGATTCCTTCCTCTCTCTCCTTTCCTACTGCTCCAATCCATACCCACCATTACTGCTGCTCAAAGCACAAGTCAAAAGGTTCCTAACAGGTTATGGCTAGATGTACACTACCTTTCAACTAATAATAGATACTATTTATTAGTCAGTTACAGGCCACATTAAATCATTTCATTCCTTAACTAACAGCAAGACCGGTACCATCCCCGTCTAAAGGAAGAGGTAACTGACTCTTACCAAAAGGAAAGTCTTGCCAAAGGTCTCATAGCCAGAAGTAGCGGGGCGAAAATTCTAATTCAAGTCCTCCCTTCTATAAACCTTGCTCATCTGTACTGTGGATACAGGAAAATAATGTAGCTCTAGAACCCTCAAGAAGTAAACTACTTTTTTAGCCCATTCGTCGTAACTCGGGATCACCATTGCACCTCACTTGGCTTCCTACCCCAGTCTCTCACCGGGGAGCCCTGCTCCCCATGCTCATGCCCCTGCAATCCACTCTCCTCACACCAACAGGAAATGCTTTTTAAAAAGTTAAAATCAAGTACTGTTTAAGTACTCCCTTGTTTAAAATCCTCCAGTGCTCTTGGGAAAAAGCCCAAACACCCATGGCCAACAGGCCCTAAATGTTCTGGCTTTGAAGTCAGACCTCTTCTCCCTCATCTGCTGTCCTCCTCTGCTGCTTTGCAGAAGGCCTCACTTCCCATGTGACTGAAGACTAGCTTCAGAATTAGGAACATGTCTGAACTGTGGACCTTACGCAATTGTCCACATGATTTGGGACATCACTGTACCAATTTACTTAAGGTCCCACTGACATCGGAAGAGGAGGGGATTTTGCCCAAGGCTTTAAAATGCTGAACTCATTTTTACTCCATCAGCCTTCTGAATTGTTCTTTCTGTTAATTTCCCCAGCCAGCTGTCATTTGTAAGCACTGGACTTAACCTGCAGCCGCTCTCTTTCTCCTCAGGTACAAATACAAGGATTTCAGTAAAACACTTTTTCCCAAGAGCAGAAAATAATTCTGTCCTCCTTCAACATGAAATTCTAACATTGCATTTCCCCTTCCATAATCAAATCAATTTCATATAGCACTGGCTCCACCAACACTAAATGAAACAAAATCTTTTCAATCAGTCCTAACAGAGGCAAGGATCTAGCCAAGGAACACTCAAGAGCTTAAGAAAAACAAAAAACCAAAAAGCACAACAATTAAATAAGAATTTATCACAACCAGATGATCTAAATTGCTGCCTTTTGGCCTGTAGACGAAAATTTGCATTTGAGCCCCAAACCTGATTTTAGAAAGAACATGCTCATTCATTTGTCCACTGAAAATTCCACCTACCCTCCTAGACCCAAGCTGCTCTTTATTTTCTGGTCCCGGGGGCGACTTGGCCCAGAAGAAGCCAATGAAAGGCAAGGCGGACAGAATATCCGAGAAGAGCGCGAACTGGGAGCCGCTCCGCTGGCGCCCCAGGAGGGCCCCGCTCCGGTAGCGACAGCGGTAGGAGAGCACCAGGCCCAGGGACAGGAACACCAGCACGCACAGCAACAGCTCCTTGTTGGCAAAAGAGACGAAGTCTCCGCATTTCTTGTAAAAGTACGTGAAAGTGGCAATGCCCAAGAAAGTCCACATGGTGCAAAGGTTCCTCCGGTGCCCCCGCGGTCAAAGCCGAGAGAGCCTCTGTCTGTAGGGTTTTGGAGACTCGAGGTTCTCCCCAGAATGTGTCACCAAAAGGAGCACCAGGAACTGGCCAAACTCCAGGCAAACACTGTCACAGGATTACAATTCAAATCAGAGGAATCCACAAAATCATATCAAGTTGGTATAAAAGTGCGGAAAGAGGGAAAAGTTGTCCAGACTTATAAAGCAGTGTTTAAAAAAATCGCCTGCTCCAACGGCTCCCGACCAGACTCTCCTCTTCCCAGCAATCCATTTATTTCTCCTGGGCCGGCTTGTCCAGGGTCGCTGCTGGCGGCGTCTCTCGGGGTGATGCGGGCTCGCCGTGCAGCAGCACGGTCCTCGCTCACCTGCAGCAGGTGCCCTCTCAGAAGCCCAAGGGGAGATGAAAGAAACGTCTGGGCGCGGCCTGGCCAGGAGGGGGAGCGCGGAGAGACGCTGCCCCGCGCCGGGCCTGCCTCTTCCCACCGAGGATGGCCTCGGACTCGAGACGGCGGCCCCCGCGCCCACACGCGCGGCCGCTCCACAGAAGCTCCGCGGCACCAGCCTCCGAACCTTCCAGTCCGCGCCTCCGTTTCCCCGCGGGTGACCGGCGGTCTCCAGGGAGCTTCCTCAGAGGGCGGCGGCTCCCGACGGCCTCCCGGCCAGCATCCTTCGCGGGCCGCCGCTGCCCTCCCCGACCCGGCGCTTCCGCAGTAACCGGAGTAACCACCGCGCGCACTTTGCTCGCCGCTCGCCGCTCGCCCACGCGCTCGGGCGGCCGAGGGGCTCCGCCCAGGCGAGGACCA
>LNAC01000207.1:561101-676781 GCA_002007465.1 Ailurus styani
CGGAGAGGGCGGAGGGGGCGGAGGGGGCGGAGGGGGTCGTGCCGGGCGACCCGCGGTCCCATCACCCGCCGCAGCCCGGGCCGCTGGGGTCCTACCCGGGATGAGCTGGAGCTCGTTCCGAGGAAACCGCTTTCGGGGGTAACGCCGCCTGATGTCGAAACGGGGCCAGTCATCCCGTGAG
The DNA here is from genome assembly GCA_002007465.1 of Ailurus styani. Classification (NCBI taxonomy): domain Eukaryota; kingdom Metazoa; phylum Chordata; class Mammalia; order Carnivora; family Ailuridae; genus Ailurus; species Ailurus styani. The sequence goes on from LNAC01000207.1 coordinate 561,283, forward strand.
CATTTAACTGAGCGCTTACTACGATGCCCGGAGGTCCTGGAGAGGAATCGGGCACAGCCGTTCTGTCCCGAGCCTAGTGTGTGTAGAGGGCAGTGGAGACCGGTCCGTGGAGAACGTGACACGCTCCCGCCGAACGTCTGGAAGACGAGTTGGGCCGACTTGGGCCGGAAGAAGGAAGCAGAGGATAGGCGGGGTGTCCCCTTCATCCAGAATTGTCGGGCCCCGCGCACTTGTCACGGTGCTCAGCCTGAAGATACACTGATGATCGCTATTCGCTCGGGGCCGAGCAGAAGCGCGGGGAGGGGGGTCCGCGGGCAAAGAAGGAAAGCAGAGGTGGGTCGAAAGTTCCTTGAGTGGGCGAACGGGAAATCATGAAAGAGGAGGCAGCCCTTTCCTCCCTCTCCGCCCCCGAATCCGTATCCACCTCCGCCTGGAGGTAGTCAGGCAAGATCTCCGGGAGGTTAACTGAATTGTGTCCAGGACAAGCATTCTAAGGGTAAACAAAAACGTGTGCAAGAGCTGCAAGGTGAGAGGGGGGCCCTAGTTAGAAATGCTGAAACCTCCCTCTAATTCTTTGAGGACTGAGACGAGTGCCTTAGCTCACCCTGTTGCTTAACCCTGGACTGCCTACTTTAAACCCTGGTACATGGGTTTATGTACCAACTCTTTATGCCGCGTGAAGCACAGCTGCATTGTCACCTGTTCCATGAGTTGGTTCATATTTTATTGACCCAGTCTCTGACTCTACACTTAGGGCTGTCTTATCCCACTAGTCCCTTGTTCCTTGAGGGAAGGATGTTTTTCTGATAAATCACAATCCCCTGCAGCACCTAGCACACTCTCCCTAAAATTCTATTTAGTGAATGAACGAATGATGAACAATAATGGCGTAGTAGGAAGACCAAGTGACTAGAAAGTGGAGACCTTGGCTCTGGCTGTCACTAGGTAGCTTTGTGACCTGGGGCAGGTCAAAAGTTAGCCTCTAGGGGGAAGAGAGCAGTATCTTCATGAAATCAAATCCCTACAATCATGTAACACTTGGCTGAGTTTAATTAAGAAAGTATGGCATCAGGGTACCTAGCTGGCTTAGTGGGTTAAGTGTCTGCCTTGGGCTCGGGTCATGATCTCAGGGTCCTGGGATGGAGCCCCGTGTTGGGCTACCTGCTCGGCTCCCTCTCCCTTTTCCCCTCCCCTGCTCATGCTCTCTCTCAAAAAAATAAAATATTAAAAAAAAAAAAAAAGGATGGCATCTGTCATCATTTTTCACCCCGAATATATGTCTTGTCTCCTAATAAGAATAATTATGTGTCGGGGCGCCTGGGTGGCTCAGTGGGTTAAAGCCTCTGCCTTCGGCTCAGGTCATGATCTCAGGGTCCTGGGATCGAGCCCCACATCGGGGCTCTCCGTTCCGCAGGGAGTCTGCTTCCTCCTCTCTCTCTGCCTGCCTCTCAGCCTACTTGTGATTTCTCTCTGTGTCAAATAAATAAAATCTTAAAAAAAAAAAAGAATATGTGTCAAAATACTTTCACAGGCAACACTTAACCCTCAAATAACAAAAATGAGACTTGAAGAGGTGAAGTGGTTTGGCCAGATCACAGGTGATACCTGATGAAACTAAGTCAAGCTCCTGGTCTCCAAATCTTGTGTTCAATACTCTTTCTTAATTATCAATTACTGCTTTAACATTCCTCCATTATAAAATCAAGACTTTGGGCGCCTGGTTGGCTCAGTCGTTAAGCGTCTGCTTTCAGCTCAGGTCATGATCCTGGAGTCCTGGGATCTTCTGCATCTGGCTCCCTGCTCTGCGGGGAGTCTGCTTCTTCCTCTCCTCCCAGCTTGTGCTCTCTGTCACTATCTAAGTCTTTCTCTCTCTCTCTCTCAAGTAAATTCTTTTAAAAAATAATAATAAAATCAAGACTTTAATTCTTTCCCTGACAACAATCCTCACTGGTATCAACAAATGTGGCTGTTTGAAATATACATCAAATTTAAAAGGACTCAAGAAATTCAATTTAACATGTGGGAAATAGTTTTCCTAAAGATAAATTCTTCAATAAACTGCTCGATTCCTATATTGCTAAAATGATGGAAGGCTTGAGCAGCTGACTCTTTCAGATGAGAATACAGTATCACCAGGATGTTACTTGATTACCCTGTACTTGAAACTAGCATAAGAGGATATTTTTCTTAAGTAGGTAACCACCACTTAAGAATGTTTGAATCTTGGCATGGCTCCACGTATTCAAAAACAAAAATCTTGTCACTCAGGCCTGAAGCAAAGGCAATGAAATATGACACAAAATCAGCCACTTACTGGCAGAAAGTAATAAACTATAGAGGAAGTCCATGAAAAATATTTGTAATCCGGCCCAGGCAGTGTTATGAGATCTTGGAGACCAATGTAACCCCAAAGAAACGGGAAACATGGTGGACCTGTCTGGTGGGAGCAGGAGTCACGCTGGAGACCAGCAGAGAAGTTGTAGGAGGCCAAGAGGAAGTGGGAGAAGTGCCATGTCTTTTCCTCCGCAGGGGCCCAATCCCCCACTAGTGTGTTCTCAAATTGTTGGCTGGACACCAGTTGAAAAGAAAGTTTGGGCAACACAGCCTGCAGGGACTGGCCCACCTGTGATTCAGAGCAAAGCATGAGGTATTTCAGGAGTAGATCTGAGCACAGTAGACCTAGGACTGGCTCACTTTATAATATTTACGCCTCTTGATTCTTTTTCTCATTTTGTTGTGTTGATGAGGACCCAAGACACAATATTGAAGAGCGCCGGGGATATCAGGTTTCCACGCACATTCCTGGTTTTAGTAGGCTTATTTCTAATGTTTCGATCTTGACGAGGATGCTTATAATTGCTTATAATTTCTATATTAAATTTTTTAAAATCAAATCTTTTAAAGCATATACTAATATATATGTATATATATAAATTTATTCTATTCATGTAGTGAATTTAGGGTAGTGAAATCTTACGCTAACAGATTTGATAACAGTGAATCAGCCTTCCATTGTTTGGCAAAACTTGACCTCATCATGGTGTATCATTTTTAATAAAGTGCCATGTTAGGGGCGCCTGGGTGGCTCAGTGGGTTAAATAAAGCCTCTGCCTTCGGCTCAGGTCATGATCTCAGGGTCCTGGGATCGAGGCCCACACCGGGCTCTCTGCTCGGCAGAGAGCCTGCTTCCTCCTCTCTCTCTTCCTGCCTCTCTGCCTACTTGTGATCTCTCTCTCTCTGTCAAATAAATAAATAAAATCTTAAAAAAAAAAAGTGCCATGTTAGATTTGTTTCTTTAAAAAGATTATTTGAGGGAGAAAGAGCAAGCAAGAGAGAATACAAGTGGGGGGAGGGGCAGAGGGAGGGGGAGAAGCAGGCTCCCTGCTGAGCAGGGAGCCCAATGGGATGTGGAGGGCTTGATCTCAGGGCCCCAGGATCATAACCTGAGCTGAAGGCAGAGGCTTAACTAACTGAGCCACCCAGGTATCCCTTAGATTTGTTTTGAAAAAATACTTTGTAATCATGACAAGCGCTAATACTTACAGTCACTATTCTAAATGCTTTTTTTCATACATTAGCTCTTTTTGTCCTCACAATCACACTATGAGGAAGGTAGTGTGTTTAAACCCATTCTACAGATAAGGAAACTGATGTACAGAAAAGTGATCGCACAGCTGGTAAGTAAGCAGAGCCTGAATCCAAGCCCAGGAAATCTACCTCGAGGGCGCTTGGGTGGTGCTCTTGGTTAAGCCTCCCACTCTTGGTTTCTGCCAGGCTCCTGATCTCATGGCTCTGTGCTCAACATGGAGTCCGCTTGGGATTCTTTCTCCCTCTGCCCCTCCTGCTAGTGCTCTCTCTCTCTCTCTGAAATCAATCAAGAAAGGGAAGGAAGGAAAGAAAAGAAAGGAGGGAGGGAGAGAGGAAAGAGGCGGAGGTGGGGGTGGTGGAGAAAATCTGGTTCAGGAATCTGGGATTGTTTGACTAGAATGCATTTTTTTCCTCCGCCTACAAAGATCTAGTTACCTTGAAACAAAGAGCACATTTGATCTTCCAGTGACGCCTCTACTCTCCCTGTTGGCCTGATTTGGCATGTCAGGACTGGACTTGTGCCTTTCAAAGTGCCATTCTCAATTCAAGGAAAAGCTTTGCCCTCCTTTCTTCAATTATCCCTTCTTTCAGATCCAGATTAATCATCATCTCTTTTTGTAATTCCACCTCTTGGCCATCGATTCATAACTGTCAACTTTCCTTTCTTCATTTTATACTTTTTTGGGTACAAATTGAGCAATTCCTTTTTCATTAATGTTTTTGTTTGTAACACATTATATCAAAACCCTCAGGGCCGCCTGGGTGGCTCAGGTCATGATTCCGGAGCCCTGGGATTGAGCCCTACATTGGGCTCCCTCTCCCACACCCCCTGCTTGTGTTCCTGCTCTTGTTCTGTCAATAAATAAATAAAATCTTTAAAAAAAAAGACTAATATGGGCGCCTGGGTGGCTCAGTGGGTTAAAGTCGCTGCCTTCGGCTCAGGTCATGATCCCAGGGTCCTGGGATCGAGGCCCACATCGGGCTCTCTGCTCAGCAGGGAGCCTGCTTCCTCCTCTCTCCTCTCTCTCTGCCTGCCTCTCTGCCTACTTATAATCTCTCTCTCTGTGTCAAATGAATAAATAAAAAAAAAGACTAATATGTTAAAAAAAAAACAACAAAAAAAAAACCCCTCAAGAGTTACTTGTTCACTAGTCCTCCAGTCCATAAACTTTTTTTCCTCTATCCCGTACCAGTCCATAAACTTTTCAATGCCAGTCATTTAATTGTTCTGCATTCCCTCAGTGCTTATGTAATCTTTTGCAAATTCTAGTTGGAATTTGGAACTGTGTTTTTCATTTTCTTTTTCTTCTTGAATACTGCTCATAAAGCCATAGAGGACAGACATCAGTGAAATTCAATGTGATCAATGTGTAGCAAGTGTGTACTTTGTGTCAGGCACTGTGCTTGGTGTTGGGAGTAAAGCACTGAACAGAGCAGACACAGCACCTGTCACTTGGGGGTTCAGAGTTTCATGGAGAAGATAACAGCATACAGGTAATTAAGGATGTGATATGTGTCCAAAAAAGTGGAGGGTGAGAAGATCTAAACGAACCTAGGAGTCAAGGAAGGCTTCCCAGAGGAAGTTACCTTTAAGCTGAGGTCAGAAGAACAAGTAACCTCTGGTAACGGCAATGACCACACCTTACATTTCTTTCCCCCTCCCACAGTGCGGTTGTTTTGCCCTTAGTAAAACCTCGATCCCTGCAGCTGACAACACAAGTTTTTCCCTGAATTGTTGATGGCAGTAGGACAGGAAAGATGAGGATTCTCGTCTTCTAAGCAGTGTCACTTGGTATTTTCATAAGTTTCCAATGTGCTTTTGCCACAACATCAATTTTACAAACGAAAAGATACTCATCCACTTTCCACACCTGAATTTACCTTCATATTCTAAATTTGGGGTGCACTTTGTTCTCTGAATCAGGTGACAGGAGGTATTGAACCAAGTAGCCAGCCCTTTCTCAACCATTTTTCCTCTTAGTATGTCCTTCCAGGCTTTGGCCATCAGGAGCACTTCCCTGGATCTTAGAGCAGCTTCTAGCGCCATCTACTGGAATCTGGCCTGGAGCCCCACAAGGAAAAGTCCAAGCGGTTCTTAAAATGATGCAACCCAAAGGGACTCTCCACTGATCCTAACCCAAGAGAGGGAAAGAGGGGTTAAAATAAGGGGTGGGGGGGGCGGGGACAAGCTGCCTTAAAAAAGCCTTCCATCATTTAGACGTATTGACTCTGAATTACATGTTTGCCTCCCCCAAACCCTCCAGAAAATGTTTTCACTGGGGTAATTTAAAATTATTTCACTGGGGTAACTTAAATTGATAAACAGTTCTAGAAAGAGATTAAGTAACAGGCCTTTAAAAACTTTTATGTCCTCTGACTCAATAATCTCACTGCTAGGAATTCATTCTAAGGAAATAATCAGAGATGTACACTAAAAGGTGTGTACCAACAAGAAACAAAGTAATTGATCGATCACGACCACAATATCAAAACAACAAAAACCACCAAAAAAGCCTTGTTGACAACAGCATTCTTTTTAATAGCAAACAACTAGAAACGATATCAACATCTACCACCAGAACAACTGAGTTGTTACAGTACATCATTCGGTATATTATTTTGAAGCCATTAAAAACCTCATAATCATTTTAAACAAGTAAACTGGCAATGACAAAAGATTAGAGAAAAAAAATCAAGACACAATACTCTACAAAGACATACACGAACACACCGTCTGATCCAATTTTTAAAAATACTTATTCAGATAGATATACGCTTAGAAAAAGGGCTATTGGGAAAGATCCCAAACTTTTGTGGTGAGTGATCACTGGAAAAAATGATTACGGGCCATTTTTATTTTGGCCTTCATACTTTTACATATTTCCTACTTTATACCTTTCTGTATATTTTATAGTTAGCAATAAGTATCACTTTAATGGTACAAAAGTAAGCTATTATTTTAAGGAGGAAAATCTTTCACCTGTGCTGGTCAGTCTAATCACCTAGTATTTTCTTTAATCTATTAATCCATATGATGTAACATAGCTCAAAATTAATCATGATCCTCTTTCAACCAAAGCATCCACTTCATCCCTCACTGTTTCAAGTCCTAAAACATCTATTGATTTTACCAGTCAGGCAATGTTAGATCAGACATCTCGCTGTCTTAGCACTCTCAAGCTACCTCTACTTGTAAGTGGCTCCATGCCCTTGAAGTCATGACTCCCAAGCTTCAGGTTTCCATCTGGACCTTTATAACCAAGTGTTTGGATGATCCTTAGCCTTGACTTCATTCCTACTTCACTGGGAAGAGAAGCAGGGAGAGGGAAGAAAAGGGAACAAAATAAAGGGTAGGAAAAGCCTAAGTTTGGGTTAGAATATGGATGGACAAGGCAGAAAAGGTTAGGGCCAAAAAAGAGGTAAAAGAGAACAAAAGAGAAATAAAAGAGATGAGGAATTAAAGGGAAGGTCCTTTTTAAACAGAAAAGGCAGTCGTTGCCTAAACATCTATCATAAAGTAATAATGTGCTACATTATTAGCCTATACACTCAGCTTGCTACCTCTTCCTAATCATGCCCCTTCATGTTCATGAGGGAAACAGTAACAACAGGATTGCACCCTTCCACTGGCCCCAAGGGACACCCACGTCTCTGGGGCTACCTTCAGAGAAGATCCAAAGACCCATGGTTGTCGAGAGGCATTTTATAACGGTCTATCAGCTAACACTGAGTGATTACTAGGTACTAGCAATGCTAAACATATTATGTGCATATTAATGTCTTTATTTTAGAAACCTAGAAATAACCAATCTAAGACGTGATTAAACATTTCTTTTTTTTTTAAAGATTTTATTTATTTATTTGACACACAGAGAGAGATTACAAGTAGGCAGAGAGGCAGGCAGAGAGAGGAGGAAGCAGGCTCCCTGCGGAGCAGAGAGCCCGATGCGGGCCTCGATCCCAGGACCCTGAGATCATGACCTGAGCCGAAGGCAGAGGCTTTAACCCACTGAGCCACCCAGGTGCCCGTGATTAAACATTTCTGTGCATAGAATCTACCCTTGGCAAAATTATGCACAGATGAGGGTGAACAGGGATGGAAAATACTATTTTCTTAACACCTATAATACGCCAGACACCTTACCTCATTCACGGCTAACCAAATCTTACAAGGTTAAGGAAAGAGTACGAAGTGATGGAAACATGAATTTGAAACAGATTTTGAACCTGTACTGGACATTCTGAATCAAAAGCCCAGTGTCTTATTTCCAGAGAATTCTGAACAATCGGGACATTGAAGGGTCCTCTAGGATCAGTGTGAGGAGAGACCCAGCCTCCCAGGGAAGCCACTTTCACTTCCAAGCTAGCCCAGCCTCTAAGGCCTGGATGATAATAGTGTTAAAGGGACCCGGGGGGACGCCGAGACTGGACAGCTTATTCCGGTAAACATCACCATTGGCAAATGCCCTTCATCCAAAACCAATAAACACTTCACATGCCAGGCTCTGTGTGAGGCATCAGAATTACAAAAATGAGATCTGTTCTCTGCACTCAAGGAGTTGACAGTCTAATGGGAAGGCGTATTCTGGAAAAGCATACTCTTGGGCATGAGCATAAACACATAAGCTCAGTCACGGCTGACCACCACTATGTGCAAAGCACTGTGTCAAACTTCACCAAGCTTGTGTTTTCACAGAGCAAACCTAACGCGTTTTAATATATAGTTATTTCTAGCATCTTGGGTTCATCAAATCATTAGATTTGAAGATGGAGGGTTCAACATAGGTTATATAGTTCAAGAGTTGTCAAGACGGTAGTCATCTGAAAAGCTGCACATTTTCCTACTCGTCTATCCTCATATTTGCCGCTCCCAAGGTCATTTGAACTTCTGCTAAACACATATTAGGCATCAGGTAAATTTCTGTTGAATGAATGACCACACTGTTTGAAAGGAATTACATAAACTCACATAAAGAATCAAGAAGCAATGACAGTTTTGTCACTACCATGATTTCAGAAAATGAGACTGGCCAAGATGAATACATTGGACTAATGGATAAGAGGTAATAGTCACAAACCATATTCCACTACCTCTCACCATCAATGAGGAAATTTGTACAGCACTAAGGAAAAGGCTCATTTGGTAGCTCCACCTTGAATGACCTGGAATGATGGGAGCAAAACTTCACTATGATGAGACACTGTTAGCATGCCTTCTGGTAGATTATACAGCAGCCAGGGAATGAATTCCCCACTACATCTGTGGGTACATGCATTGGCATGGATTTCCTCATTCCATTGTAGGGAAAAAAATATAAGCCCCTTCTTTGAGTAGGAAAAAATGAATTTAAGAGTCTTCTCTTTAGTTAAAATAAACAATGGAACAAATCACTTAAATAAGGATGCTTTACTGGGGCGCCTCAGTGGCTCAGTTGGTTAAGCAGTTGCCTTCAGCTCATGTCATGGTCATGATGCCAGGCGCTTGGGATCGAGCCCCACATCAGTCTCCCCACTCAGACTCAGAGGGAGTCTGCTTCTCCCTCTACCCCTCCCCCAGCTCGTACTCCTTCTCCCTTTCTCACTCTCTCAAATAAATAAAGGCCAAAATTCAGTTGCAAGGCAGGAACTGTTGGGGTGGTGTACCATCAATCACACTATGTGTGGCAAGTACAAAAAAAAAAAGAATGCTTTATATATTCTTTGTGCTGGCAAGAAAAATAAAGAATACAGAATATTTACTTCTTGGGGAGCTAGATTAAAAAAAAACTATTTGTTAATTAATGAAACTGAGGCAAAAGCACCAAATATGATTAGATTTACTATTATGTTCTCATAAGTGACACATCTCTCTTCTGTTTTCCTAGTTTTCAATCCAAAGAGACAATGATTCTGGCTAAATTATTTTACTCAAGCAGCCCAACCTAACCCATCGAAAATGGCATCATCTATGATTCTATAGACATAGAGGTTTTTGAAACAGGTTTTATGCAATTGTGGGCAGTCATAAAACAGAGTAGGTGATGCTGATAAGGCCATAAACTGTACCTGTTGTTATTCTCCTCAGACAGGGAATTAGCTGAAATTGAACTTGAAAATTTGTTCTTTCCTGACTTAAACTGAATCATTTGTTCCAAGAACAACAAAAAAATTCAATAAGCCAGATCAAATAAAAGGGTTTTCAAAAGTCTGCAAACTTGAAACACTGTATGTAGTCTTGTGCTTTTACAAAATCTTAGTCCTCAGGGTTCCTGAGATTGGTCACAAGGAATTCACAGGGAGGATAAGTCGGGGTTGTGTTGCTTCCTCTGCCAATGTGGGGAGGACAGTCTTTTAATTTATTTCCACCAATAATAACCGATTACCACGTACTTAGACCTTGTTATATTTTAGTACTGTGCTAGCTGCTTTGCAAACATTTATTTAATCCTGACAGAAACCCCGTGAGGCAGCCACGATCTCTGCTTTACACATAAGGAGGCAGGTTCAGAGTGGTTCCTGCCACATATAACGTGACTGATGATGGGGTACCACTCCAACAGCCCCCACCTTGCAACTGAATTTCAGCTTCAATAGCAAATGCCCAAATTTAATTACTAAAAATTAACCAAACACTTACTTGTCTGTGGTAAAAAAAAAAAATACTGTAAACACTTGTCCTCAGATATTACAGTCGAAGACCATTTGGATGATCCTACCGAACATACAAAGGTAAAAAGATGCTTAGGTGAGGGTCACATAAAAGCCAATGCTACCCAATTATGTTCTCCCCTTTTTTGAAAGCAGAAAATCACCCAAAATGCTTCGTAAGTCTTTTGTTAACTTTTGGTTTATTTTTTAATCTTAGAACAACACGAAACAGCTTAACTGCCTAACCAGTATCAGGCATAGTACAATCATGAAGGAAGAAATATTCCCCATGCAATTCAGTTACCTACCAGCTACAGCCCTTTGCAGCAGCTCTAATTGGCCCTTTGAGGCTCTATATTCCTAACGTGTATCTCTATATGGTCTTCCAAAAATAAATTTTGAATCCAAAAATGAGACCAGAAATCCTGAGCAATTCAGGAGTCTTGACCTTCCTACACATCTATTCCCTGCACTGGCAGGAAAAAATAGGGGCTAGGAGCATAGGAAGTAATTTAGCATCATGCCCATTGGAGAAACAGGGAGGATCCACACACCTTGTAAGTCAGTCAGGAGGCAAAAGAAAACTGTCAAGGGGCACCTGGGTGGCTCAGTGGGTTAAAGCCTCTGCCTTCGGCTCAGGTCATTATCATAGGGTCCTGGGATAGAGGCCTGCATCGGGCTCTCTGCTCAGCAGGGAGCCTGCCTCCTTTTCTCTCTCTGCCTGCCTCTCTGCCTACTTGTGATCTCTTTCTATCAAATAAAAAATAAAATAAAATAAAAATCTTAAAAAAAAGAAAAGAAAAGAAAGAAAACTGTCAAGACTGGAACTAAGGAGTCTCTGTCTCCAATGGCCAACTGTCCCTGCACACTGGCTCAGACTCAGGGGGTTAATTATTAGAAAAAGAAAAAGAACCTTGTCCAGGAGCTGTGTAATTAGAAAACTGAGGGGGAAAAGACTACTGGTAAAAATTTTTAAATATAATTCAAGAATTCTACCTCTTAATCTGGCTTTGGCCAAGACAATGGGATCATATCACTAGATTACCAAGATGGCTGAACATAAGACATACAAGCATTAGAATGGCCAGTCTCTAGACTGAGTGCCTCTATCCCATTTCTACTCTATGTTACAATTTTTCTTGGAGAGCAGACACCTCACAGTACATTTCCAACAGTCTTATAGGAAATCTTATAATCTTGAAAGAAAGAACCTTATGTGATATTCCACATGGCAGTCACTAGTCATGTGTGGTTATTGAGTGCTTGGCAAGTGGTTAAAGCAACTAAGAAAGCAGACTTTAAATTTCATTTCACCTCAATATAAATTTATTTAAATAGCCACATGTGGCTACTGGCTATTGTATTAAACAAAATAGTTTTAAATACTACAAAAGTTAATTTTCAGCAAATAAAAACGCATTTAAAAAACTGAGTCTTCTCTTTCTTAAGAGCCACTAAAAAAGCTAGGAAATCACATTATTTGTTCAAAAAGAATCTTTCTCTGAAAAAAAAAATCTTTCTCTGGATAAACCCGAGGCCAGTAATGAATTATTGCCACCCAGTCAGGAAAGAGGAAATATGCACATTCGATGGCTAGCTCAGCTTCAAGCTCTCAGGTGTCCTTAATTCCCAGGATTTCTCTTTCTGTTTGCCTTTGAAGCTATTCCAATCTTACCTTAATCAAAAAACATTTCTTCTCCATCGTTGGCAGCATCTCTCACTGGGCAGAGGTAATGAGGTGCGGATCAGGGCCTTCCCATCCTCTAACCTGGGAGGTTGATTTTTTCCAGACATTATGGCAAATACACCAAAGGAACTTCGTAGCAACACCTTCATTGAAATGGCCCAGTAAGAAAAGGAAAAAAAAAATAAAAATAAACAGGCTTTGGGACTCAGGAGGAAGATGGATTTGGGACTGAAAAAGAAGAGATGAGGGCCGTTTCCCCTGGACAGTGTTTCCAAGTCCACCCATGAGGAAAATCTTCAACTTCGGGAGACTCAGAAGACTTTTCTATGTGAACTTTCCGATGTTGATTGAGATAGGCACTTCTGCTGAAGCATTTCTCACAGTCAGTGCATTTGTAAGGTTTTTCTCCCACATGAGTTCGCCGGTGCCTGATAAGATTAAAGCTCTGACTGAAGCACTCACCGCAGTCAGGACACTTATAAGGTCTCTCTCCTGTGTGTGTCCTTTGGTGAATCACCAGGGTGGAACTCTGACTGAAAGTTTTCCAACACTCCGAACACCGGTAAGGTTTTTCTCCCGTATGTGTTCTCTGATGTCTAATGAGATGAGAGCTGAGACCAAAACGCTTTCCACATTCACAACATTTGTATGGCTTCTCCCCTGGCTGGAGTCTGCATTCTTCTATCACACTGCAGTTCTGACTCAAGCTTTCCTCATATTCGGAACTTTCATAGGGCTTTTCTCCTGTGTGGGTTTTCCGGTGTGTAATTAGGTTTGAACTTCGACTGAAACTCTTCCCGCAATCCATACACTGATAGGGTTTTTCTCCCGTATGAATTCTCTGATGCTTTATTAGGGTCGAATTACAACCAAAGCTTTTTCCACACTCAAGACATTTGTAGGGTTTCTCACCTGTGTGTGTCCGCTGGTGGCGAATCAGGCTGGAACTCTGACTAAAACTCTTTCCACAGTCAGGGCACTTATAAGGTTTTTCTCCGGTGTGAATCCTCTGGTGCTCTATTAGGACATAACTATGGCTGAAGCATTTCCCACAAACAGGACATTCATAAGGTTTTTCACCGGTATGTGACCTGTGGTGCTGAATCAGGTGGGAGCTGCTACTAAAGCTCTTCCCACACTCAGGACATTTATAGGGTTTCTCTCCTGTGTGAGTCCTCTCATGGATGATGAGATGGGAGGTGTTGCTGAAGCTTTTCCCACATTCACCACACTGGTAGGGCTTCTCTCCTGTGTGTGTTCTCAGATGTTGAATCAGGTGAGAGCTGTTACTGAAGCATTTCCCACACTCAGAGCATTTATAAGGTTTTTCTCCTGAGTGAGTTCTCTGGTGAATACGCAAATGAGAACTGTTATTGAAGCTTTTCCAACATTCAGAACATTTGTAGGGTTTGTCTCTGAAGGTCGAATTCTGCTGGACAGAGCCACCGCAGGGTTCCCCTGGGTCCCAACTCCAGTGATCGGGTTTTTCATCTTTTCCTGGAGAATTTCCCTGATTCTCTGACTTACCACCATTCTCATAGGAATCACTACACCACATCTCATCTCCTTGAGGCCATGTCAGTGGAATTTCTTTTGTATCCTCATGCTTACAATTTTGCAGGCCATCTCTTTCAGACCACTCTGAAGCTCTCTCTTCTTCTGCCTTGGAGTTACTGTGTTGAGCCGTTTCCAAATTATTCTTACTTTCATTTCCTGTAAGAATCAACAAATATTCTAAGCACATTCCCTACTCTCTATGAGGGAAGGAAATTCTGAATTGCAGTGGAAGGGAAAGAATAACAAAGGAAAACCTCGTAAGCTATTTTACATTCAGGAGTGTGTTTAATACTGGTGTTATTTTTTCTACTCTAAGTGTTCATGAGAAGCAGGTGGATTTTTGTGCTTGGGAAGAATACTGAGGAAGGTGTTTGAACAGCTGTCAGCATTACCGAGGGGGGCTTACTTATCTAAAACCTCATTAAAATTTATTCTAGAAGACCTAAAAGAAAAAAGGGGATCTGAGTAGGAGAGAAACTGAATAAGACACATTCTAAGGGGAAAACTTGATGATACTTTAGTTAAAACCTGACAAAATATAGAAATAACAATGATACCTATTATTTTTTAAGAACAATAGCTTGGCATATGGTATCTCGTTAATCCTAAAAAATATGAGACAGGTATTTTTCTTAAAGATGAGAAAACTGACGTTGTAAAAGTTCATAAGCTTGTAAGCAACAGAGGAGGAATCAATGTTTGTCCCATTCAAATGCCCTGTTCCTTCTACACAGTCTGTAGCACTCCATGGCACATCTTACATTGAATTTCCAAAGGATTCATATCATCTTCTTGATCTCTCACCTGTGAAAGGGCTTTTCAAACTCTCCCTCTCCTTGAAGCCACTAGAATTTGAGACCAACAGTTTTTGCTCTTGCTCCATCAGTGGTCACAGCCAGGGTAGGGATCAGAAATCCTGTGGAAGCAAACAGGTTATGCTTGCAGGCATTGGCTAAAATGTATTTTTTCCTTCCTTCCCAACCATTGCAACATAACAACTACAAGCACAAAATGTTCTGTGCACCAAACTGAAAAAAAGAAACACAGTCTTTAGAAGTCTTTTTGAGGAAAAAAAAATCTTATCTCAGATCCAAGTGTTTCAAATTAAGGTTAGCCCAATTTACTTTTTCTAAGGAAATGCCAATAAAAAATTAAAACTTCACATTGAAGTCTGAGGATCAAGCTTCAAAAACAGAATGAATACTAATACTCATTGTCCACTCAGAGCTTAGAAACACTTTTAATTGAAAACATGAAGGTTTTTTTGGAAAAGGTAACAATAACAAAACTTCAAAAAATGGATATATGCAGGTGTAAGAAGCAGCTAAAGAGAAAGCAACCTGATCAGAAAGAATAAGCTGGCCCTTGACAGAAAGATGAAACATTTGAAGTTCAATTTCAAAATGAAGTTAGAATTTATATCAGAAAAAAAAAGAAAAAAAATAGGACAAAGCAGGGCCAGAATAATTATAGCCAATAACTCCTAAAGATAAAAAGGAAGCTAATGAGGGAGCTTTTCCTTGCCTCTGAGTTTCTCAATTTATCATAATCACAATATCCCTTTTGGCTTAAACTTTATCTTCTGGAGTCAACTATGATTCTTGACCTACTTTAAGGGACTTATCTATCACTGGAAAGCAGGTATATATGGACTTGCAATCCATTTCAGAATATAAAGAACAGCATTATTTGGGGAAAACGAGAGCCTAAAATAAGGATGTACAAAGGCACACATGGAAAACAAAAAAAAAAAAATTGGGGGAGTATAAAAAAGGTGTAATTTTCACCTTATCACTGCCTATTATGTGCCAGGAAGTGAGCTACATACACATAATATTTTTCATTTAATCGTCATAATTGCCCTTGGAGGTCTATAAACAATTACCAGCATGTTCTTAGACCTGAACAAAAACATTAAGAAACTTTCCCAAGGTCACACAACCAGTAAGCGGTCGAGCAGAATTCAGTCCCAAGCCTGTTTGGATATTGACTTTCACACTCTTATCTATCACAGTAAACCAGAGCAGGAGGCAGAGCTGGGCATAACCCCAAACTGCAAATGAATCTCACAGAGCACCTTTATTTTGGAAAACATTAACTGGAGTTAAAAAAAAAAAAGAAAGAAGATTTACATCTATAGACGTGATACCAAACGGAGCCGGCATTCCCTAAGCACCCTGGGCAACTAGGGATTTGTTACAGGAAAAGGTGATGCTAGTGTAAATTACAAATAGCCCTAGCGTTTGGGGGGGGGGGAGCTCACACCCCTAAAAGGGGAAAAAAAGAAAATTGTTTCTATGGAGTAATATGTTTTTCTGTCTGAGTTATCTATTTCTTTCAAAGTCTTTACAAACTAAGTAAAAGTCCGAGTAGCAGAGACCCGTGCAGCACTTTCCCTGCTAAGAAATAAAGTATTTAATTTGGTGGTAGGGGGCCCTAAGGAACACTGGCTCGGCAAACCAGTAGCAGACTCTGGCCAAAAATGGTATTACAAGGCTGTCCCTTAGATGTCGCTCCACAGAGATGGGCTGTTTTCACTGTCCTTAGAGCAGAGGTGCTTACGATGGGGCCGTACTTTGGATCAGAAAGTCTTCCAAAGAAAATGCACAGCCTGAAGCTTTGCTTTAAGAACCGCGGGCAGGGGGCAGAGGCTGGGTGCACTGCGGGCTGAGGTTCCAGGAGGCCAGATCCTCTCCAGCCGACGAGCTCCTGTGAGGCACCCGCCAGGCCAGGGAGGCGAGGGAGGCGAGGGCGGCGCGATGGCCGGGGCGGCGGGAGACCCTGGGCCTCAGCCCCTCGCAGCCGCGGGATCCCTCTCCGGGCACACACTGCAGCCTGGGCTGGGCAGTGGCCACTCCTCCAGCCCGCAGCCGCGGGATCCCTCTCCGGGCACACACTGCAGCCTGGGCTGGGCAGTGGCCACTCCTCCAGCCCGCAGCCCTTGGCTCCCTTCCCCCCAGAAGGAACTCACTGTTCCGGGGGCCCCCAGCAGGCCCGGCTGTCCCGGAGCAAGGAGCCCCCAGCTCCTGCTGACCCCACCAACCCAGGGTCCTAAACTCTCCAGCCCGGAAGACAGAAACAGGAAGTCGCCCTAGCCGCCCTGCAGGCTTTGCCGGAGCCTCTCTAGGAAGCAGGGATGGCCCGAGCTCGTTGGTCTTAACCCTTAGGGTCCCGGACCAGAAGGAGCGTGCTGGTGGATTTCCCTCCCTGGAGCTGTTTGTGGTCTGTCTACTTGATTCTCACTCCTCATCCTTGTCAGGCGCCTTGTAATAGGGGCTCGACTGGAGCGAATACTTTCTTTTGCCATCAGGGCATCATCGGCTTGATCATCATCAGTACAAGAAAAATGAATCGAGCATTTACTAAGTTCCTGTTGTTTCCGTTGCCACCACTGGGAACAGGGATATATATTTAGCTATCTGTGAAACAGTTGAACAGCTGAGGCATCCACCCACGCACAAAACAATTAGTCAATAAGGCGCCCTTTCTAATAACTCTTGGAGAAGCCCTTAAACTCTGGTCTTTCATTACAGAGAAAATGGAAGGCAATCCCTTGGTCTCCCCATAGCAAGCCTACACATCTACTTACGCCTGCAGCCTGACCACTCCCTTCCCTCCTGTTAAACGGAGGATTGGTCCACATTAAAAAGGAGCCCTTCGCTGGTACTCACTTTCCTTCCCACCTTCTTGGAATCCTTACACTAGCAGCCAACCTCTCAATTCTACCACTTTCATCCCAAAATAGTTCTTAGGCTTCCCCCACCACACTCACACACAATGTTTCCATTTTAAGGTTTCCTGCTGACGTTTTAACTCGTTTCTCCTGCAGCAAAAGCAATAAATCGCTAACATCACCATTGACCTCTGTGCTGGTATTTTTCAGTTCCCAAGTCTTCTTTCAGGAATTTTGAGACTGCTGAGAATTCCTCTCTTCTCGAAACACTTTCCTTTAACAGAGCCTTGTTAATCTTTAGTTATATTTTGCCCTAGATTATATTCTCACCTTTAAAATAAATGAGGACTTTCAGAAAACAGCATGAACATAAGATATCAGTGTAATTTTTTTTTTCGATTTATTTATTTGAGACAGAGAGTAGAGGGGCAGAGGGAGAGGCAGAGAAGCAGACTCCCCACTGAGTATGGAGCCGGACTTGGGGCTCATTCCCAGGAGCCTGAGATCATGACCTCAGTCAAAATCAAGAGTTCACCAGTCAACCAACTGAGCCACCCAGGCACCCCAAGATATTGGTATATCTTATATAAACTGATAATAGAAACACCACATTATTCTCGTTGTCCTCCAACATCTTTAGTAGTCCTGATGGTCTCTTTTGCAAGCCTGGTCTTCTCTAAATGTGGAGGTTCTTAATGCCATCCCCGGACCTCTCTCTTACCCTGGAATGTCCTCTGCCTGGGCAACCCCCATTCACTTCCACATTTTAAAATACTACCTATGCAGACAACTCACAAATTTTATATCTCCAGCCAGGCTACATTTCTGAGCTCTTCACTCTTACACCAATGGTCTACTTGACATCTCAACCTGGAGGTCTCAGTAACACCTCAAAACCAAACTGTCAAAAGTGAAAATCTTCTCTCTCACTCTCTTCTCCCATATATACATACAAACACAAAATAAACCTGTTCTTCTTCCAATACTCTCTCCCAACCAACCCATCCAGCTCTGCAGAAGCCCAGAAGTCCTTTTTGTCACCTCCCCTTCCCCTCCCCTCCCGTATACAATCCATAAGCCTCATCTGTTGTGCACTTCACACAGAATTCTGATATCCAGACACCTCTCCCAACAACCTGGGCCACCCTGAATTTGGACAACTATCACCCTCACTGGAAGGATTTCAGTAGCACACTAGAATCCTACAAACGCCCATTGCCCCTTCTCGTCCAATCTCCTCAATGAGTCCAGAGTGATCTTTTCCAAAGATAAATTTGAATCTGTCACCTTTCCTCACCTAGTCAAAGCCTATTCATCCTTTAGACTTCAGCTCATACTTCACTTCCTCACAAAAACTTTCCACACCCTTCCTGACAGGGTCAAATCCTTGTTACGTGCCCTTCTAGCACCACATTTCTCTCCATGGTAGCCTATCTTCTAACTGCAACTTTATTTTTATTTGCAAAACTGTTATTTTATTTTGCCTCCCCAAACAAATGTTAAGCACCATGAAGGCAGAGTTCATCCCTGTTTTTGCTCACCATTCTGCCTTAGAACCTAGCACAGTGTCTGACTCTAACAAATATTTGTTGAGGGATATTGTATATGCCTGTTACTGTATATTCTTAGGCCCCGAGGATATAACAAAATAATGTGGGGAAGGCCATCAATGAGCAACACAACCACGTCTATTTATCTATACATCTGTATCTATTTCTCTCTCTGTCTCTCATGCTGAGGAAGGTCTACTATTTTGGTGAAGGTGGTCATGAATGTTCTCTCAGATAAGGAGATATTTCAGCAGAAATCTGAAAGAAGAGAAAGTAAGAACCACACAGTTATCTAAGGGAGGAACAATTAAGACAGAGGAACAGTAAGGAGAAAGACCTTGAGATGGGAACGTGCCCGACATGCTCAAGAAACAGTAAGGGGCAAAACACGTGAGATGAACAATGGTAGGAAATAAGGCAGAGAAGCCAGGCCCCATAGTCCGTGACTGATGGACACAGAAATTTGTCACTCAGATTCCCTTTTAAGAAAAGACTTGTTGGGGGCACCTGGATGGTTCAGTCAGTTAAGCTTAGGTCGTGATCTCAGGCTCATGAGATTGAGCCCCACGTTGGGCTCCTCGCTGGGCTGGCCCTGCTTAAGATTCTCTCTTTCCTTCTCCCTCTGCCCTTTTCTCTCCACCCCACTAAATAAAGAAAAAAGTAAACAAACAAACAAACAAATAAATACAGCTTGCTACCCAACTTCTGGAAGTGCTATGAGCAGGGAGCTCTCAGCTCTCAGCCCCCTCAAGTTTCTTCTCAGAGGCAGAGAACAGCCTCTCCCAAAGTCACACTCTTCCTTTGGCTTTTTGTAGCCCAAAACAGTGACTGATCGAGGCAGAAGTTTAAAAGCCTGGACCTTTGCACCCAAAACAAACAACTCTTATGAACAATTTCAGTTCGTAAGTTCTTGGTGGAGTAGGCAGGAGAAGCTGTCGTCAGCGCCCCCAGGTCGTAGGCGAAACTCTCCCTTCTGCCTGAGCTCCTGCCCTCCCTTCCACTTCTGAGACTGGATTCAAGAATGAATAAATGAGTGAATTTGCTCCTCGGATCATCTTATATTGTAGTAGGTTGTGAAGATATCTGACCCCCAAGGTAGCAGGTGAGCTGAGCACAGAATCCTGTCTCATTCTTACATTCCGAGAACATAGGACATAGCAGGAGCCGATGGTTACTGAGTGCTTTAATAAACTCCTAGATGGAAGGTCTGGAAGGTTAGGGAGGTATATCCTACGGTGAAGCTGGGGAAATTCATGAAGTCCTTTTATCTTCCTTCCATTTCCCTTGTTTCTTTTATTCTTTCATGCGTTTACTCAACCAATATTTAGTGTCACCTGCTGTTGACTTCCCGAGAGGGCCCCCCTTGCACAGGGGTTGGGATCGCTTGCCCGCGCCCCTGGCTGGCCGGATCAGGGCACTTGCAGAGGGGGCTCCTGCCCTTCCCCAGCCATGGCCGTTTCCAGGCAGCCGTGCCGCTGAGAATAACAGTTACAACTGTCTTTATATGGGTTCTCTGGGAGAGTTTTCAGCCTCACATTACAGATTACCTAACTTACAGTTGTTTAAACCGTAAGGACTTTATTACTCACTTAAGAAATGTCTAAAGTAGGCAGTACTCAAAATTCTCCAAAAATTCTCCTGTGTCTAGGAGAGGGAGGGGCTTGGTACTTGCTGTAACTGAATTACGTCTCCTCCAAATTCTTATGTCGAAGACTTAACCTTCGATGTGATGGTATGTGGCCACAGGGCCTTCGGGAAGCAAGTACATTTAGAGGCGGTCGTGAGAGTGGGGCTCTCATAATGGGGTTATTAGGACTCTGATAAGAGTAGACAACAAAGTTCTTACTGTCTCCCTCCCATATGAGGACACAGTTGGAATCAGCCGTCCACAAGCCAGGGAGAAAGCTCTCACCAGATGCCCACCATGTTGGCGCCTGATCTGACTTCCAGGCTCCAGAACTATGAGAAAATAAATATCCGCTGTTTAAGCCACCCCAGCCTGTGGCATTTTGTTATGATATTGTTACTTGAGCGGACCAATACAATGCTGAGCTGATAATGTGATCATAACAGCTTGCACGAAATTGTCAGCTGTCTGGTTTTATTCTTTGCAGGGATATTTGCGTTTCGAAAGAGAAGGTGGCTAGAATGATGGCATCCCTCATTGGCAGGTGGGGCAAAGCCATGTGGTGAGGGGCCGTGGACAGAGATTTGCTACCACAACCAACACGAACCCGTGGACCTTTTGCGCCTGATTCAACGCCTCCAGGGTGCAGTCAACCAGAGCCGAGACATGGCTGAGCCAGAAAGTATGGACTGACACAGAGCACCAAAGGTATCAGAAGCCCAAGAGCCATCCAACCCTGATGCGGAGGATTGCCTGGGTCGAAACCAATCTCGAGGAGATCCTACCATCTCTTTTGAAGTTGGGTGGGTGGCTGGCTGGGTGTGGAGGTCGTGAGGGGAAAGAAACGTCCAGAATGATTGGATTCTGGTGCTACAGCAAGGCAAGCGGAACAGAGTGGAGCCTACGTTGTGCTTCTCTGTTAATCCCACAGGAGGGCTCTTTCCTTAGTCCTAGTAAATGCTCAAGATTCTAAACTGTGTCAGTAGGGGGCCCCAGAGGCAGCTGTTTAGAGAGATTATCGCAAAATGTCCAGGACTGCAGAGCGACTGAATCCAGCCCAGGCTTGGAGTCTTGACGCAAACACAAGGTGGTATTTGTACCAATTAGGGTTAACCAGGATAAACCTGGGTGTAATGGAGGACTACGAGGATTATGGATTCTCTCTAATGTGAACCATTTGGAACTAATTAGCGTAGAGGAAGAAAGACTATTGTCCTGAGTGCCAAATATCACTCTCCAGAATTTTAAGGGTCCCTTCTCTTCCGTGGCCACAGATTTTTCTGTAAGGTTAGTTGTCTTCAAATGTCCTCATCTTGGCACCCACTCTTCTGTAAGCCGGTCGTCCTCCAGAAAGGAAAAATCAAGGCTAGGCAGACCTCATTCTTGGCTAGAGAGAATTCCAACTCTTGGGGCCAGGTCTAATTCTCGGAATCACAGAGCGGGGGAAACCTACAGAATTGGCCTCAGATTATGCAGGAGCTTTGGAAATTCGAGGTTTGGCAGGGGTGTTGAGGAAGAATGAAGAGCTGCGGAAATACCTATATATTTCAACGATATTAAATCTAATGATAGCATGCATGGAAGGTTCATATTACTATACTTGGCTCTGTAACTACCCAGTGCATGGGGCTACTGTTAATACGGAAATCACATGTGAAAAGACTTTCTGGTTAATGTGTTCCATATCGTAACTGCAGCTTTGCAGGGAGGTGGTGTTCTATTCTTTTCTTTTAAGGTTTTATTTGTGGGGGGATGGGGCAGAGGGATAGGGAGAGAGACAATCCCAAGCCAAGTCTGCACTGAGCATGGAGCTTGATGAGGGGCTTGAACTCACAAACCTGAGATCATGACCTGAGCTGAAATCAAGAGATTTCAGATGCTTTACTGATGGCGCCACCCAGGAGCCCCTGTATTTTCTTCTTTTATCCAGAATGTAACTTTCAGTTCCCCTAAGTCTCTTCTTCCCTCTAAATTTCTCACTAAATCCTTTTTACATTAGATCTCAGAACAGAATGTGACTGATTTTTATGATATTCATTTGTGAAAAATGTTATTCCATCTCAGCAGGCAATATGTAAATAACAGCTTTGAGTCTATCTGCTCGTCCCTGATTGCTTATTGCTTTGGGCTAGCAGGCTCTGAAAAAGAGATGGTATTATCAGCTTTACCTAATGATATAACGAAGGCATTGAATTTCCCCTGGAGTCGGTGAAGAGAGCACTTTAATCAGAGAGACACCTTAGCTGTCATCAAAAAATGATAGCCAAAAGCGACAGGCAAACAGGCCTTTGAATCTGAGGCCAATTCTAAACTAAATGTGGAAATTCTCACGGTTGTAGAACATTAGATAGGAAGTCGTCTTAGAGTTCTAGGACACATTTGAGAATACGTGGGACTTTTTGATGACCTTGGGTCCCTTAGGTTAATGCTACCAGTAGTGAGTGGGCAAGTACTATGAATGAGTCCCCCTCAGATTTCAGGTATGAAGTTCTAACCCCACAGTGTGACTGTATTTGGAAATAATACAATATTAAGGGAACTTAAGGGCCTTTAAGGAAGTAATTCAGGTTACATGAGGTCATACGAATGGGGCCCTAAATCCAATAGGACTGATCTCCTTATAAGAAGAAGAAGAGACGCCAGGGATTCACAGGGGAGGAGAAAAGGCAAAAAGACCGCCATCTACAAGCCGAAGAGAGAAGCCTCAGGAGAAACCAGACCTGCTGACACCTTGGTCTTGGACGTCCAGTCTCCAGAACTGTGAGAAATAAATGTGTGATGTATAAGTCCCCCAGCCTGTGGTATTTTGTTATGGAAGCAAGAACGGGAATGCCGAGTGCCCTACAAAGTGTAGGGTTGCAGATTCTGCACACTAGAACACGGTCCTGTCTCTAGAATGCACGTAGCATCCTCTAGAGAAGCAACAACGTGGTCCCAACTCTTCACATTCTAGGGGACCCTATTAGATGTGTCCTTGAGGGAAGGTACTCTATCTTTTTACCTTTGACCTGCAAAGAGCTAGCATAGTGTCTGGTACTCGGTAGGAGCCTAGCGATTGTAAGGGTGTGATAGCTTTAAAGTTCTGGGGGTTCTTTTTGCTTTTGTTTTTTTAAAATTTTACTTATTTGTTAGACAGAGAGAGCACAACCAGGGGGAGCAGCAGGCAGAGCGAGAAGCAGGGTCAATCCCAGGATCCTGGGATCATGACCTGAGCCGAAGGCAGGCACAACTGACTGAGCCACCCAGGCGTCCGTCCCTCTTTTAAATTTTTCATGTGCTTATGTGCAGTTTACCTTTTGTCTCGGTTCACCTGAGCCATTTATCTGCTTGGGGGAGTATCATTTGTTACTGAGGGACTGCCAAGAGACAGAGTGGGGTAATATTTTGCTGTTGACATCCAAAAATAAGATTTTGCTGCAAGACCACCTTGCATTCTTTGCCAAGCTCTTGATTTGAGAGAGGATTATTTAAAGTCCTTTCACATATGAAGGGTCTGCTTTGGGGCTCAAAGAGTTTTTCCTGTGGGGGTTCCCAAGAGAAGATTAAGCCCTTTGGCTGAAGGTGGAGAACTTTAGACTTAGAAAAGTTAACAATGGGAGCGGGAAGCTAACGTGCCCCTGCCCCCCGCTCCCTTCCCCAGTCACCCTGTCTGGAAATTGTACCCCAGTCACTATGGCTAACTGACATTCTGTTTTATATTTGTTTGTTTCTTTGTTTATCGTCTTTCTCTTTGACAATGTGTCGATTCTAGGAGGCAGTGTTTTGTTTATATAATCACTGCTATATTCCATGTATCTAAAATAGTACCTCGTAGTTTAATAAATATTTACTGGAGAATGAATGAGTTTCCCTTTTTCTTAATCTCCCTTCCACATCTAAAGAAGAAGGAGAAGAAGAAATAATTTATTATGAGAGGATATCTTTAAAACTTTTGAACCCATTCACTGGATTTCCTCTACTTGCAGAGGAAACCCTAAAAACTGGTTTCATAAATTCACATCCTGGAAAAGCTAAGGACTGGCCCATCTCTGACTCACTGCTCATTGTTCTGCACTCCAAGTTTGCTTCCTTCAATTTCCTTCTCAGAGTTTATGGTGTGACAAATGATATCTCTAATGACCTTGAGCTACTAATTGTTCAGAAAGTGCATAGAGAAAGTTGAGCTGATGTCCTGGGGGCCTGCCTGTTTCTGGCAAGCAAACCTGGGAATGTGTTGCATGGAGAGTGCTGACCTCTTCTCAGTCATGGGTTTAATGGGCACTAGGGCTCAGAGGAGCTGCCCAAAGAATGTGCCATGTCACTGAAGGAAGTCATACCTCCTTGACCATCATCTTTGTAGGAAGTGGATATGGATGAAAAGGTGAGGACAGGATTCTGCATTAGAAAACAAGCCTAGAGGGCAATCCGCTGCATTCAGGTCACTGAGATGTAGCGATCGGGGTTGGGACTTTTCATTGCTTCAAAAGAATAAATGTCCAAGGAAATACCAAGCTGAGTGACCAAGAATGCACATCTTGTCCCAAAGGTGCCTAAGGATTGAGATCATTAGGTTCTTTATCAGGATCCAGAAAGATCAACCACATTCCTTTGGGATAAATTACACAGTGACTCTTTATTAGGGTGGGAAAGGGAAGGAAAGAATAAGAATTCACAAAGAACATGGCACTTTGCAATATGACATCTGCATACTGTCAAGTTCAACAAGTCATTTGTTACCTGTGACAGTCTCTATTCTAAAGTGGAGTCTTATCTAGTATTTTGCTACTTCTTTATTACAGAATTAACAGAATTCTAAAGCCAGTTAGGAAGTAAGAGGTGTCATCCAGCTTTTTGTGGATGAAAAACAGAGCAGCAGAAACATTAACTAACTCAGATGGGTTAGCTTCCAGCCCAAGTGTGATTTATGTCCTTACTTCATTTTAGTAGGAAATAAATATGTATTTTATGGGAGAAAAATTTTGCTGTCTGCTTTCAGGGGACTAATTAATGTAGTTACATAATATTTCAATTAACTGGGAAAGGTAATAAGGTTGCTGTGGCACCAATGTGACAGACATTTTTCAACACTTATAAATATTACTGACTTTAGATAGAAACTTAACCATTGTTGAAATTTCTTTGCTATGAAAGCATTTTACTAATAAATACATATATTGGGTAAATACAGAGACAAAAGTTAAACAATGCCACTGTTCTCACTATAAGCTGAGGAACCTAAGAAATATATATCAGGGAGTTTTTGTGCCCTGTGCTGTCCACCTGTCATGAAATTTTCCAGAATATTTTCAGGTTTACATATTTTTACTCCTTTTCATGAATGTTATTTATAAAATGTGTGACTACATGTATTTTAATTTTTATATTTTACATGACTTTTCCAAAAATAAATTTTAAAATTAGAAAAAAATAAAATAAAATGGAGTCTCTTCATCTGCCTAAAGGAAAAGCCTAGTAAGCTATTAGGTAATAGTATGAAATAATGCACTGCTACTCTATTTCGTCATCATAAAAAGAGCTTTCATCTGCTGAGTGGTGCAAAGCTGACCAAGTACTTCCCTACCAATATGCCACATATTCCTCACCTCATGCCTGTGAAAAGAACAGAGCAGGAACCATTCCCATTTTGCAGACAGGAAAACTGAGGATCTGAGAGGGGAAGTGAGTTGCCTAAGCACATAGAGCCAGTGGTAGAGTAGGGTTTTGTTGGTTTTTTTAAAGATTTATTTTATTTATTTTTAAAGATTTTATTTATTTATTTGCCAGAGAGAGATTACAAGTAGGCAGAGAGGCAGGCAGAGAGAGGAGGAAGCAGGCTCCCTGCCGAGCAGGGAGCCCGATGGGGGCCTCAATCCCAGGACCCTGAGATCATGACCTGAGCTGAAGGCAGAGGCTTTAACCCACTGAACCACCCAGGCGCCCTTTTTAAGGTTTATTTAGAGAAGGAGAGAGAGCGCGAGTGAGTGGGGGGTTGGGGGGGTATGGTGGGAGTAGAGGGAGAGGAAGACAAGCAGGCTACCTGCTGAGCAGGGACCCAATGCAGGGCCAGATCCCAGGACCCTAAGACCATGACTGAGCCAAAAATCAAGAGTCAGATGCCCAGCCGACTGAGCCACCCAGGCGCCCCTGGAGTCGGGTTTCTTAAAGCCCTGGTCTTCCAGCCCCCATTCTCAATATGTCATGCACTATATTTGGATACAGCAGTCCCGGGTGGGTCACCTTAATCACTGGGCAGAAGCAGAGGCTGACTGGACAATGTCCTGCCCCTCTTTCTTTAGCAGAAGACATCAATCTTCATCTCTCTTTTTGGAAAGTGAGTGACTTTTCAGTCCTGAGCAGCACAGTTCAATATACAGACCTGTTTGGGTCAAGTAACAAGGAGCCAGTTCTCTGCTTTGGGCCACTATGTTTGATCAGTTTGGACCCCAAAGCTCAGAAGATATGGCTAGTATTTGGAAGAGGCAATCAAGAATAAAAGGAGGGGTGCCTAGCTGGCTCTGTTGGGGAAGCGTGCGACTCTTGATCTCAGGGTTGTGAGTTCCAGTCCCACATTGGGTGTAGAGATTACTTAACAATAAAATCTTTAAAAAAAAAAAAAAAAAGAGGGCGCCTGGGTGGCCCAGTCAGTTAAGCGTCTGCCTTCAGCTCAGGTCATGATCCCGGTGTCCTGGGATTGAGCCCCGCATCGGGTTCCCTGCTCAGCGGGGAGTCTGCTTCTCCCTCTCCCTCTGCTCCGCCCCCCTGCTTGTGCTCTCCCTTGCTTGCTCTTTCTCACCCTATCTCAAGTAAACAAATAAAATCTTTAAAAAAAAATAAAGGAAGGAAAGATGAAGTGGGTTCTGTAGGACAGAGAGTAGGAGGCTAATGAGAACAGTCAGGAAGGACAACCAGGCAACTCACGATCTGACAGCTGAGCAGCAAGCAGCTTGGGTGTTATCATCAGTGTCCAGTCTGCTGGGGGAGGCTGATTCTTTCACGGGGATAAGGCCATGAGGCTTCCCAGAGGGGTGGAGTCTTCCCCATCTGACTGGCTAGATTATTTGTTTCCCGGTCCCTGTTACTATCTCAGTGGTCCCTGTGATATCTGTTATGGCAAGAGCTTGCTTCTGGATAGAGCTATTCCTGCAAACATGCCTGATAACAATGAATGGGAATTATATTTCTAATAATAGCACATTTCCTTCGCCGAATACATTTATCATTTTTAATGTTTTCCGCACTGTCTTGAGTTCATACATGTAAAGTTCTTAAATCAGTACCTGCCACGTAAGAAGTGCTGTGGGCTTTCCATTATTAGTTTTGTTTCATTTGATTCTCACAGACACCCTACAAACTAGATGAAACAGATGCGACAGAAAAGAAAAATGAAGCATGCTTTGCCTCGGCTTATTTTCCATCGTTAACCAGCCTATCTCTTTCATCAGCATGACCCTGGTCAGAATTCTTTGAGCTCCACTAAGAACATCTTCAAACCTACGATCTTAGAAGTACAGTAGGAAACCATGTATGATCATGGCTCCATTTCTGGTTTTGTTTGTTTTCAAATCATTTTTTTTCTATTCTTTTTCCTCATAGGTTTTCAGAAACATTTTAAGGAATTATTCTTTCTAACGAAGCTAACTAAATAAATACAGATAATCTTCATATCTATGTATATAATAAAATATATATAAAGCAAAATAAATGTTATATATATATATATATAAAAAAACCTACGATCTTAAATTCAGCCTGTAAGTCTGCACTACCTCCTGGTCCAGGCCACTTGAATATTTGGTAACACTTGGATATCTGGAACCTGGAAGCAAGTATGCCTGTCCCCAAATCACACCAGCATCTTAAGGCGACAATGTGGCTGGCTGATGGTATCTCTGTGTGCTGTATCCTGTGTCACTCACTCTCTGTCACCAGCTCGGTAAAACAATGTCCCGTCATAGGAGCCACGTTCAGAGTCCACGCTACATAGCTGTGTTGGCAAAGTCACCACGGGAGCCAAAGGCATCCGTCAGAGTACGTTCTTGCTGCATTTCCAAAAAACGCTCAGTGATCAAGGAAAGAATTGGCCTCTTTCAGTCACGTGGCAGGGCATTGCTGATTTCTATCAGCTTCCAGCAGCACGGGTAGAGGAGTGAAATCAATACAAAAGCAAACTGAAGTTGTTTCTAGGGTACATGTAGACGGTGTGCCAAAATCATGTATTTAGAACAAAAGAAGAATTGGGGCGCCTGGCTGGCTCAGTGGGTTAAAGCCTCTGCCTTCGGCTCGGGTCATGATCTCAGGGTCCTGAGATTGAGCCCTGCTGAGCAGAGAGCCTGCTTCCTCCTCTCTCTGCCCGCCTCTCTGCCTACTTATAATCTCTCTCTCTCTCTCTCTCTGTCAAATAAATAAATAAAATCTTAAAAAAAAAAAAGAAAAGGACAAAAGAAGAATCAAAGGGAAAGTTTACTGTGGGTTTGCCCATTGAGAAAGGTCAGATTTGAGTAGGGATAAGCCACATGGTGCCAGCCCAAGGTCAAAGCCACTTGAGAATTAGATGTGGAAACCAGAATAGCAGGTGCTTGTGTTTGATTCTGATGAACTTACAAGGTTGGTGACATCTTGCTGGGGGCTTCTCTGGAAAGGCCCAGTCCTTGGGACCGGAGGTGAACATTTGCTGACATATTAGTCAGGGTTCTCCAGAAAAACAGAACCAATAGCAGACAGCAGGGGAGAGGAGGGAGGTAGAGATTTATTCTAAGGAATTTGGTCATGCAATGATAAAGGCTGGCAAGTCCCAGGGTCTGCAGAGTGATTAGGTAAGCCGGACACCCAGAAGAAACAACGTTTACTTCTAGCCAGAGTCCAAAAGCCTGAAACCCAAGAGCCAACCTTTTAGTTTGAGTCCAACACAGGAAAAAAAAAAACACCAGTGTCCTAGTTCAAGGCTACCAGGCAGGAAAATTCTCTCTACTCAGGGG
Source organism: Ailurus styani (assembly GCA_002007465.1). Taxonomy (NCBI): domain Eukaryota; kingdom Metazoa; phylum Chordata; class Mammalia; order Carnivora; family Ailuridae; genus Ailurus; species Ailurus styani. The sequence continues at coordinate 590,546 of LNAC01000207.1, forward strand.
AGGGTCAGCCTTTTTGTTCCAGTCAGGCCTTCAACTGATTGGATGAAGCTCACCCCCATTAGGGAAGGCAATCTGCTTACTCAGTCTACAGATTTAAATGTTCCTCTCATCCAGAAAGCGCCTCCCAGGAATACCCGGAATCATGTTTGACCAAATATCTAGGCACCATGGGGCTCCGTCAAGTTGGCACAGTATTAACCATCCCAGTGGGACCACAGGTGCACCAGAAATGATGAAGAGTCATCTGGGAACGGCTGGAAGCAGACGTCCTTGATCTTGGTGCACATATAAGGAGATGTTCAGCTAGCCAAGGACTCTGGTAGAGTGCTAGAACTCAGGGGAGACATAAAGGAAATTCAGACCACAAATCAGCCCACCAGGGGAATCAACTCAGCCAAGAGGGTATTACTGGATTTCTGGACTGAGAGCTCTTCCTACATCTGTCTGTTTAGAAAGCACATCTTAGGCACAGTCTGTGTTTACTGCTAAAACAGTAAAACTTGGTTTGAAATATTTCTTTTGGATTAATCCTTCTGGGAGAGATAAATGTATAGGAAAAAAAACCAATAAATCACAGCTTCAACACGTGGCCTCCCTTTCTGGTATCTTTAAAGAGAACACAGAACTAGTTGGAAAAAAGTATGATGCCACACTAAAATAAATCTCTTTTAAGTAAATAAATGAATGAATAAATAAATAGCCTTCCAACTTCAGAGAATTTATTCAATGCTTTTACATACATCAATTATTCAATTATTCAATAAATATTTACTAAGCACCTAACACAACCAGCCATTGTGTTGGATGCTATAGATATCATGGTGAATAATTTATTCTATCTAGTTGAAACAGCCATATCTTAGAAGGTATGCTTTGGGCAATGCTACTCTTAACTTTCTTTAATTATGAATTTAGCATACGCTTAGTGAAAAAAAAAGAAAGAGAAAAACACCAGGAAGTTTATATATATCCATAGTTCCATTACCATTTTTTAAAAGATTTTATTTATTTATTTGACACAGAAAGAGGGATTACAAGTAGGCAGACAGGCAGGCAGAGAGAGAAGAGAGAGGAGGAAGCAGGCTCCCTGCCGAGCAGAGAGCCCTATGTGGGCCTCGATCCCAGGACCCTGGGATCATGACCTGAGCCGAAGGTAGAGGCTTTAACACACTGAGCCACCCAGGCGCCCATCCATTACCATTTAAATATAGCTATTGTCTTGTTGTAGATACATGTGTAATAAACAACCCCCAAACATAGTGGTTCACACAATTTATTCATGTCTTTCAGTGTTCTGGGGCTGATGTGCTCAGTGGGGCAATTCTCACTAGAAGTATCTCAGATAGTGACATTCAGAGAGCATCTTTCTACACAACCTCCCTGCGTGCCCAGTTCAGGCTTCCTCAGGCACGGTGGTTTCTGGGCGCTCAGACTTCTTAGGTAATAGTTGGCTTCTCTCAGAGAGAGCTTTCTAAGAGACCCAGCCAGAAGCTAAAAGGTCTCTTAGGACTTAGCTTCCAAAGCCACATACCATGACTTCAGTAGCATCCTGTTGTTCACAGCAGTCCTAAGTCAGGCCACATTCAAGGGAGCACAGGAACAGGCTGCACTTCTGACTTGTGTACTTAGGGCAGAAGGAATTCATGGTGGTCAGCCATGTTGGAGATAAGCTACCATAATTGTTCATCGTCCTCCTAGAGCATGTGAATAATTATTCTACATAACCAAGATATAGCACTGAAGTCAGGAAACTGACCTTGATAATTATGACTATCTAATCCCCAGAACTCACTCAAGTTTTGTCAGTGATTCCAAAAGAAAAATCACACACACTGTTGAGCTATCAAGGCTCTTTAGTCTTCTTTAGCTTGGAACAGTTCTTCCCTTGATGTTCCTGACCTGGACACCCTTGAATATTACAGGCAAATTAGTACCTAGGATGTACATAAGCCTCTGAGTTATGGGTGGGGCTAGGTGGAAACAGGAAGTCCCAGACCTCCTCACTTGGAATTTAGTCTGTGCAACGGGTCTTTGGGAGGGGTCAAAAATTGCTGGTGGCCTGATCCTTCAGAGAAAATATCAAAATCCTTGAATAGGAGCACCATCAAGATCCTATTGACTCACCACGGTGTCTCCTTCTTACCTCCAATCCGGTCCTGACCCCACCTTCTACTTGATGATGACAAGAGCCTCCTACCTTTGTTCCTGCTGATTCCTCACCAACAACTCAGTTAACTCACTTCCTTAAAAATTCACTCAAGGGTCTTCAGAAGGTGTGCAGTCTCCGTCTTCATTGATCACTCTTCAAACTTGGTCTTGATGTTTCAGCTCTACTGTTATGCATTCCAATGTCCAGCAGCACAGATGATGCAATTATTGTGGGGGGCATATCATGTGTCAAGCCCTGTGTTAAGTGCCTCCCATGTTCCAGTTCATTTACTCCTCCTAACAACCCTATACATTTGGCACTTTCCTCATTTTACAGATAATGAAATGGGAGCTTAGAAAAGTAGAAGAAGTAGGCCACTGTTTTACAGCTAGAAGGTGGGAGCCTGCATTAAATAGAATGAGGACACAGGGTCTCTGGTCCTGTTGTTGTGGTCATGTACATGGGACAATAGGACCAGTACATGTGCAACAATTAGCAAAAGATGTAAGATGTGTTCAATTGCTTTGTTTTCATAATTTTATTATGGTTTATTTTTTCCCCTCTCCAAATTATAACTGCAACCAGAGCAAAGACTGCACTTTCCATTAACTTTATGTTTTAGAAAAGTTATGCTTCAGTGCTCTGCTGGGCATAAAATGAGCCCCCAGTAAACTGGTGTGAGGGGACAGTAAGCAGCGAGACTGAATACTTATGAACTAAATAGAAGGTATGAAATGTTAAGACAAGTTCAGTGTTCACTAAATGCCAGCTAGAGTGAGAATCTGAAACTCAGAAAGGAGGTAACCCACTCGAGATCACACAGCTCGTTAGGAACAGACTAGGCAGAAACCAGTCCCTCAAACTCCTTGCCCAGAATACCTTCCCCAGAGCCCACTGCCTGCTTGGATCAGCCCAGCTCGCATCATATCCACACCATAGTTTCCCAGCCCATGGGACTCCCTCACCCCAAAATGCACTGCTTTTCTCTTTCTAGCTCTTACTTACACTTAGCTCAAGAGTCATTTCTTAGAAGCCTGGCCAGAATCCTCTCGTCTGGTTGAGATACTCCTCGTGTCTATTTTTCTTTCTTCTACCAGAGCATCCTAGAGGGATCACCCTTACTTGCCTGCCTTTCCTTTAGATTAGAAGCTTTTAGAAGGCAGGAACCATGGCTCCTTTGACTTGGTGAAATGACTGCCTAACACAGCATCTGGCACATAGCCTTCTAACATGGATGGCTTAAAAAAATGAATGACTGCAGTCCCAGTAACCCAGAGTGTGATATAAAGGTCAGAGTCAACAATGGCTTCTTGGAACAAGAGGCAATTGACATGAAAAGGTGAGCCCAGTTAACCAACTGGTGGCAGGTAAAATAACACAACATGTTCCTTTGTTTGACAAATATTTGTGGGCCCCCACGTGCACTGTTTGCTTCTGGGGAGACAACAGTGAGTGGGACAGACATGGTCTTTGCCGTCATATGGAGTTTCTTGCTTAGTGGTGGATGGAGGTAGATAATCAAGAGAAACAATGAATAAGCAAGATAGTTTCTGAGAGTGAGAGTGGTTAAGTGCTTTGAAGAAAACAAAAGAAAGAAATATGATAAAGAATGGAATGGCTGGGATGAGGGAGTCCCCCTTCTGAGAAAGTGATCCAGGAAGGCCTCTCTGAGGAGGTGACATTCAGCTGAGACCCACAAGAGAAGGAGCCAGCTTGATAGATGGGAGTGTTCTAAGGAGAGACTTGGAGCTGTTCAAAGCACAGCAAGAGGACCAGACTGGGCTGGAGCATGGGATGAACAGGAAAGTGGTAGAGATGAGGCTGGAGAAGCAGAGTCCAGATCATGGAGGACTCGAAGTTCTAGGTAAGGAGCCTGGAGGTACTCTAATCACAACGGCTTGACAAGGGTGGGTTTTGCAGGGAGGGGGGTTGGGAGGATGGGGGACAGGTGTAGGAGTGATACATTCTGATTTGTATGTTAGAAGGATTTTCTAGTGTGGGAGTCAGGTCAGAAGAGTGAACGGTGGGTGAGCCGTCCCTTCTGGGTTGAGTCCTGTAGTCCCCAGCAGGACTTCTGGTCAACATTTGAGAAGGAGCCGGGAGCTAAAGACAAAGGGCCATATCTGTAAGAAATGTGTAGGCTGTTTAACTTCCCTATATTTGCTGTTTTTGTAACCCCACATTCTGCAAAATCCTTAGGCCTCATGGATTTGTTTCTGGAGAATGGGGCAATCCGGTGGAGCTGATGATGATAAGGAACCCCAAGGAGTATAGTAGGAGGCCTGTAGGAAAGAGAAAAAAACCACCCAAGTGCCTAAGTCCTGTTGCAAAAAAAGAAAAGAAAAAAGAGGAAGGAGACACCAGAACCAGCAGGTTTGGACTTGGCACAAAGGGAGAGAGAAAGAAAGCTTTTACCGGTAATTCTATCCATTAGTTGTATAGGCAACCCCTTTATCACAGCATTTTATGGCTCAGCCCTCTCAAAAGTAGTGAATGGCATTGCCTAAATAACATGTCTGCATCTCTTACCAACATTTAATTCACTTTTTCCTTGATTTCAGCCCTGGGGCCCTATGTAGACAGTGGATTTTATTGACACTAGGGAACCAGCTTGGGGTACTTAAGATGCAATTCTCACAGCAGGCTCAAGAACAACTTAATCCTAATAAGTTTTGAATTTTCTGCGTGCAGAGGGCTCCGCTGAAAAGCTGGTCCAGCAGTCCAGGGCCCCATTGCCTGTGATTTATGGCAGCTGTTGTAAAAAGGAAACTAACCTGAACACAAGGGAAAGGGCAGTTCGAGACTCTTCTTAATTTCCCTTCCGGTCTTCCTACTGGACAGCAAATATTACTCCACACATTTGAAGGGATGCTATTGGGTTGTTTGTTTTGTTTTTTGTTTTTCCATCTCCAAGCTCACGGATGCTGTGCTCAGCGTGTTACAGTTACTTGCCAAGAGTTATGAAATAATTCTTAAGAAATAGGCCAAAAAGCTACCAGGTGAGTGAAACTAGGTCATGACACCAAGATAGAAGTGTTGCTGGCCAGAAGGCGGCCTGCACGGACAGGTTCATTTCTACTTCCTGCCATGAGCCTGGGCTGAAAGCAGCCATGGCTTCTCATCTCTCATCTCTTTCTGTTGTTTAGCCACCTTGCAAGGTGGAATTCCATCTCAGCATTCAGAATCTGGCTTGGTAGCTCTGTGATGCTGGTAAGTCACTTAGGTTTGCTTTTTCTTTTCTGTTTTTTTGAGTTGCAGTTTTTTCATTTGTAAAAGGTGATGTAGGTGTAGAAGGTGATGATACTTACCTAGGGTTTCTGCAAGTTCAGTTAGAGACTTAAGAGAGTTAAGCACCCAGGTACTCGAAGTTTCTTTCCGTGTAGCAAAATGGTGATGTTGTGTGAAACCCAGCTTTGCCACTTTGCGCCCACCTGACAAAACTGTTGCTTGGGCAAGCTATTGGACACCTGTGTGCCTCAGTTTCCTCATCAGCATCACGGGGATGTGAGGAAGATTAATGTTGTAAACATGTGGAAGGTGCTGAGAACAGCGCCTGGTCCACAGCGAACGCATCCAGTTTTCTTCTTCCTGTCCCCAGAGCGCCAGACACACAGCATACACGTTGGGAATTCATGTTTCTAAGAACTAAATCTCTTGAAAAGTTCAATAGAATTCCCTTTCTTAGAATTCCCCTTTGCATTTGTTTCTGTTTCCTCAGAAAAACACTGCCATGAATCGAAATTTCCAAAGAAATCTCCGGAAATTTAAGTTGAGCAAGCTTTGTAAGAACAGATTTGTGTCAGGCCACTGGCCATACCTTTGGTGTTCTCTCACATTTCACCGTCCCATGCCCCCTTGCCACTCCCCAACCTGTGGCATGGCCCCTCAGTTTCTGTGCAGGGGCAACGTTTCCTGGCAAGGCCTGTGCTCCTTATCCTACTGCTAGTCAGAGGAGAACGTCCGCAGTGGATACGGCCTGTGAGAGGGAGACAGGACGGAGCCAGAGAGGAGGTTGGTGCCAGGAGGGAGCAGCTTCTGAAGAGCTTCTTCATACATGGGCAACTTGGAGGAAGCACCTTAGAAAAGCACAGTCTGAGGACCTTAATGCAAATTTTAGATCACAGTGTCCAACCATGAAGACCTGGCATTGTGCTGTTTGAGTACCTTGTTTTATATCTAGTCTGTCAACAGCACTCCTTAGAGAAAAGGAGTGGTCAAGTCCACAGATGATGGCTCTGACTTAGAACAGAGATCCGGAGGAGAAAGGGGTGCTGGATATTGGTCATTAGCGGCAGGAAAGAAAAGAATGGGACACATGGCTACCTCTACTGCCCCTAGCAACAACGGAGTTGTTTGGGTTGTGGTGTAGGACGCAGGTGCCAGGAGTGAAAAGTTGCTGTTGACTCCAAGGACTTTAGGATATGGCAGGCGACAACTGACCTGTCCTGAAAGTTGCGGGTCAGGTTTTTTATGGCAAATTCTGGTGAAAGGCATCAGTCTATTGTCAGATCTAGAGAAGAAGCCAAAAGAAAAGTGTTAAAATTGGTCCTTCCAACTTACATATTCCTGCTCCCAAGCCATGGTCCAGTCAGTTTCCTGAGCTCAGAGTCACAGCAAACCAGCTGCTCTGAAGAGAGGCTGCAGGTGTAACCAGGGACTTGGAGAGGGAAAAGCAGGTTCAAGACACAGATCTCTCTGCTCTAGCCTGCATCCAGTGACAGCTTGTTGTGGGGAGATGAAGGCTGGTTCATCTCCATTGAACTTGGGACAATCCTGCAGGGCCATTCTAGTTCCAGACTTCCACACAGCATTAGGATTTGATCAAGGACTTTCAGACTCTGTACAGACTATACTCAAATTACTATGCTTTTCTGCTGCCTTGGAACCATGCAGAAAACAGCAGGGAGTGAAATAAAACAGAAACATCACAGTGTCTTCCTGGTGAACACTTGGGCCAAGAGCTGTTGCCAGAGATTGCTTTTCTAGCACTCAGGGGCATGGCGGGTTGGAGGGGCAGCCATATTTAAGCTGTCAAAGTAGACAGCTATTATGTCATGTTTCCTATTGGGTTTTACTGGTAGGTCAACAGAAGGTGCTGACTCATGGAGACACAAATAGCAAGATCCAGAGACAATGTTCTAGGGAGTGCAGACTTGGATGATAGGAGGTGGAATATTAAGGCCTGAGGTAATCACCAACATCCTACATGATTATTCGGAGAGCAGAGTGGTATCCACATGAGCTTTAAAAGAGCTGGAGTCTATTCTGAGGACTCTGTGCTCCATTTTGAATCATCACATCATTCTCCCATCCTCCTGGTCATCCTTCCCTCCTCTCATCCAACCAGCCAGTCATCAAAGATTCCTTTGTGACCTCCTGTATGCTGGGCCCTCTGCTAGGTTCTGGGATGGAAAGTACTAGCTCGAGGAGCCTCCTATCTCTTGGAATTGACGCATCTTTCCAATATAATGGCATCATTGCTCAAATCTCTCAGCTTAGGGGAAATCAGGCAGCAGGAACAAATGATGCCCCAAATTGCAGTGGCTTACAACAATCAAACTTTATTTATCCCTCACATTAATTAATCTTCATAGGTTGGCTGAAATTCTGCTCCACATCCTTTTCATTATGGGACCAAGCTAGTAGGAGCAGCCTCCTCTAGAATAGGCTGAGTGGAAAAATACAATAGTTCTTCCATTGGCACATGGCACATGTCACTTGTGCTCATATTTCATTGGCCAGAGAGAGTCACATGGCCCGGCATGACATCAGCGAGGCAACCCTGGGCAGTTAACAGTTGGCAGTTGGCAGTTAACAGTTGGGAGGGAAAAAATTACACTCCTCCATAGTGCCCTTGCGGAGTTAGGCACGAGGTACAGACCGCAGGCTGAAGGGCACCGGCATTTTGGAGCTCCTTTCTTAGTTCTCTTTATTGACTGGTACATTTTAATTAAGCCCACAGGTTTTTTTTTTTCTTTTTCTGTCCAGCCGTTAGAGACAACCTGTGCCAAAACTAACAGTGAAGAGAAGGCATTAGAATTAGTGTTACTAATTCTATAAATTAAAACTGGAGACCTGCCTAAATGTTCAAGCAAAGTGGAAATCTGCTTTCATGACAGCCCTACGTGGTACAGAGATGTTTTTATAAATTGGGGTATGTTTCTGGACAAGCCACTGGGCTTGAACCCGGGTTTGAATCCTGCCCTGCCTCATTCTAGCTGTGTGATTTTGAGGAGTCCATTCGGGCTTTCCCAAGTTTGAGTTTATCTGTAAGACAAGGGTGATTGTGAGAAAAGGACGTTGTCAACAGCGACACACTGTTCAAATGTTGAACCTTTGAAAAATGTGATGCCCACTAAGAAGTGGGCAGTAGTGTTTTTTGGGGTTTTTTCCCCCATTGCTATGGGAAGCTGGCGCACAGAATCAGAAAGTTTACTACAGCAGCTGAGATGTGCGGAAGCTGGTAACTATCTGCCAGACGGGCTGAGTTTTGATTGTAAGTGTGCCTAGCAAACCTATCAATGAGACATGTGCCTTGACAAAATGCTGACAGTCTTATTTACACAGAGGCAGCTGTGATGTTAGAAAGAAAGGCAGGCTAGAGGTCAATGTCATTTTGAGGGAGATGACTTCCATTTCTCTGCGTGGTTGATTGTTCCAGTTTAGTAAAGATGTGGTATAAACAAGAACAAAACAGTTCTTGAATTTTAATAATAACCCAGTATCTTAGAGATGAAGGCTTAGCAATGATGAAATCCAACTCCTTGTCTGTGGAGATGAGGAAACTGAGACCCACAGGAGTTAATGAGCTAGGTTTTATCACACCTGTTCTTGGCTAGGCACAGCGTTAATTTCTGAGTGGCTATTAATACAGAGAGAAGAACTTACCTGTCTTTTATGTAATGAAGGTGCTAACTCAGTAATCTCTAAAACAGCATTCCCTTTAATATTCAGCATTTGCATTTTGAAACATTTATTCGCTATTTACACATAATCAACTAAAGCATAAAGACCTAACATTAAATTTCCCCGGACATTTCAACATCAGTTACAAATTTGTAATCAAGAGCTTACGTAAACAAATAATTAAAACTATGAATCTAATAAATGAGATTCTTTTACACGCACTAAACACTTTGAGAAGCTGACAACACAAGCACAAAATGTCACGTTGATTACAGAAGTGATTACACTGTGGGGAAATGGTTTTCTGAGACACTGGAAAGCCAGAGGGAAGACACTTGTGTTTTCTTCTTCTCTTGTATAAGGGAGGAGTCTCGCTCATGCTCCTAGGAGGTGGTTCAGCCCCAAAGGGGCTGGCTTCTCTCGGGAGTTCTGGGGACCCTGGGCTGCACTATGGATGTGTTTAGCTACTCCTGTCCTGTCTAGCCCCAGACTTCTGACAACGTTCTTAGTTAATGCATCCTTAGCTAATTCTATCAGGAACTTTACAAAAAGAAGGAGAGCAAGAGTCAGAATGGGAAAGGTCTCCCCTCGGTAATATGTAGCCCACCTGAAAAGTTGCACACCCTTGTGCTGCTAATACCAACAATACAACCCCTAATACTGTGAATTTGCATTTGTCTCTTTATTCTCTTCTAATCTTTACTTTTAATTCATAACTTCCCAAGGTTACTGTTTTTAGGGCTTTCTGGCATCACAGTAATTTTTATACGATATGATTTCTATACCTTCTTTGAGTCACTGAACTCAGCCTCCAGAGCAAAAGTTCGGAGGTTTGGGAGTGCTGACACAGAATCAGCCGTTCCTTGGATCACACTGGGCTGCACAGTCTGAAGTGGTTCTCCAGCATATCCGACTTCCAGCAGCAGGGAGGGGAAAGGGGGAGGGAGAAGGGAGATAGGTCTCTTCCTTTTAAGGGCTCGACCCAGAGTCGTTTATATTACTTCTGCTCATTTTCATTCAGACACTTGGCCACACTAGCAGCACGGGAGGCTGGAAATAGTCTGGCCAGGTGCCCAGACAAGCACGGAGCGTCTTCTTAGTCTAAAAGAAGGGCAAGAACTAGCATTGGGCTATTGTCTAACAGAGTCTGGCACTATCCATGCTTCCAACCACCAAGTGTTTACGGGCCTTCGTCTTCTCACACTTAGACACATTTACACCTTCTCCAAGGGAGATGAACCCCAAACCCCAAATGCTTTGGTGAGCTCAAAACCAGGAGCTCCTGAGCGCTAAGCAATCAGGGTGAGTGTCATTTCTACTGGTACCAGAGCTTGAAGAAACAAGGGATTTCCCCCAGCTTCTCCACACCAATAGACAAGGCCAGGTAGAAACAGGAAAACTACAATAAAAAGTCCCATTCAGAGGAGGCATAGAAAGAAAACCCGTGTACATGACTGCAGCATAGCAATGATCAAATCCCACTGGATGGGAATAAAAGAGACTTTCTTCTTTGCCAGCCAGTGAATCACTTGAGGGGTCCCTCTGGCAATCTTGGTTCTGCCCCCCAGGGGAACCTCCCCTGGCTGACATGTTCTGTAGCTATCGACTTGTCCCCTTTGGAGGGCCTGCGTTGTCCACCTGAGATGGCATTCCAGGTTTATGCCCCTTGAGCGGGGGGTGGCTACAGAGCTATTCCTGCAGGTGTGGGGGAAGAGCCTAGACCTGCCTCTGGGTCAAGGGCTTTGGCAGGTCAGCTTTATAGTTTCAGGGGCAATAAAATTCCCCCCAAGAAGCCCCAAATAGGCTTTAAGTCAGTTTGCTCACACAAGGAGAGCCAAGATCTAGTTTGGCCTAGGTTCATCTCGAAACTGTACTAACTGACCTCCATGCTCTCGATCTAAGTTGTCCCAAGTCCATCTGAATAAACAGGCTTGGGTAGGAAGGCAACATCCTTAGTTCTGTCTTTGCTGCTGCCATGTGGCAGAGATCTCTGGATGGCGGTGCTTGAGAAAAGCTTGGGGACAGAGTCTTATTTTTTTGCTAAAGCTCCTTAGTCCATTCACCTGACCCTGCGAGGGGCTCACATCATGTCATCAGATCTCTCTCACTCTCCACCTGTCCAGATTTGGGCTCCAGATTTATTCTCAGGCCAGCTCCACCAACACCCCTAAGCCTGAGTCCTGATTTTAGGGGAGGACCCACATGATTGCTTTCAGCATCCATGCATACAATCTTAGGGAACTTACTGATTGGCCCAGTTTCTGTCAGCTGCCTACCCTGAATAAGTCGTTATGCCCAGGAGATGGAGTTCTTGGGTTAGCCTGAGTCATTTGGCCACCACAGTGTGGAACATCATGACTGGGGGCCTGGGTAGGACCATATATAGGGCAGAAGAGTCAGCTTCCCCTCACCTTCCACCTACAGTGATCGAGGTGCTCTGAAAGCCAAGAGGAAAGTGTGCTGGCAAGAAAAAATGAAAAAGACCCAGGGCATTTGGCCACCAGCAGGGGCAAAATGCTCTTCAGGACTTGGAAGGCTTGGTAAAGACGGCGGAACTGCTACGGCATGCTTCTCCTTAGTTTCATTCAATAAGATTTGTTAAAACCCAGGCCGTAGCTCTCTAACTGCGCCTCACTAGTTCCCTGTTACTTTGGACAGAGTGGACCGGGACGGAAAGCACAGAGAGACGAGGAAGCATGATCTCCTCCTCAACTCTCAGGGAAGCCCACCTGAGTGAGCGGTGCTCCTGCCGGGGCCCTGTCCCTGGTCCTGCCCACAGCTGGAGGGAGCTGAGAACAAAGTTCCCGTCTCTCTCCTCCTCTTCCCCTTGCCTCCCTCTCCAAGACCTCGTGTCTCATCCTGGTGTTCTTGCCCTGATGGGGCAGCTGAGAGCCTCCGGGTGTGGAGTCAGGCCTGTAGCTGGAAGAGAGGAACTCAGCTTGGCAGAAAACAAACAGGCTTAAAGTAAAATCCTTTATCCCTGGAGGGAGGTGGGAGAGGGCAGAGGCCACCCTCTCCCACACCAGCCCAGCTAGGGAGTGTCCTGTCCTGCACCGGGTTGGAGACCACAGTTCCCCCCGCCCCCCACCTGATCCCGCTTTCTCCAACTGGCTCTGCCCTTCAACCACATATTCATTCCCAGAGCTTTCTAAGCATGAATGAGCACTGTGCCCACAAAGCTGCCGATCTCCACACGCTGGAGAAGCTGTCACAGCAATGAAGCCCTTGGACAACGTCTGTTCTTTGACATCGGGCCCCTCCCCCCTCCGTGCTTCCTGCACCCAGCTGCCCCAAGTTCCTGAAGTGCCCCCTCCACTCGAGCCTTCCTGTGTTTTGGCCCATCTCCCAGTGCCGGCAGGATGGTGAGCGGCAGATGTAGGCCAGAAGGCGCAGGTGCTGGGTGGTTTTGAGAGACGTTTTCCTGGTCTTGTCACTTCTGCCTCTGCAGCAGCCTCCGGGTTAGGAGCCAGACCAGAAGTAGCAGGCAGCCCTCTGGATGGGGGCTTTCTAAGCCCGGGTCCCTTCGGTGCAGTGGCAGCTGGGGACTTCCTTTCTCAGTTCCCCAATACTGGATCCCAACCCACTACCCTCAGGGGAAATGCAGTTGCATCTGGAAATCAGGAGTAACCCAGAGAGTTCTGGAAAACTTTTGGTGAATCTCAAAGCGTTAGCAAGCTCAAGTCAGGGGGCAAGTAGGTTGGGAATTTGCCATTCCCTGAGCTTCCTAGAGTCAGAAGCCCTGTTTGTAGCCCCTGGAGGGGAAGCTGGGCCCTGCTCTGTCCTCGTGCACCACCTCCCTGTGGCTGATTGTGCTTTCGGAAGCTGGCCACCCAGTACCTCTCATTCTGAATACTCCTCTGCACTGTGACCTTGCCACTTGTCCAAAAACCGGCCTCATTAGGTTGTTGGTGAGGATTAAGTCAATTAACGCTTGTAAGTTTCAGGGTACGGCGCCTCACACAGTGTTATATGTTTGCTACTATTCTTACTCTGCACCCAAGCCTTAGGTGCCAAGCAAGTCATCCAGCTGGAATATGTCTCTGAGTCCTTCTGTCTTAACGTGGCAGTTACAGTGGAACTTACTAAGAGCCATATTGGGGACAATTGGGAGACAATTCACCATAAGTTGAAAGAAGAGTGTCTGGTACATAATAAACGCTCAATAAATATTAGCTGTGATTACTGTGGCTCTTCGTACTTACCATGGTACAGATCCCAGGCCAGAAAGTCAGGTGTGCCGGAAATAACAGCATCTCTTTATTTTCAGTGAATCATCTTGATTTCGTCTCCAGCTTCACACTGCCTCAGTCCTTTTTGGTTTCTCTTCCCTGCGTCCTCCAGAGTTTGTGACAGGGACCTGACATCTTACCTGATCTCCCGGTTTCTGGAGGGTCCCACTGGTCATCAGCCTGCCACCCACTAAGATGCCTGTGGTCTCTGACCGGGAGGTCTCTGCCACTTCCGTACCACACTTGGGACTCGAGGTCTTGGGCGAGCTTGGGGGTCTCTGCCCAGGGCCAAGTCTCCTGATGTGTCATTTCCAGCCAGAAGCTCAGAAGACTTCCAGGACTCACCGACCTCTCTCAAGCTCTTACCTCTTGCCCAAGTCCCAGGAAATCTCTTCTTAATCCAGAGGAAAATCTTTTGTTCTCATACCTTGTCCACCTCAATGGGTTTGGGAAACAAAAGTCTGGGCACAAGTCTCTCCAGAAAGAAACAGACTCGCAGGGCCTGCCACATGCCTGAGCAGGAGCAGGGAAGGGTGACAATCCGGGGGAAAATCCTACATCACCGTCTCACAAAGCCCTCTGTCTGCCACATCTGTCCCCATGAGCCACCACGCAGAGAGGGGCTCCCTCACAGTCACCAAGAGAGCACCTCCCAAGTGCCAGGCAGGGAGGCAAGCTCTGACAGAAAAGAAAGAGCTGACCTACCCATGAGCCCTGCCCTCAATGAGCTGTTCCCCCTGAGGGCTGGCTCTCAAGCAGGGGTAATGTGGCCCCCAGGGGACATCTGGCCATGTCTGGAGACATTTTCGGTTGCCATGGCTGGAGCGCGGCGGAGTGGGGAGGTAGGTTAGTGATCCAGGCTTCTAGTGGGGTGCTGCTAACGCCCTACAATGCACAGGACAGCGTCCTGCAGCAAAGAATAATGCAGTCCCCAATGTCAATAGTGACGAGGATGGGACAAGACAACTGTCACGCGAGGCAGAAGAAAACATCCAGACGTTTGTCGGAGAGGCTCGTCCAACAGAGATCACCAAAGGGCACCTCTCTAACCAGAGAGAATATTCCTGGGGAGCTTTTTTTTTTGTAATCACAGAGGAATGACCTAGGGTAAGAAAGAGCTGAAATTTTAGCTCATAGTCCTTTCCACACAACTTGAGGCATCAGTGGTCTAGAAAAGTTGTGGAGAGCTAACCCTAGCCAGCTCCACAGGCCTGGCAATCTGAGCTACAGCAGGCTACTGTCATGAGGTCTGGGGCCAGAGAAGAACCTATACAGGCCCAGGGACAGGAGAGGAGCTGCTGGGGGCTGCCCTTCTCCTGCTCAGGTCTGTGACGCTGTCATCCGCACAGTGAGCAGCGAGCAGGCTGCTCAGATGAGGAAACTGTTCCTGAGGTTCTTGATCTAGGCCTCATGGCAAGTCTGCCCAGGGATTCTGAGAGCTTCAAGGAAGGGCCTAGGTGGTTTGTTTTGCTTTGTTTTTTTTTTTTTAAACTCTGTAGGTAATTTTAATGTGCAGGCAGATTGAGAGATCTGTTTTACCAAAAAATCATGTCTCGTTGTTTTTGCTGTGGAACATAATTCAGAACTATTTCCATGGCGGCTGCCTTGGGTGGGAGGGAAAGAGTGGGTAGAGGTGGTGGTATTGGTGTCTAGTCCAGAAAGACGGTGGGCTCAGCCATGTGGGAAAGTCCTTCTCTGATGACCTTGACCGTGGAGGGCATAGGCTGAAAACTGTGGGATGGGGACATGCCCTGTTTCAAATTTCAAACATGAAAGGGGTCTGTTACCCAAGATGTGAAGATCTGTATTTAGAAAATAGATCATGTCAAGAGTTTACTATTTGCTTTTATTTTTAGCCTCTTCCAGGACATGGAAAATAAAGTTCAATTTACAGAAACCCAGCATTCTTAATGACGGAGCAGCCAAGCACTTCAAGGGTCTCTTTATTTCCTGCTCTAGTTGGGGGTGAGGGGAGGTCCCAGCCCACCCCCTCAAATATTCTGGCAGGGTTCTCTCTGAGGCTACACCCAGCCCTGGAGCCATCTTGTCCTCTCTGATGGCTTCAGTGGCCTGCTCTGTGCTGCTGACCCTCAGCTCTATGCCCCAGATGATCTTTCTCCAGCCGAGCTAGTCTGCTTCCTCCTGGGTGGACAACATTCTCAAACTCAGCATGTCAACAACCACTGAATCATTCCCATGTCCAGTCTCCCAAGCTGGATTTTCTATCTCAGTGATTAGCGGGCAAATCCACATTCCTCATTCTCCCTCACCAACTCCACTTGCCAAGAGCCACTCATTCCAGAAGGTTCTCTGTTCTCAATATCTCCCATTTCAGTCCTGTGCTGTCCTTCTCCAAGGCCTCCGTGCTAGCTCAGGCCATGATCACTCCACACCTACACCATGGCAATAGTCTCCTCTGTGACCCTCCTGGTTTTATTACTAGATTATTCTCTACCTAGAAACTAGAGTGATTTTCTAAAATGTACCAATAGTGAGCTTATGACTTGTGGAAGCTTTACTATATGTGCATCACTCTGCTGAGCTCTCCTTACATGCATAATCTCTTTAAAAACCTCCCAAAAAACTGGATGAAAAAGATATTCATTATCCCCATTTCACAGATACGGAAACTGGGACACAGAGAGGTTAAGTATCTTGTCTGGGGTCACACAGCCATTAAAAGGAAAAGTCTCTGCTCCAATGTTACTCTCTTGTTTGGAATCCTTCAGTGACTCCCCGAATATTGACCTTCAGGGCAAAATGTACTTTCAGTTTGGTGACAGGGTCCTTTATGACCTAGGTTTAGCCTCTCTGTCTGGACTTATTACTCACCACACTTCCCCCTGAGCCCTGGGTCTCCAGCTCATGGAGCTGCCTACAGTTGCTTGGAGTACCCATGCCTCCTCCTGCTCCCCGAGGATGCCTTCCCCATCCGGTCTGTGAGGCAGACCCATCTCTCAAAGTTCAGCTTAAAGGTTTCTCCTTCATGGAACTTTTCCAGAGTTTGTCCCACTCCCACCCCTTAGAGAATGAGCTTCTCAAATTCTGGGCTTGGCTCTCATCAGGCTACACATTATGACTTTGTCACCAGCCATGAGAGCAGGGGCCAAATCTTCATGTGCTTGTGCATTATGGGTATTTACTGTGGGTGCTTTGTGGCCTCATTACTTAAAGCTGCCTGGAGAGGGTATTTCTCACTGTCTCGGTGACTGTCTCGGTGGTGTGGGCGATAATGATTGTGAAGTTAATGTCCCTTAGTGTAAAGAAGAGTGTATCCGTGGCAAGCCAGTTGTCCTGGGGTTGGGTAGCACGGTTCAGGGAGCAGGGCTCCCTCAGGACAATAGAGAGCTAAGGAAAGGTGGGAAGAGCTGGCCAGTGTCCTTTGGGTTCTAAATTTCTCAAATTCCCAGAGGGGTCTTGTGAAGCTAGAGCCTGTCGGTGATGCAGTAGAAAGTGCCAGGTGGAGATTCTTGGCTCAGGCTCCAGTATGGCTCTCCTCCATTGTCTGTGGCTTTGATTAGTCCCTTTCCTGTGGGATGGGAGCCCATCCCCCCCAGTCCCTTCCCAGGCTTCTCCTGTCCCACTCCTGTGGGAGTCTTCCCAGGCCAACTCTGAAGACCTTTCCTCACCCCACGTTTGGTTCTCAGAAGCCCTGCCTCACCCCTTAGCCCACTGCCTGAGCAAGTCTGCTCCTGCCCCTGGCTTCAACAGCCTTCGTTGTAAAAGGGAGCAATTCCTTGCTCCTCAGCGCAGCACACTTGGCAGTGGGTGCCAGGGGAGAACCTGGAAGAAGTGCTTTCGTTTCCTCAGGACTGAGGATGCGGAGGAAGCTCCACGGAGAACTAATATTGAGCCATAATTTAAGCCCAAGCCGTGGGGAGCTGAGGTTTGGGGAGTGGGGCAGCCTGCTGTTCCTGTTTTACTTCCTGTGCTTCTCCAGCCCCTGGGCTGAGGCCTGACACGGTGGAGGGCGCCCAGCAGACTGGAGGGGTGTCCAGAACTCGCTCCCCCCAGGGCTTCCTCTGCCGCAAACCACCCTCCAGGGGAGGCCATCTCTCCTGGTGGCCAAGCGGGGCAGGACTGCCCATCTCACTGGCTCACAGAGGCATGCAGGAAGAGTGTGTAAAAAACCTTGAGTCAGTCTCTACAAAGAGCTGTATCTTTGCTGACAATGGATCAAGTTGGTCTCTTAGACATACTTAGGCTTAAGTTCTTCCTCCAAAGGGCTGCAACAGTGCCCTCCTCTGAGCCCTTCCTACATGCCTCCAGGAATGTGACTCCCCAAATATTGACCTTCAGGGCAAATGCACTTTCAGTTTGGCCACAGGGTCCTTTATGACCTAGGTCCTCATCACAATAATTTGTGCCTTAGCCCTCCTCCCTCTAATTCTTAGCTGCCTGTGTTCCTCATCTTCATATTCTCAGCGCCTAGCTTGGAGCCTGGCCTTGGTGGGGAGCTGAATATGTGTTGAGTAGGCATCACTGGGAGCTAATGGACCTTGGCAACACACCATCTCAACATGCTGTCAATTCTTCCCTCGTTATTTTATTGTCGCACTCTTCATTATTATTATATTACTACTGCCATATATTACTTCTTATCTGTAACAGTATATATGTTTTTACTAATATATTATTTGTAGTATATTACTAATATTATGTGCTATTACTATAGGCAAAAGCACTAATAGAAGTCTCATGTATACAGAAAGGAAATAAACACGACTCTGATGACATATCTCTCTCTCCTTTTCTCTGCTCCTATCTCCTTTGCTTTCATAGGACCTTTGCATATGCTGTTCCCCCTTCCTTGCCACTCCCCTTCCTTTCATTCCTCCTCCATCCACTCACTGTTCAGAACCCAACCCACATGCCACCCACTTGCCTGATCTCCCGGAGACTGAACAAGACCGTCTTTGGCTTCAAGACACAGAATTATTATGTCTCTTTATGTGTCTACCTCTTCTGCTAGAATGAGGCCTGACTTCCTTTCCATGCCTAGCCCAGGAACGCGTGGGACATGTGCATTCACTCACACATTCAACAAATGCTCTTTGAATGCCGTCCACGTGCCAGGGCCCAGGGTTCCATTGACAAACTGTCCTTGTGGTAGCCAACCTCCAAGATGGCCCCCAACAATCCTCATCTCCAGTATTCATGCCCTTGTCTGGTGTCTTCCCACCTGAACGGAGATTGGACCATGTAGCCCACAGTCACAGACTGACTTTTAGGCTCTGTAGTCTCAGATTCTATCATAAAAGCATATTCAGCTCCCTCCCTGGTCTCTTGGATTGCTGGCTCTAGGAAGGGCCAGCTGCCCTGTCAGGAAGACTATCAATGCAGCGCCAACAAACGTCCAAGAGAGGAGCCAGCTGGGCAGCAACCGTCAGCCGTGTGAGTGAGCCACTTTGGAAACAGGTCCCCTGGGCTCCGTCAAGCCTTCAAACGATGACAGCCCCCCTGGCCTGTGGGAGAACCCTGAGCCAGAGCTGCCCTCCTGAGCCACTCTCAAACTCCTGATCCACAGATGCCAGGATCATGGTTGTTTGAAAACACTAAGTTTGGAGATGATTTGTTATGCAGCGATAGATAACTGATAACTCTTCTCGTCATGGAGTTTACATTCTAGTGGAAAAATTAAAGGAACAGCATCTATCCCTCATTATTTGCCCGTCATTTTTTTCCTTCCTTTTCTTAGGCCGAGACCACTAGATGGAGATATACTAAAACGTACAGGACATGAAAGTGGTTTTTCCGGCATGGGTTTTGTCGAATCCTCACGACAACCCTTTGTAGACATCCCATTATTTTCCTCACGGGGGTGGAGGCTCCAGGTCATTCAGCTACTAGCCAGCAGAGCTGGGATTCAAACCCATATCTCTTTGAATCCAGAATTCATTGTTTGGCCAAGATCACACATAGAACTGGAAGAAAGTTTGAGGAGGGGTGATTTCAGAGGTCATCTGGTCCATTCCTTTGCCCTGGGCAGGGCCAAATCCAGATGATCTCCAGAAGAAGTTATTTACAAATAACTATCTTAAATTCATGCTAGAGAAAAGAAAAGAAATTCCGGAACAGCTCAGTACAGCTTAGACAAGGATTTGCCGGTTTAACATTCTCATTAATGTCTCACGTAAGTCATTCATTGGCTAAATATTTATTAGGTGCTTCCTGTGTGTTAAGCCCAGTGCTGCGATAGGGTTAGGTGTGCAGATGCATTATCATCATGCAAGAACAGGGCGGGGGCACCGAACAGACTGACAAGTCAGAGATGCCCGCAGCTGACGCTAAGTGAATCCTGACAATCTCGTGGGGGTCTGGCAGCATGGAAGGGCATGCAGGCAGACGGGACAACGCATCAAAGTCAGTCAGAGGTGCCTGAGAATGGCTTATTTCAGCCTATGGCTGGAGTTGACAGGAAGTGCTGGGGAGGGGTGAGCAATGGGATTCAGAGATAAGCAGGGGCCAGATCAGTGCCAAGGTAAGGAATTTGCTCTTTATCTGGAAAGCACTGGGGAGCAACTTGAGGTTTGGGGTAAGGCACTGATATAATCAGATTTCATAGTAGAACAGTTCTTCCATTGGTGATGTGGGTGATGAATGGGAAAGACCAGTTAGGGAGGATATCGCAATGGTTTGGCCAAGAGATGATGAGGAGCTGAAAGAGGGGGAAAGGTGGAAGAGACATTGAGGAGAGCTTTACGAGTGGATAAGTTAAGACTTGGCAACTGCTGGTTTGTGGGGGGCAGGGAAGAAGGGAGGAGGCTCAGGGACTGATTTACCAGGCTTCCTGGCTCAGGCACATGAACGGGGGGTAGTGCCCTGTGCTGAGATGGTGATCAGGAGGAGGAACAGGTCTGGGGCAGAGTTACTGAGATCTTATTATGCCTAGACTCCTTAGGGCAATCACAATTTCAGATGAAGAAATCAAGACTCAAAAAGTTGATGAGATTTATTCAAATTCACCTGGACAGAATAGTGTCAGAGGTGGGACTCAAACCTAGGTCGTCTTTTTTTCTGGAATTATTTTCCCATGCCTAAGCAGGTTTACTTTGTAAGAAATGTAAGGAGGGCTTAGTACAGAGTAATGTGTAATAAAGCAAACATTTCCATACATTGACTTGCCATTTTTATATTTGTTCATGTGTTCATTCATTCATTCATTCAACAAAACTTACTGATCACCTACCATGTGCCATGCAGGTGGGGGTGCAGGGGTGAACATAATAGACAAGGACATCACACACACCAAACCTCTCCACCTCTCGTCTCCCCTTTTCTATGGAGATAGGCAATATGCAAATAAGCAAATACTGACAAAATATACCACCAGAATACAGAGTGTGGCGGGAATGACAGTGTGGATGCTTTTTTGGATAGAATGTTCCAGAAGGGCTTAAGACCTCATCACTCTGATCAAGACCAAAGTAATGAGGGAAAGTCATACAAAGATCTGAGTAAAGGTGGGGGGGGCAGACTTCTAATGCCAAGGTCCGGGGGTAGGAACCAACTTGAATATTCAAGGAATTGCAAGGAAGCCAGTGTTCCAAGAAAAGAGTGAGTGAGGATGAGAACGGTAGCAGATGGAATTGGAGGCAAGGGTCAGCGCCTGGAGGATTTGTGAGATGAGATCAGGAGTTTGAATGTTCTAGGTGTGATAGAAAACTCTTGGAGATTTGGACATCATCTATTAATTTACTTTTAAATTTTACTTTTTCTTTCAAGGTACTTGTAGATTCACATGCAGTTGTAGGAAACAATACAGGGGAATTCTGTGCACCCTTGTCCCATTTCCCTCCAACTGCAGCATTGTGCTAAAGCAAATGCAATGTCACACCCACGAGCGCTCACTGTGGTTTTAATTTGCATTTTCCTAATGGTTATGTTGTTCGAATGGTTTTCATGTTCTTATTTACCATCCATATATCCTCTTCAGTGAAATCTTTGTCTTTTGCTCACTGTCTATTTTTAAAAATTTTTAGTAGTTTTTTGTTGCCCGAATTTGGGAGTGCTTTGTAGACTCCGGACACGAGTCCTTTTGTCAGATAAGTGACTTGCAAACATCTTCTCCTGGTGTGCGGCTTGTCTTTTCATCCTCACAGAGCCTTTTGCAGAGCAAAAGTCTTTAATTTTGAGGAGGTCCAATTCATTACTTTTTCCTTTTACGGATTGTGCTCTGGGTGTAAATCTAAGAACCTGTGCTCAGCCCTAGCGTCCATAGTTTGTCTGCCGTGGTTGTCGCGGGCAGTGGAAGTATAAACTGACTACAGAAACGGAGGGCAGAACGGAGGGCCCACTTAAGATTCAAGGGCAGGGGGCGCCTGGGTGGCTCAGTGGGTTAAAGCCTCTGCTTTCGGCTCAGGTCATGATCTCAGCGTCCTGGGATCGAGGCCCGCATCGGGCTCTCTGCTCGGCAGGGAGCCTGCTTCCTCCTCTCCCTGTCTCTCTGCCTTCCTCTCTGCCTACTTGTAATCTCTCTCTCTGTGTCAAATAAATAAATAAAATCTTTAAAAAAAAAAATAAAAAAAATAAATAAAAAAAAAAGATTCAAGGGCAGGTGGCAAAGCAATGGGAGAGGGAAGAGGCTTCAAGGCCCTTCCTACTCCCTGGAGGGGACTCTGCAGGGTCCAAACTCCTTCCCCTTCTAGTTTGAGTTATATGGACACTGAAGATGGTCATCTTGTCACAGGACCACAGGCCTAGGCTTCTCCCTGCCTCAAGAATCCTCATAGACCCTGAGAAAATTGGCCTTTTTGTTCATGCCTTTCATGGCATCTCACGACTGACTTCTCACAACAATTCTGTAAGGAAGAAATTATTATCCCCTTTTACAGAAGATACAACTGAGGCCCAGAGAAGGGCTGGGACTAAACACAAACCTTCTGATATCCAGAGTGATGATGATTCTTCTCTACCAGCTGACCCTGAATTTCCACCACCAATCATTGCTTGAGGTCAACGGTTCTCAAAGGATTGTTTGAGGAACTCCCAGATGTCTTCCAAATATTTTCAGCGGGTCTTCAAGGTCAAAGCTGTTTCCCTAATAATACTAAGACCTTATCCGCTTTTTCTCTGTGTTGACTTTTTCACTAATGGTGTGAAAGTGAATGTGGGCAAAACTGCGGATCACCTGAGAGTGAATCAAAGCCGTGACCCCCCCTGTCCTGGTTGCCATTGTATTCTTCAGCCCCATCCACTCACGGAGCCAAAAATAGCCAGTTTCGCACTGTGATTGCAATTACAAGGAAACAGTACAGAAAGCATTTCTGCTGCACCTCAAAGTGAAACTGTTTTCTTGAGGAACACTGTTTCTCCACTGATTTGAGCTGCAAGCTAAACTGTCCTCATCCCCCCACCCCCCGGCCCTCTCCTCCAGAATATAATTAGCACACGAGAGAATGACTGATGAACTCAAGGTATTCAGCCTTGCATGTATGGCTTCTTACCAAATGAACAAAGCAAGGCTGTCACATAAAGGAAAGCAACCAATAATATTTTTTGCTACGGATAAAATTCAAGCATTTGAGTGAAAATCAAAAATTGGGGGAAAAGCTCATTCGCTCCTTTGAGTTTGACAGCTTTCCAATATTTAGACTTTTCTGATAATATCAGTGGTAATATTAATAAATGCAATTTATTGAAATAACATAAAGAAATGTGCTTATACTTAGAGGAGCTGCATAACTCCGTAAACTCAGAGGTTCTGAGTGACCAGTACACAGCAGAGCAAATCGGTGTGGGTCAGAGATCCATTTGAAGCTTAAGGTCCAACAGAATAGGAATGTTTCATTGGTATGGTTTCAGATTCCACATTGCAACTAATCTTTGGGAAACTTCCACTTGCCAAGTTTTAGGGAGCATCAAGGAAGAATATCCCCAATTATCTGAAGAGACTATCGAGCACTCTTTGCTTTCCCCACTGCCCAGCTGCAAGAGGCTGGACTTTCTACATGTACTTCAACTGAAACACGTTGGAGGAGAGGGATGCCGAAGGAGAGTGGAGGCCCCAGCTGTCTTCCATGAAGCCAGACAGCTGAAACACAGCTGAGCCCCAACCAGCCCCAGCCCCCTGTCACTTACAGCTCTTCCCTGCAGAGCTCAGAACATTTCATCTACCTCTTAACCACTGCCTCCCCCAAACTAGGGTCCCTGTCCCTCGACCCCAGGGAATTTTCAGCATCTCCTAGAGGTGAGGATCAACCTCCCCTCACCTCCAGCTCTTCCCAGGGGGTCAGGGTTGGTGTTCCCAAACTTCTAACTGTCCCAAGACAGGGCTCCCAACTCCCCTAGGCTCTCTCCACTGCCCCAGGAGCCTATCTATGGCCAAGTAAACATGGTCTAACCTACCTTTGGTGGGGGTGTGGGTCCTCCAAGTATCACTGAACCCAGTGCATGGGGTGTGGGTGGTCTGAGCCTGAAGACCTCCCAAGTTCCTGCCTCCAATTCCCAAAGAGAGTGCTGAGCCTTTTTGCTTGGGACCCACTTCCCAAATGAATGGGCAGATGATGGTGCTCACTGTCAAATTTGACAACAACAACTAAGCAACTTTCGTATTAAAGATGGACAACCGTAAAATGAACTTTACCCTAAATCTTTATTTTCAAATTAATACATATGTATTTTAAAAATCCCTCAATTTTAATTTCAGTAAATTATCATTGCAAATATCACTAGGCACAACCCATATAAACAAAAGCTCTTTTAGGTCCTCAATAATTTTTAAGAATCTAGAGAGGACAGAAAAGTTGGAGAACTGCTTTCTGCTAAAATGGTGAGGGCTCCTACTGGCGGCTGGAAGCAAGTGATGCGTTACCCGGGGGTCCCAGCGCCCCCATGCTGTCCGCTGTCCCCAGGAGCCTGTGGCCAAGTAGACAAAAATCTAACCTACCCTGGGTGGGGGCATAGTGGGGGCCCTCCAAATATAACTGACATTAGCATCCTTTTCCAGATTATTCCCCAACTCCAGGCTTCAACATCACCCTAAAATAAGGGACTTGACTTCAAAGGACAGCTGAGAATGCTAACAGGGGACCCAGGGCTCTGATAAGGGCGCCCACCCTTTCCTTCTCCCTTTCCTGCTCTCCCTCCTGATGGACAGAACATGGACCACCTTGAGGCAGGCCAACTTTGGTCTCAGTCTCAGCCCCGCTTTTAGCCAGCAAGGGGACCCTAGGCAAATCTTTCAATTCTCTGGTTTCCATAAAGCAAGAGCCCTGCCTGCCTTCCCTTACTGAGATTGTGTTGAGGATTAAACCAAGGAACAGAAACATATCTGTAAGAGGACTTACAAATGTAAGTGATGAACATTGCCGACAAAGAAGTCTCATACACATGTATAGCCATTCATCTCATAAACATTTACCAAAAGTGTGACCCAATGCAGGCTTTGAAGGCAAAAACAGTAACACAGAGCTCTAGCCTGCAGAAAGCTCTTTGCCTAATAAGGTAGAAGAACACCAAAGACTACAAGACAGTGTGATATGGTAGATCATTGAAATCTTAGCCAGTTTTCTCCCCAAGCTCCTGTTCATGCTCCTTGCTGCCTTATGACCCTTTTCTGCAGACAACGAGATGGTGCTGCATCTGGGCTTTGGCAAGGGGATGAGTCCGAAGAATTCGGGAAAAAAATATTTGGGATGTTTTGTCAAAATCCTGCCCTTGAGGCAGCCTGGAGGTTTAGACAAAGTGAGGCAGGATAAAGCTTCCCCTTCTCCTCTAAGACTAGAAACTGGGCTTTGTGGGCACCCTGGAGGGGAGACATCAGGCAAGGGGGGGCGCTGGGGCTCCAGAGGAAAGGGAATCACATGGAGCAGGGCAGTGCGGAGTTCATTCCAACAAAAGCCATTCAACCTCGGAACCCGGTGGCTTCCTGGAAACTGAGACCTCTGAGCAGCACAGATCAGCGGTGCTGGGGAGCCCCGCTCTCTGTCCTCCTTGGCATCTGACCTTCTCGTCAACAACCAGCATGTTGGCTGCTCATCAGCGGGAGTGGCTCCCATGTATGCACTCAAGACTTGGCTCAACCACATTCTGACTCTTCTTGTATAGATAACTGTTCTTCCTGGATGGCCTGAGGCTCTGAGTTGCTAAGGGGTAGAAGGGAAAGACTCATAGGAGCTTGGGCTGGGGTGATACCAAAGGGAGCCAGTCGGAGACCTCCTCTTGTTACCAGAGAGATAAAAGCTTGAACAGAAATGGGCAGGGAGCAGCAAGAGTACAGAGGAAGTGACTCATTCTTCCAGGCCTTTCTGGGCAGGAAGCGGATGGGAGGAAAAGGGTCAGGGAAGGCTTCACAGAAGAGGTGACATTTGAACTGGGTGTGGGCGTCGGGCCACCGGTCATCTCCACAGAACTCAGCCTGCGCAGCTGAGGACAAAGAGTCTGTTTCCTGGGAAGGAGGAACACATTGAGAAGGCACCACTGGGAACCAGAAGTCAGGTAGAGAGCCAGCAAACTCCAGCTCTTCTCTAGAAATCGGTGCATGGTTTTTTCCAGAGCACAGATACCTATTTACGTTCCTATCCACTGACGAATAGTGATCGATACTCCCTGTGTCCCTAGCTTTAGGATGGGTAAGTGGTGAAACAACAGCGGAAGATCCAAAAGTGATTTATTGAGGACACGATGTCTATCAGACGCAGTGTTATTCATTTGCGTTCATTAGTCCCTTTTGTCCCATGATGGAGTGTTTTAATCCTGAATTTATAGATAAGAAAACAGACTAAAGTCCCTGCAGCTGGCTAAATGACAGAAACAAGATTTGAACCCGTAGCTTACATTCCACCTGGACTTCAGCTTGGACAGCTTAGAATTTAGTTGGATGGTTACGGAACAAATGCTTGAAAGGGTAAATAACACGAACGGTAAGCTCACATTTGGGGGAAGTGTCCTTCCACACACCCCTGTGCTTACCCTCATCGGAAAGCCCCGTTGGTCCTCCCTCTAACTTGGACCCCACACCTGTCCACGTCTCTAGATCTTCACTCCGCCGTCTATTCCTCCTCTCGTCTAGACCACGCACTAGACTGGACACGGAGTACAAGGTCTTGACAGGAAGAGTGTTGGCCTCTGCCATCGGGTTTCCCACAGTCAGAAAGGGGAGCGGGTAGAATCCGCTCATGGTCCCCCAACATCCACTCGTCCTTCTGCTGACACAACAGAATCCCTGGTTTTTAGCTGGGTAAATAGATGCTCAGAATAAAGACCGTGGTTCCCAGCGTACTTTGTAGCTGCAGGTGGTCATGTGACCAGGCTCTGACCAAAGGGATTTGATTGGATAGGATGCCTGCAATTTCGGGCTCCAGCCCTTAAAGGGAAAAGGTGTGACTCCCCCTCTCCTTCCATCCCTTCCACTGGCAGGAATGAGGATGTTGTGTTGAGCTATTTTGGACCACGTAAGTGAGGCAACACCTAAAGAACGGCAGAACCAGTGAGTCTGCAAAGCCGAGCTGCCCTTCCAACTCCAAGTTTTACATGAGAGAGGAAGAAACTTCTGTTAAGTCATTTGGAGATTATATATACATCCAAATAAATACAGGGGAAGAAAAGATTGGAAAAAAACCCATCACTCAGGTATATAATCTGTATAAGTACAAACTATAATAAATGCAGCAAAAACCACATAGCATTTTTCCTGAGAGAATAGAATTTGGGAGGGGGGCTAACTTATAATTGTCAGTTAAGGAAGGTTTCTGGCTTAGTTCAGGCTACTCTAACAAATTCCACAGACTGGGTGGTTTCAGCAACAGACATTTATTTCTCACAGTTCTGGAGGCTGGGACGTCCAAATGAAGGTGTTAGCAGATTCTGTGTCTGGCGAGAGTCCTCTTCCTGGCTTGTAGACAGCTGCCTTCTCGTCGTCTCTTTACATGGCTGAGGGAGAGAGGGGATGGTCTCTTCCTGTCTTTATAAGGGCGCTAATCCCAGCATGAGGATCCCGCTCTCATGACCTCATCTAAACTGAATTACCTCCCAAAGGTTCCACCTGCAAATACCATCACTTTGAGAGTTAGCACTTTGAAACATGAATTCGAGGGCTCATGAAACCTCACTCATATCAGCTACGCTGAGAAAGGGATGTTTAAGCTGAGATGGATTGCATGGATAGCATTTGGTCAGGGAAACATGGAGGAGCAAGGAGGGAGAATCTGTGAAGATTCCGAGGCCATCGAGAATTTAGCCACAGCTGGAACCCCAAGAAAGGCCATGAGAACAGAGCCTCTCTGTACCTAATCATCAGCCACTTCTCAGGCTCACCATCCTCCCCCTGCCATGGGGGATAAGAGCCTGGGCCCCTCAGAACCTAGACATGAGGATGTACAATGACTTCTTGAGGGGATGGCCGGTGCCCCCCAAAAGATCTGGAAGGCAGATGCAAACATTCTCCCAGAAAGGAGCCCCCCAGATTCAAGTCAGAGAAGCCGAGTCTGCAGTGGGGGCCCAGGAGGAACGTGAGCCTGGGAGCAAGGGGACGCCGGGGGTCGGAGCAGATCAGGAGGAGAGGAACCAGACGGGGGTATAAGCTGAGGCTCCGAGGTGTTGGGCGGAAGCCACATGCCCAGAGCTGCTCGCTGTTGAGGGCTTGGTGTAGGGGCGTGTGTGGTTGTGGGCTCGGTGCCGCTTCTAAACTGTGCTGGGCACAATGGCAAATTCTCTCAATACAGAATCTCTCTGAATCCTCACACACTGACTCACGTTATGAAGAAGGCATTATCTCCGTTTTAAAAATGAGGGGGCTGAGGCTCAGAGAGGAGGTCACCCACCTGGTCTGAAGTCACCAAGTGGGTGGTGCTGGCCTGGCGCGGGGGGTAGATCCGGGGCTCGTCTGACTTAGCACCCCAGTTCATGTGGGGTAACACAACACATTCACCCTGTCCAGGAGACCACTTGCGCAGGGTGTGGAAGACTCTTGGCTAGGAACCAAAGATGGTCCACAGCTGTGTTCGGGTTGACTGGTCCATGATCTAAACAAACACACAACTGAATTGAATGCCTGTAGGCAGAGAATGGACTTTGCAGATTGTCATAATCTCCCCCCACTTATTTTCATCTACTCCCTGCCATGGCCCCAGAGATATTTCAGTGTTAACGTGGCCTTCATTCTAGAAAATCCTTCTTTAGCACTAGAAGCCAGTTGAGGAAGCTTGCCTGAGCTCCTTTTCCAGTCACTCCGGGAATACATCAGAGACTTGGAGCCTGAGTCGTTGTCTGATACATTACATACCAAATATCTGGGATCTACAACACAATTCCTCTCCTATCAAGGATGTAGGCAAGGATCCTGCTTTGCGAACTAGCCATTATGTGCACACTGCAAGCAAGTGAAGAAAGACTGGATTGGCTGGGTCCTTGCCTGGTTTTCTTTTCTTTCTTTTTTTTTTTTTTAAGATTTTATTTATTTATTTGACAGATAGAGATCACAAGTAGGCAGAGAGGCAGGCAGAGAGAAAGGAGGAAGCAGGCTCCCTGCTGAGCAGAGAGCCAGATGTGGGTCTCGATCCCAGGACCCTGAGATCATGACCTGAGCCGAAGGCAGAGACTTAACCCACTGAGCCACCCAGGCGCCCCTTGTCTGGCTTTCTTTAGGAACAGGGGGCTAGGTATGGTATGTTCTCTGGAGCTAGAATACGGCAGGTAGGCAGCTGGGACTCACTGCGGTAGAAGGTTCGAGCAAGCATGCTGTCTGAGAATGTCTGTGTCTTTTTCCTGCATTTCCTCCCTTGAAATAAGCCAAACTGTCTCATAAAGATGAAGGGAGAAGAAAGGTTGTATTTTGGGACTTTATTAAAAAACAAACAACAATCACAGCAAAACCATGTCTTTGTGGCATCCAGGCACTTGAGTCTTAACCCCTGGGTTTCCCGTCATACTCCCCGTCTGTCCGGTCTGGAGTTTAACCTGACACCATCATTAGGCCCAGAGTTTTCTTTGCAAAGCGCTGGCCTCTGAATCCCGGGAGTGTTTGGAAGCACAATTTGCAGATCTCCTCTTGCCATTTAGAGGAGCAACGATTTAGTTCAAGGGGGTAGTTAAAGAACTTTGAGTTCCTTTGGTTGCAAGTTGCCTTGGGCAAGGGAAGTCGTTTTCCTGAACTCAAAATAGCCATCTGTGTGTTAACTACTCTTTTTTTTTTTTAAGATGAAAGTAAAGGCATTTTTTTTAAACCAAGATAAATTTAAGTTGTCCATAGTATGTCTAGTGAAAAGCTATCATGGAGGGGCTTATGTTTCCTGAATGCCTTGAAAATTAAAGTTTAGCATAAAAGATAGGATTGAGTGCAGGCAGGATCCCTGAGAAGGAAACCAGCACCCCTCTCTGTTAAGCTGGGCTTCCCATGAAGGCGAAAGTGCTCATCCTTCACCCCAATCTCACCCCTTGAAAAATAAGTTATGCTCCAATGAAATAGGCAGGAAGGGGTGGGGCTTGCGGGCTTAGGAAATTTCATTTCATTCAAACAGCAAAGTGAAACACACTTTGCCTAGGGTCACAGTCTAATCGCCTCTGAGTAAGCAGGTTCTGCACATGCTATTCTTCAAAATCTCCAACCTGCTTCCCTGTGCCTGTTTTGAATTTCCTCTTCTCTAACGTATATTTATATCCTGCCTGTTACAAGCCAACAAGAACAATCACTAGCATTATCTGTTTCCTTTCAGATCCTGGTGTAACTCTCTTACCTTCTTCCCACGGTTCCCCCCCCTCCCCTTGAAATAAGCCAAACTGTCTCATAAAGATGAAGGGAGAAGAGAGGTAGTATTTGGGGACTTTATTAAAAAACAAACAACAATCACAACAAAACCAAGGTTATTTGGTGCTGTATATGAAGGAGGGTAGTAAATGCCCATGTTAATTTATTTCTTCCCTCAAGAATTTACGATGTATCGGCTCTATGCCAGGCAGTGGGAACAAAATGGAGAACATGACATGGTCCCTTTTCCTCAAGAAACTCACAGTCTAATGCGGCATGGAGACAACACGCACCTCAGGTTTTCACAAGAGACAGCACTGGCCTGAGCTGGACGGTTGTTGCATTTTCAGGGTGTAGGCCAAAGGAGGAGGAAGGAGGGTTTCTGTTGATTTGACTTGATTGAAGTTGTCAGGCCAATCTCATTACTAACCAGAGTGTATTAGGGACTCCCTTAAGGCAAAACAAGGGTTTCTGTGGACAATTGCCAGCTGCCCAAGATCACCAGTGCCTCCGGTTTTAGCTCAAGGGATGTGACCTTCGACTCATTTTCCCAGTCCCAGGATGGAGGAGAGAAGCACAAAGCTCGGGAGAGCTGGAAAGCGAGAGCAGGGACAGAAGCTCATCGGGTCCCCTCCCCCTTTGAGAAGGTCCTCTCTCTCTCCATGCTCACGGCAGCAGAGGTCTTGGAATGGCCCACGTGGGAGCTATCCCAGGAGGGGGGCTGGCCTGCCACGAGGCTGCAGGGCATCAGGGAGAGCAGAGGCCCAGCACCCACACTATGGCTCCCCTGCCCGGCACCCATGGCAGATAGCAGCAGCTGCTCTCCTACAGACTGACCTCAACCGGCGTTCCTCCTCAGAATCAGAGACAGCAATGACGACTTCTCAATTGCCCTAAGAATTTACATGATTCATCCCACCGTAGGTGCCCAAGGGAGAAGTTAATCCACTCTCATCCGCACCCCAGGGCACTGGGGCTTCCTTGTCTGAGGAACCCCATATGCAATGCGACAATCCTCCTCCATAGGAAACACAAGGCCACAACTATCTATCCCAGCAGGCTGGTGAAAGAGCTGAAGTTTATTTGCCACCCTGGGCCATTTGGCAACCTGAGGGAAATGAAGGAAAGGCTACAGAAAGATTATCCATTAACTTTTCCACTAGCTTCTGAGAGCTACTTTGGGTACAGCCCTGAAGTGGATCAGGAAGACACAAAAGGAAACTGGGCGTTGTAATAAACTTTCCTCATGATGCAGCCATGTTTGTTATATTGGTAGATACTGTGGAAGGCAGAATTCCAAGATGGCCCCCAGATTCCTGCCTCAGGTGTATGCACACCGTATAATCCCTTCCCTGAGAGAGTAAGTGGAGTGGGTGGGATGTGAAAGTGTGGTGGCATCTTGGTTCTCTGTTCAGTTACCTTGTGTGGCAAAGGCAAAGGGATTTTTCAGATGTCTCTCATTAGTTGACTCTGAGTTCCTCAAAAGAGAGAGTATCCTGGTGAGCCTGACCCAATCAGGCAAACACTTTAAATGAGGGTTTAGAGGTCAGAAACAGAAGAGTAAGAGGTTCAAAGCAGCAGATTCCTTCCCCTATTGACCTCAAAGAAGCAAATTGCCATGTTTGGAGAGGGTCTCGTGGCCAGAAACTACAGATGGCCTCCAGGCACCGAGGGCCTCATCCCTCCAGCTGCAAGGAACTGAATTCTGCCAACAACTGGTGAGCTTGGAAGAGGACCCTGACCTTCAGCAGTGATAGCAGCGCTGGCCACCAGCACTTGGATTTCAGCGTTGGGAGACTGAGTTGAGAAAGCAAGGTGAGCCCACAAGAATGATGAGATAATAAATGGGCATTGCATTCACGGCTAAACTGTGGTACACACTGATAGAACACTAATGCAGACCTTATTTACTGTTAAGATCTGCCGTTGAGTGTAAGGCATACCACTGACTTCGTAACATTTGGGGAAACAATAAAAGCTCCGACATTAAATGTTCACATCAGTTATAAGGCATAAATTGTAAGACATCTGATTTTAAAAAACAATAAAATGAGAAGTGTAGCTTGGTATTTAAAAAAAAGTCAATATTATTACTTTTGTGAAGCCCCAGGAATTTCCCAAGTCAATCATACAAGATTTGTTTTTTAACTCTAGTTCATTAACATACAGTGTTCTTTCTATTAGTTTCATGTATACACTGTAGTGGTTCAACTTCCAGACATCACCGGGTGGTCATCACAAGTGTCCTCCTTATTCCAAATTGCCTATTCCTCCCATCCCCCCAGCCACGTCCCCTCTGATAATTCTCTGTTTGTTCTCAATAGGTAAGAGTCTGTTTTTTGGTTTGTCTCTTTTTTATTTTGCTCATTTGTTTTGTTTCTTAAATTCCACGTATGAGTGAAATCACATGACATTTGTCTTTCTCCAACTTTTTTCACTCGGCATTATACTCTCCATATCCCTCCATGCTGTTGTGAATGGCAAGGTTTTGTTCTTTTTATGGATGAATAATATTCCATCATATATATACCACATCTTTATCCATTCATCAGTTGATGGACGCTTGGGCTGCTTCCATAAATGGGCTATTGTTGATAATGTTGCAATAAACATAGAGGTGTATCTATCTTTTTGAATTAGCTTTTCACATAAGATTTTATTTAGTTCTCCTTTGCCACTCTGTCATATTCAAGAGAGGAGGGGTCATGATGAGAAAGCTGAGGTGCAGAGAAGTTAAGTGACTTAACCAAGGTCACCACACCAGACAGAGCCAGGACCAGAATCCAGACTTGTGTTTTCCACCATACCAGGCCCAGACCAAGGCATTTCATTTTGCCAACATCTAACACCCCTACAAAGTGAAACTATGCCACCAACAACCATATTTAAAGGGGAACCACAGAGGCCATATTTTCTCCGAACTGAGCCTGTCCCTTCTGAGCTAATCTGAAGGGATTAGAAGTGTGTCTTAGGCCCAAAGCAGCCAATCCATAGTCTGAGAAACTACCTTGGATGTGGGCCAACTCAAAAAGATGAGTTGGGCTAAGCAGATTCCCTCTTTCAGGAATTACGAAGCACTAATTCAGTACTAGAGCAGGAAGGCCCTGTGAGCCATGGGTAATCAGAAGCGAGTTGGGAGTACCCACCATGTATAATGAGAGGAGGCCACCCAATGGTTTGAGGGAACAATGGAGAAAGCAGACGTGCCATCTGATAGAGCCCACAGGGCCCATGAGAAGATGGTCCCTGGACCTGTTTCTGGTTTAGACCTGCTCCAATTCCAATTCAAATCCTTCTGTATCCTTAAAATCCCCTCCCCAAGTTTTATGAGAGACTTGGGTGTGTCTCTTCATTGCAGCTGTATCATTTATAAAGTCATGATCCATGTGGTTCAGTTTTGAAACAGAGTTATGGTTAAAGAAACATAGTTTGTGCAAAAAAGTAATGTCCGGAAACCTGGTATTTACTAGACACCATGAACATTTTTCTCCATGAACGAACACTCCCTGTCCTCCCATACTGCAGCTGCACGGGTCCATAATGAGCCCCCCAGGAAGACACTCTAGCCTTCCCTCCCATGTGCATCTCGTTGTCTTCCTCCTTTCTTCACTGTCTTGTAATTACCCATCCGAGAAGCCCAAGAACTGGTCTAACCAGTCAAAGTCCTCCTTGGAAGGTGGAGGAAGATAAGGACCTAAGTAAGTAGTACAAGTCAGAATCCTCCTTAATGAGCAGCGGGTGGGAAAACAGATGACAACACTCACATTTCAATCACTGTTTACCCTGTCGTCACACAGCCAAGAAGAGAGCCCGTAACTAAAACAGAATCTAATTTTGAAATCCTGGTCCCTGTAGGTATATGCCATGAATATTAGGAACTGTGTTCCTGTGGCGCACCCACACTTATTGTGAATTTTCTGGGGGCCATACCCATCAAATAATGTGATGAAATGAACTAGATGGACTAAAGGATCGTTATCTGAACGAAAACAGCTAGTGAAGATGCAGCTGGACGGGGGTGGGTGGGAGGAGATGTGGCTGAGGGGGGAGTCGCTGCTTTGTCTGGGGAGGCTCAGCCGGAAGTGGTCTGTAGACAGTGCGGAGGGAGTTCAGAGACCCGAGTGAGGAGGCGGGAGTGAGCCTTCGGGAAGCAGGAGGTGGCAGGTGGGCTGGAGCGTCATCTGCCCAGGCTCCTTTCTCCAGCCGGCCCTGCAGGGCTACCTGTGGGCTTCTTTGGGGCAGTTCAGAGAGGGAGAGGGAGCCTCAAAGGGCACTTTGACTTTACCCAGCCCCAACGGAGGCTACAGAAGATGACAGGCCTCCAGTTGAGGTCATGCCTTGACAGAAACTCCCTCCCAGAATGGATGGCAGAGACTGTCCCTTAACAAAGAGCCTCTTCCTCATGGGAGGACATCTTGGGAACCATGCCTGAGAATTTCCGAAATCCTTCACAGAGCCCCAACTAACAAAACAGTCCCAGCTCACTAAGCCGAGGCTGCTTAGTCCAGCACCTCAGATGAGATACTGAGCATAGCTAAGAATCAGGAAACATTCCAAATCACGGCAGAGTTGCCAAGATAGACTTCCTAGTGTCTTCCCACTGATACTCAATGGGAATTGGTATTCTAGGTGCAGCTACCATTTATGAGATGGTAGCTGGTCAATGCCACACATCTTATACACCTTTCCTTTTGTTTCTTCCTCCATCCCCATGATGAAGTAAGTATTGTGTGCATCTCGTGGATGAGGAAACTAAGCCATGGGAAAATTAAAGGACTTTCCCAAACTCCCTTGGCTATTATGTCATAGAGCAAGGATTTGAACACAGATATCTCTGACTCTCAAACTGAGCCTCTTTGGAAGTGTTGGTGGTTGGGTTCAGAGTTTTCTGTGTTCAAGATTTGACCATCAGGCAAAGACCCTACTACAGTAAATTTTATCCCCGCTAAAGTCCTATGGCCCTGACACCTTCACTCTATTATCTGAAGAAAGCTGGACACCTTCTACCTCCCCTTGTCCAATAACCAACACAGGCAAGCTCCATCAACTACAATGCCTCCAAGTCTTCAATTCTCTACCAACTGCCCCCACCCCATCCCAGTCTAGGCCAGATCTCTACTCTGATATTTAACCCCATTTCCAGTCATACCCATTTTTTGGAATATGTTAACAGATCCGTTTCCCCGGCTCATCCTGGGGTAAACACTCATTTAGATCTGAACACACCCCACTGGCTGCCTAGGAAGAAGCCCCATGATCCAGCTCTGACCTCTGTGCTATAAGCCCCAGTGTTGCTCACCGCCTTGTGGTCCTTACATTCCACTTTACCTCCTCAATAGAGAGAGTGGTGAGAACACGCTACACAATCTTTTGGTGGCCTAGCGTTTCCTTCCCGCCAGCCTCTGACCTTGTGCTGTCCCTACAACTCTGGTCTGAATGGGCATTTCCTACTGGTGACTGGGTTCCTGCTTCTAGCCTACCCCCTCCCACTCCCAATACCCATTCTTGCACAATTTCAATTGTAGCCACCACACCCTCTTGTTGGGCACCTGACCTTGACTCTTGCAAGTTCTCAGTTTCAAACATAAAAATGAGGTACTACAAAACAAAAGTTTCTCAGGCACTGATTTGGGGTCTATTTTTTCCTTATATTAATACTTTTATTTTTTAATCGAAGAATAATATGCATACAGAAAGTGCATAAATCATAAGTGCTCTGCGAATTATCCCAAAGTGAATACATCTCTGTGTATACCTCTCTGGTTAAGAATGAAATATCAGTGACTAGTATCAAAAAGACAAGAAGGGGCCCCTGGGTGGCTCAGTCAACTGGGCTTCTGATTTCTGCTCAGGCTATGGTCTTGGGGTCCTGGGATCAAGCCCCCTGTCAGGGTCCTTGCTGAGTGGGGAGTCAGCTTCTCCCCACCGCTCTGCACCTTCTTCCTGCCTGTGCTCCCTCTGTCTCTCTCTCTCAGATAAATAAAATCTTAACACACACAAAAAAGGACAAGGAATGGGCATCCGGGTGGCTCAGTCGGTTAAGTGTCTGACTCTTGATTTCCACTCACGTCGTGATCTCAGGATCATGAGATGGAGCCCTGTGTTGGGTTCCATTCTCAGTGGGGAGCCTGCTTCTCCCTCCTTCTCCCTCTGCCTCTCCCCAACTCCACCACTTGCACACACTTTCTCTCTCTCTTAAAAAAAAAGGTAAGGAATAACAAGTTTTGGTGAGGATGTGGAGGAAAGGGAACCCTTGTGCACTGTTGGTGGGAATGTAAACTGGTGCAGCAGGAAAACTGGGAAACAGTAGGGGCATTCCTCAAAAAATTAAAAATACAGCTACTATATGGCCCAGGAATTCTATTTCTGGGTATTCATCCAAAGCAAATGAAAACAATAACTTGAAAAGCTACATGCTCCCCTATGTTTATTACAGCATTATTTATAATAGCCAAGATATGGAAGCAGCCTAAGTGTCCATCGATAAGTGGATGGATAAAAAAGATGTGGTGTATATATATATACACAACAGAATATCACTCGGCCATAAAAAGAATGAGATCTTGTCATTTGCAACAACGAGAGTGGACCTAAAGGGAATCATGCTAAGTGAGATAAGTCAACGATGAACACCATATGACTTTACTTACATGTGGAATCTAAAAACCAAAACAAGTGAACAAACAAAAGTGGACCCATGAATCTAGAGAACATGGTTGCCAGGAGGAGGTGGGTGAGAGGATGGGAGAAATGAGTGAAGGGGATTAAGAGGCATAAACTTCCAGTCATAAACTAAATAAGTCACAAGATTAAAACAACAGTGGAGGGAATATAGTCAAGAATATTGTCATACTGTTGTATAGTGATAGAAAGTGACGACCCTTGTCATGGTATACAATTGTTGAATCACTATGTTGTACATCTGAAACTAATTTAACACTGTATGCCAACTGTACTCCAATAATAAAAACAGAAAATAGGAAAAAATAGAGTATTAGTGATACCTCATAAGACCCCTCATGCTCCTTCCCAATCATATCTTTGTCCTCCTTTCCCAAAAGTAACCCCATCCTAATTTATAACACTTAGATTAGTATTTTTTATTTATTTATTTATAGAGCATGCATGCATGAGTGGAGGCAGAGGGAGAGGGAAAGAGAGAATCTCAGGCAGGCTCCATCTTCAGTATGGAGCCCCACTTGGGGCTCGATCTCACAACCCTGATATCATGACCTGAGCAGAAATAAAGAGTGGGACACTTAACTGACTGAGTCACTGAGGCACCCCTACCTTAGCTTAGTTTTTGAATGTTTCTGATTTATGTATGAATGGACATACACAATGTCCATTGTATATAATGGACATTGTATATAATGTATATAATAATGTATATAACATATACAACGTATGTTCTGTTGCATCTAGTTTCTTTTATTCAAATGAGATTCATTAGTATGGCTTTAGGCAGCTGTAGTTTATTTTCATTGCTATGTAGTATTCCATTGTATGAATATGCCTTAATTTCTTTTTTCTATTGTTGATGGTATTTGGGTTATTTCTACTTTGGGATTATTAAAAATAATATTGATAAATATACACACATGTAAGTGTGAATACATATATGTTTTATTGTGAACATCTATAATTATATATAAAAATGGAATAATATAATGAATGTAATATACCCACAAATCAACATCAAAACTTACCACTGTGATCAATATGGTTTTATCTTTACTCTCCCACTAGTGTTCTCCCACTTTGATTATTTTGAAATGAATACTAACATCTTATAATTTTGTTTCTTTTCTTTTTTTTTTTAAAGATTTTATTTATTTATTTGACACAGAGAGCGAGATTACAAGTAGGCAGAGAGGCAGGCAGAGAGACAGGGAGAGGAGGAAGCAGGCTCCCTGCTCAGCAGGGAGCCTGATGTGGGCCTCGATCCCAGGATGCTGAGATCATGACCTGAGCCGAAAGCAGAGGCTTTAACCCACTGAGCCACCCAGGCACCCTAATTTTATTTCTAAATACTTGAGTGTACATCTAAAGATGTATACTCTTTTAAAACAACAAAACCATCATCCCATCTAAAAAAAATAAATGTGATTTCTTAATATCATCAAATATATAGTCTACATTTACATTTCCTGATTGTCCTATATCATTTTTTTTGCATTAAAAAATGGATTTAAAAAAGTTCCAAAATTTGCAATTAATTGATAAATCTCTTATCTCCTAATTTGTAGTTCCCCCTCTATTTCTCTCTTTTTGTTCCTTGTACATTTTTGTGGAAGAGACTGAGTTGTTTGCCATGGGAACTTCCCATATTCTGAATTTCTTCCAGCTGCAACCCCAGGGTGTCCCCTGCCCCTGTATTTCATGTAGATTGGAAGTTAGATCTGGAGGCTTGATCAGATTCAGGTTTGGTCTTCAGAACCACTTTACAGGTTGTAGTGTATATTTCTATCAGGAGACATCTGATTGGTTATCTCTCTTTTGTGAGGTTATAATGCATTGCTAATCTATTTTTTTTTAAATATAGATATGCTCCGACTTTTCTTTCAATTCAGATTTAGGATTACAGAGGTTTTTTTTTCTCCTTTTTCTGTTGTCGAAGTACAGTTGACATNGACATCTGATTGGTTATCTCTCTTTTGTGAGGTTATAATGCATTGCTAATCTATTTTTTTTTAAATATAGATATGCTCCGACTTTTCTTTCAATTCAGATTTAGGATTACAGAGGTTTTTTTTTCTCCTTTTTCTGTTGTCGAAGTACAGTTGACATACAGTATTAGAGTAGTTTCAGGTGTACAACACAGTGATCTGACAATTATGTATATTACGAAAGGCTCACCATGTTAAGTGCTCTTACCCTTTGCCACCACACAATGTTATTACAATATTATTGACTATGTTCCCCACGCTGCACTTTAGGATTACAGCGTTTTTTACTTAACTTCATTGATCTTAAAAACTCTGTCTCCTTCCAACCATGATGAAAGTCTCTGTTCTCAATGATACCACATTCTTCATTCTATTTGCCCTATAGTTGACAGAGAGCAGTCTCAGAATATCAAGTCAAATGCTATTACCAACAATAAGGTCCCTGAAAGCAGTGAAAACATCTTTTGTAGTTCTTTTTGAGTTTATCTCACTAGTGATGTCCAGTCAAATCATGGAGTTTTAAAGAAAGCTCCTTGCTCCCTGTGTGATTGTGATGTGATTACACCATTAACTGGATGCATAGTTAGGTTCATTTATTT
Organism: Ailurus styani; assembly: GCA_002007465.1. Classification (NCBI taxonomy): domain Eukaryota; kingdom Metazoa; phylum Chordata; class Mammalia; order Carnivora; family Ailuridae; genus Ailurus; species Ailurus styani. The sequence goes on from LNAC01000207.1 coordinate 629,782, forward strand.
CCTTTCACTTTTGGAGTGTATAAGTTGTTTTTCTAACTTAGTTTTAGTAAGTTTAAAAACTTAGTTTAATAATTTAATAAGATAAAATAGCTACATGGTCCCACAGTCAAATGTACCAGACCTATTTTTCACTTCCTTTGGACTTAGTTTTATCTAAACACCTGAGAATTTATTTTGTTTCTCTTTTTTTAAGTAGGCTCCACATCCAGCATGGAGCCCAGCGTGGGGCTTGAACCTACGATCCTGAGATCAGAACATGAGCTGAGATCAAGAGTCAAATGCTCAACCCAGTAAGCACCCAGGTGCCCCGGGAACTTTTTTTTTTTTTTTTTGAGAGAGAGTGCCCAAGGAGGGGAGAGGGGCAGAGGGAGAGGGACGGAGAGAATATTAACCAGGGTCCACGCTCAGTGCGGGAACCTGACACAGGACTCAATCTCACAACCCTGAGATCATGACCTGAGCAGAAATCAAGAATCCGACACTTAACCAATTGAGCCACCCAGGCCCCCCATTTCTTAAGTTAAAAAACTTGCCCAAGGAAACAGAGGTGTTAAGTGACAGTATCACGATGAAGCCCAGCTCTGCAAGGATTCCCATTTTTTTAGAAACAATCTTATTTGTTATTTCTCCAATTACAAAAGCAGCATATGTAAGTTTACTTTGTAACCCGTAGAACAACAATGGGCTGTTTTAAGGAAAACTACCTTTCTCCTGCTCTGTCTCTTACTCCGTGCCCTGAGAGGATTAGTGTTAGGCCCCGGTACCCGTCTTCCCGTATTTCTCTCTTGTTCATCCATTTAAACACAGAACAGGGTTTTTAGTTTATTTATTTGCTGTGAATGAATTAGACTGATATCACAGTATTTTTCTGGATAATTCCATATCTGTTATCATACCTCTATATCAGTACATGTGAGCGTAAACTTTCCCTCTGATTTCCCATCTTCCACACGATGCGCACAGAATATAGAACAATTGAGATCAAATCAAGTATATTCTTCTTAGCCAGATTTTACATTTTCTCTTCATATCTACCTCCCTCTTACAACTCGCATCACCACCCCCTCCATATACAGGGACAGAAAATCCACGTTAACAATCAGTGGGATTCCTTCCACGCTTTTCTCCATGTTCAAACATCCTACAAAAATACGTCAAAAGTACACATACACAAGTGGGTTTTTGTATTGTCTATTTTTTGGAAATGAGGTGAATTATACACATTTCTGTACATACAGCTTTTCTCAGGAATATCTCCTGGCAATCCCTCCAAGTCAACTGATACGGCTCCTATTTCTTCCCTTCAGTGGCTGCATAATATGGTGCAGCTGTGTCAAAATTTATTCACCCATTCCCATAGCGATGGGCCCATTTATTTCTATTTTTGTCATTATAAACCACTAACAGCAATCAACTGCTGCACTTAATATCCTTGCACATACGAGCTTGCATATTTGCACTTCTCCAGGTTGAAAGTAATTTCTACTTAAAAATATCTAAAAACTTCAGTGACCCAAGAAAGTTTCTGCAATCCAGCATCACTGTCAATAAAACATAAATGATGTGAAAAACTCAAGCATAACAAAAAGCCCATGGCTTTTGCTGAAATGAAGGCAAGAAAAATAAATGGTGTAGGCTAGATGTATATACTTTATGGGTTATATTTGTCTTTATTTTGTTATTTATCCCCAAATCATCAGCCCCTCAATAGAATACCTCAACATTTGCAATTTTAATTAGACTCGGACATCTTTGATATTTTGCCCACTTTACGTCACCCTTGATTCATAACTTTTCACCTATTGTTCCCCTTTTGGTTATAAAGATGTATTTGTCGAGACAGGAAGTGAGAACACTTTATCCTACAAGTTTGTCAGTTAGCTTGTCTTGTAACTTTTATTATTTAGATATATGGTAAGTGAGCCTCGGCTGAGCTCTCTCCCCCAGGCCTTTCATGAGGGGCTGCTCCACTTTGGGCCCCAGACTATGCTCATCTATTAATTTATTCCCTCTTCATTCACTCGACACACATCTGCTTCATGTTTTTCAGGAGCCAGGCATTGGAATGATTTCATTCTTTCCACAAATGTTGAGTGTCACCGGAGTGCCAAGGACTGGTACTAAGGATGCTTGGTTTAATGTGATCTGATTGTAATCAGAAAGAGCACAAGCCCATAAAAAAAGATAGAAAAAAAATTAAAAATAATTCAAACAAGTGTTGAATGAGGAGAGATAAATAACCTCAGTGTGGGGATGTTGGGGTCATCTTTATAGAGGAGGAAGTGACATTTGGGGTGGGACTTAATGGGTGAGTTCAGCTGAGTGCCAGCACTGGGTGTCAAATAAATAAAGAATGTATATTATATGATTAAAATGCATATTTATATTAATCAATAATATACAATTCATATATAATATTTATACTATAGTTAGTAACACAAATTATAGTTTGTATTTATAACTATGATCTAATATGACATAATAAAGAAGTATATTTAAATATATAATTCATTCTACAAATGTAAATATATATTTATATAATATAAATATATTAATATATGATTAATATATAATGTTATATATCATATAATTTCTATATAATATATTAATATACTATATCTCTATTATTTATATATAATATATATTATTTATTAACTTTATTCATATATAATATATTAATATATAATATACATAATATAAATATATCATATATATCATATACATAATATATTTATATTATGTATATTATATATTAATATATTATATATAGAAATCTTGGACCATAGGAAAAATACAAGTAAAAAATGAAAGCTAACCTGGGGGAGCATTGGCTCCCTTTAGGGTCTTACCACTCTATTAAAATGTTGATGAAACACGTGGAGGGAGACAGGAATTTGGGAGTGAAGGAAGGACAGGGCCGAAGAAATCACCATCTTGAAGGAAGGGACAGTCGCTTGTGGGATTTCAGGCCTGTGGCTTGATTATGGTAGAAACTCAGATCGCCTGGGCCAGAAGCCAAGGTTCTGTTCACACTGGTGAAATGAAGATAAGGACCAAGCAATTAGCTGGTGAACTTGGCTTATGCTGATTGTTCTGGCCATTGAGATGATTCACCCCAAAGCAAACCTCAGCAGCAGGTTGATGAGGCCAACGTCATGTTATTGCATCGGCCCCTGCTTTGCTGGCTGAGGCTTTCCAAGGCTCCCTCCGACCACCCGGACACTTCCCAGGTGCTGCCTGCACAGGCATGAAAGAGCTTTTGCCTGCAGGTGTTTTTCTGACCCACTACCTCAATCTAGAATATTCTCTGAAGCTGTTATTGCCCACAGCACCTACCTCTCTCACACCCCCACTGCTCAATGATTTCACCTCCCCAAGATGGCAGCCAAGATTACTGGGGAATTCCCACTCTGGTGATGTGCACACAACAAGGGAGGAAGCAGAGGAGCTTCTGGCCCATCATTCTAATCAGAGGAGAGATTCCAGCTCCCCTCCTGGCAAAAATTACACTTCCTCACCTGAGTTATCAGAATGGAACAAATTTTGAAAATCATAACAGACTGAACCCCTTTCATGCACCAATCCAGAAGAGTTTTCCAGCTGTGAGTAAAATCAAAAACAACTTCAAATGGGTCTATTAAGAAATACAAATTAGGTCAATGATGAGAACCCAAATAGAAATTCTAAGCCAATAGTTGGTTTTTCCTCAACTGCAGTGAGGAACCCTCCACATTCTGGCTTCAATTCTTTTCTTCTGTTTGCATGGAGAGCCAGGAGAATATTGCTGAATCTATAAACAAAAGAAATCAAGGCTGGGTGATCAGGAGGCTAAGGGCTGCTTCTCCAAGAAGGATTCATAATCCTTTGCTCATTCACACCTGAGACCATTTCAAACTCAGAACACATTGCCTGAGGGAGCGGTGAATTCCCAGGAGGTAGATCCTGGAACACAAGGACAAACACACAGCAATGAGTTCCTCTATCCTTTCCTGTGGCCAGTCACTACCTGGGGTAACCCAGCCCTGGAGAAAAGCTGACCTCCCAATGTTTCAAATATCCCAAGGACTGTTGGACACAAGAGTTCAAGTTATCATTAGTATCTGGGACCTGAAGTGTCAATATGGTCCCTCAGTAGATTAGGGGGTTATGGGGATCACTTAATAACTTGAATCTGGCTTCGGTGTGAGTCCACCAGGTCCATGGACAAAACTAGTACTTCTTTCTTGAATCTCCAAATGTGTAATTTTAATGGATCTACTTGGCAGTTCACTGAACAACCACATTGGTTCCTTGGTTTGTGGGGGAAGAGCTATTGTTTGGGAAAGATTAAGTGGAAACTTTTGAAATGGCCTCCTCCCCACAGTCAACATGGTCAATCCAAAATAATAATGTACACTTACAGAGACAGCAGAGGTTATGCCTTAAAGAGAGGCAATAATCCCTACCATGCTTCCTTCAAAGGCAAATGCATCTTGGAGGATGACAGTGGACTCCCTCAGTGGAGCAGCCTCATTGTAATGCTGTGTCAGAAGGAGGATCTTAGTTAGATTAAACTGTCATGGTCTCAGGCACATGGCATGCTGCCATTTACCTGGTGAATCTGGGTTTTTTTTTTCTTTTTTTAATCCCTATTAGAAAGGAGAATGAGAAGTAGTCTGAATTCACATGAAATGCATACCAGCATACACTTATAGTCTTGCCTCATAGAGAAGAATAAAACTAGATGCCAAATGAGCATCAGGACCCAGCTGATAAAAGCCAAAGTGACCTGGACCAGCTACACATTTCAAAGGACATCACAATGGTTCACTGTACTGATGGCATCCTGTTGATCAGATCAGATGAGCAAGAAGTGGCAAATATGCGGGAGGTCTTGCTAAGTCACATGTGTTCAAGAAGGTGGGAAGTAAGTCCTGTGAAGATTGAGGGGCCCACTGTATCAGTGAATTTTGCCTAGTTTTGAAGGCAAGTGGACAAAGGCACAGATACAGCCTGAGAAGGGCAGTGTGCCTAGGAGCTCAGGCACTTGGAGGGTCTGGCCACACCACTAGGTCAACCGTCTAGATCAGCAGAGACGCTAGCTGAGGGTGAGGGGACTCTAGGTTGGAGAGTGGTGGAGGGAAACCGTATTAGTCGCTACCTTGGGATAGGCTGCAGTGGCAGCGGCTGGTGCTTCCCCCTTTGCTTGTCCTTTCTACAAAGTGGCCCAGGGCAGATTATAGGGGAACCTGAGGTATACCACCCAGATCCTCTCCTTTGGGACTGAAGCATCCTTCTGGCTGCTGCCGGAACGGTTGATGACTGGCAGCTCAGCTGGGTTCCACACCCTGCCCCTCTACTGACGCCACTGTCCTTAGCAGAAGAGAGTTCCTCCCCTGGGGTCCTGTTTCCTTACCTGAGCAGCCTGCATGCCACGACTAGTTAATAGCCAATTATTAAATGCTAGGACTTCAACAATGTTCTTTCCCATATTATCCCACTTACTCTTTGCAATCATCCTTGAGGTGGGTAATAAAACAGTCACTGTCACTTTGCAGGAAATTGAGACTTGCAGAGGTTAATCTTGTCCATGATCACACAACCAATCAATGGCAGAGCTGGATTTGAACCCGAGACATCTGATTTCTGAGCCTGAGGGCTTCCAGAGGTTCTCCTGCCTTCTTACAGGAAAATGCCTGGACACCTAGACACTAAGCATTGCATTGTGTAATTCCTTTCCAAGCAAAACATTTCCACCAGAATTACTTATACCCTGGGAACACATACCTTATTTTTATTAAATGCTATTAATGGGGAAAGAAGATTTGTTTTACAGGGATTGACTCATGTTTACTGGAACATACCAATTCTGTATAATAAAGGGTATCTCTATGAATCTGGCTCAACTGCTAGCAAACTGCCTCCGTAAAGAGGTGACAACCATGTGGGGCTTTAATATTACCCTATTTAATAACTATATGTTGAAGCTCAGGAGTTATTGGCTTACAACTGACATTTTAAAGAAATTGTTTTATTGCATTTTTTAAAAAGCTTGTAGCAATTTACACTCTCATCAGAAGCATGTGTTTAGGGGAATTATACTTAGTGAAGGAAAAACATACAGTGCAGAATAGCAATGCCCAGGGCCTCATGAGATTTATCATTGTCTAACTACTTCCTAAGTCAAAGTTTCTTATCAAATTATTTACCCCCTAAAACACACACTTCATTTTTATAATGGAAGCTGATTTAAAAAACAAAAAACAAACAGGATTTGCTTTATAAGGATGTACTTTGTACAAAGGCAGAAATATAAATTTTGTATGATAAATGATATTTCTATAAATATGGCTTTATAGAATTTATCTGTGGCTTACATATAAATATAAACATTATATAATATCTGCTACAGCTTGCTTACCATTTATTGAGGGTTTACTGTGTGCAAGCAGTGTTCTAAGTGCATTAACTTATTTAATCCTCCCAACGGCCCTATGCAATGAAAATCTATTACATTTTACAGATGAAGAGAATACAGTGCTCTGTACAGAGGAGGAAACTGAGGTTGCCACCTCTTTACGGAGGCAGTTTGCTAGCAGTTGAGCCAGATTCATAGAGATACCCTTTATTATACAGAATTGGTATGTTCCAGTAAACATGAGTCAATCCCCGTAAAACAAATCTTCTTTCCCCATTAATAGCATTTAATAAAAATAAGGCAAAGTAAATGAACTTGACCAAGAGCATAAAGACCATGAACGGCAGAGCTGGGTTCAAACTCAGGCATTCTGGCTCCAGAAGTCTCTATTCTTTGGGTGTAGAGTTATTCAACCAAAGGAGGACAAGGGCATCATTCCCCCCAGTCCTCCTTATGTCCTTCATCGTGTGCAGATGGAATGATTCCCTAGGGTTTTGAACTTGTCTCTTCAAGGGATTATTTTATCAGCAATAGTGGAATAAATATGGCAGGGGTTCAGTCCAATCTAAGTGCCTGGAGGAATTTGAGGTATTTCCAGTGAATCAGATGCTTACAGGCATCAGGCAGGGGACTTAAGCAAATGGAACAGCTGCTGGTTGGAGACAGTGACAAACTGGGGCACTCACACTCATCTAGAGGGGGCAGCTGCTTTTCAACCCCAGCCTAGAGTTGCCAATAGGTAAACAGGTCCAGTGTGGACAGACCTTCCCGTTTTTCAAGAGAATCCATGAATATAGATAAAATCTCCTCATTGCTAAGCATGAGTAAAAAATTTTAATGGCAATATTTTGCAAGCTACACAGAATCCATCCATAGCCCAGCAAGGGCTCGTGGGCCGCCATTTTGTAACTTCTGGTCAGAAGGAAAATTAAGAGGGTGGCCTCCCAGGTGCTATGAATTGAAGAGCATTGGGGAAGTGGCCTCATTCCTCTAAATATCTCCCCTAGTGTGGCCTGAATTTCATTATTAGTTTATCTTCCAAATTAAAATTGAGTTCTCTACATTCATTTTTTTAAAAAACTGTGCCAGAGAGTGGGAACCTGCTTAAACCCTTCACCATACTATGAAAAAAGTGATCAGATATTTCAAGCCCTCCTACTAGAAAGAGATATAGTCCAGTTTTTAAAAAACTATCTAAATGGGTTGGACCTAGTGGCCCAATGGAACCAGATTCTGCTTTTGGCTACAGTGCTTTAGACTTTCCTTGGCAAAGACTTCTCCGTGGCCCACTTAGTCCTCAGGCCTCCCTCCTTCACAGCACCTGACTCCACCCTTTTTTTTGAGAGAGATGATTTTATGAATTAAGATTTTTTTTAGTTGCAAGTGAAGAAACAATTCAAAGTGGCCTAAATGAGAGAGAGAGAGAGAGAGAGAGAGAGAGAGAGAAAAGAGAGAGAGAGAAAGGGAAGAGGAGAGGTTGCTAGAGAGAAGGTATTGGTTCCAACTGGAAACTAATCCCTGAGGAATCTAGGTCAGACATGTCCAGTGATACCTTTCCCCATCTCCCAGCATCACGTTCCTCTGTGTTGCCTTCATTATTTGTCGGGGTCTCCCAATCAAGTGGGCAAGGTGGCAAGTAACAGCTCTGCTGTAACTTGTACCCAACCAGCAACTCTACAGAAAGGGCACCCTCACCCCCTTCGCAAAGGCCCCAGCAAACTTCGTGGAGTGAGCATGCTGGACCTGGGTCATGTGTCCACTCCTAAACCAATCACTGTGCTGGGGGTGGGGCATGTAGAATCCTCTGATTAGCTGAACCTGGATTACAGGTCGCCTCCTCTGCCCCAGAAGCCAGACTATAGGGCCAACCCCCTTCTAAAAAGGCATGGGCTTAGAGTCGAATGCACGAGACAGGCTTCAGAATAAAAACTTGAGGGCCTCTTACCGCAGGAAATGGAAAGGGATATGGGGCAGGTAAAATACTATCTCAGATTTCCAGGGAGACCTGGACATTTACCCAGTTTCCTTGCATTTGAGTAACAGGGAAAAATAAATCCGGGGGCAAATGAAGCACCTTCAGAGCTTTTCTTCCCCGTGAAGCCGATCTCATTAGCTCAGGTCCTGCTCTGGGTTCTGGCCTCTGCTTTTGGGGTCCGGCTGGTGGGGTCCCCGGGTTCCGGCTATGCTGCTGAAGCTGCGGAGATGGCGCCCCGTCTCCCACGGGCTGCACTGCTTCTTGGTCTCCCCTCCAAGTGCCCCCGCAGTGTTCACTGATAATGTTGCAGTGCAGCAAGCAACTTTGTGAGCTCGTGGAGAAAACGGGTCAGAAGCACAGTCCCATCCTCATCTTCTCGCCCAGCTTGACTACCGTCCTTCCTTTCTTAAAAGACGACTGTGGCTGAGCTTGGCTAGGCTTTATTGCAACATTTATAAGACCTGTGATTCGGGCTCAACCTATGTACCTCTGTCTTTCAATACAACTCTTTATCTTTACACTCAGCTGCTTTCCATTCCCTCCACAACCGGGAACTTTTCTCCCTTACCTTTGCAGATTCGGTTCCATCTCAGGTGTGCCTTTCCTTCATTGCTGTCCACTGTTGTAATCCTACCTACTGGAGAGGACCTTTGCCTTTTCCTGCTGTCCAGTACTCAACATCACTCCCTTCGTCTTAGGTCCAGTGTGTGGTTCAGATGCACTATTTCCTTATTGATGTTCTGCCTGGATCATCTTTCCATTGATAAAAGCGGGGTGTTAATGTCCCCTACTATTACTGCATTACTGCCTATCTCTCCCTTTAGGTCTGCTAGTATTTGCTTATGTATACGGATGTTCCAATGTTGGATGCATAGGTATTTACGATTGTCACAGCTGTGTCCTTCTGATTAGAAAACTGATCCGTGAGAGAAATTCTCCACATCTATGATTTATGGAAAGGAGTGGCCAACTCCCTCCCACTAAAGAAGCCAATGGTACTGGCTTCTTCTACTCCCTCCCCCCTCCCACCTGGGGCTTAGCGAGCTGCTGATTATGTGACTTTGCTCAGTTTGTCATATACTCTGTCCTGGGACTTTGCTTTTGAGAGAATAATAAAAAGACATTTTCAGCAGTGACAAGGATGAACCAGCCTAGTCTTTCTGTGTGACCTCTGCTGGGGTTCATATTCTTTATTTTCCATTTTCCAAATCTGATCGTTTCAGCCTCCTGACAATTCCATGAGCCCCTAATCTCCTTCCCATACTTTCCCCTTTTTTGTTTCAACTAGGCAAGTAAGCTTTCTGTTGCTTGCCTCTGAGAACTCTGACATAATCCCCTTTAAGGCCCAGCTTGTCTCTTCCTCCTGCACAAAGCTGTCCGGCAAACCACCTTCTCTTCTACATTTTCATAAATTCTCCAACAGAAAAGCAAATCCTTGGAACTGGCTTTGATTTTGAGTTCTTTGCTGACCTATCTGTCCCCCATGTCAGAGCAGGAGCTCCTTGAGGACGGGGACTGTGTCTTAGGTGGCTTTGGAACTCTAAAGCTAGCTCAGGGCTTGGCACACTGCAGGTACTTCATAATTGTGCGTCAGATGAGTAAATATCAGTTTAGTTGCATTTAGGCAACTGTTTCTTTCAGGACATTGCCTTGCTGCTGGGACATTGCTCCTGTTTCTATGTGCAATTGCACTACTGGATATTTACCCCAAAGATACAGATATAGTGAAAAGATGGGCCATATGTACCCCAATGTTCATAGCATCAATGGCCACAATCACCGAACTGTGGAAAGAGCCCAGATGCCCTTCAACAGATGAATGGATATAGAAGATGGGGTACATATATACAATGGAATATTACACACCCATCAGAAAGGATGAATACCCAACTTTTGTATCAACATGGACGAGTCTGGAGGGGATTATGCTGAATGAAATAAGTCAAGCAGAAAAAGTCAATTATCATATGGTTTCACTTATTTGTGGAACAGAAGGAATAGCATGGAGGACATTAGAATAAGGAAGGAAAAAATGAAGGGGGGAGAATCAGAGAGGGAGACGAACCATGAGAGACTATGAACTCTGGGAAACAAATTGAGGGTTTTAGAGGGGAGGGGGAAGGGGGAATGGATGAGCCCAGTGGTAGGTATTAAGGAGGGCACATATTGCATGGAGCACTGGGTGTGGTACATAAATAATGAATCTTAGAACACGATATAAAAAATGAATGATGTACTATATGATGACTAACATAACATAATTTTAAAAAAGAAAGGAAGAAAAAAGAAACTTATTATTTCAGCCCTCTTCTCCACCAGTTCACTTGATGCATTTTCACCCTTTTTTCAGAGTCTTAAGCACAGAAAAGACTTCAAGTTCCTTTCCTTTCTCCTGGTCCTGCTAGCCAGGCCATGGGGGTAATAGTGACAAAAATCATATTTACACAGTCTTCACTATCAACCAAGCCCCTGCTCTCCATGCAGTAACAGGTCACTAAGTGTGATTATGATCCCATTTATGGCTAAGGAAACTGAGGTCTGGCAAGCTCACATGACCATTGCAAAGTCACAGAACTGATGAGACACGGGAGCTGCTGTGACCCAATGTGCTTTTCATTGCTCTCCACATTCTCATGATGATTCTCCGAAGCCATGAAATTTTTAAAAAGATTGGGAGAAACATAAGGAGAAGAAGGGGATGAATAATGATCACAAGAAAATAATCAGATCTTGGATAGCTAAGAATTATCAGCATTTTTTTGTTTTGTTTTTGCTTAAGTTAAACCTTTCATGGGAGCATCTTACCTGGACTGTCTTCAAGTGTTTGTTCATTATGGGGACTCCTTTAAAAAAATTGTTATTTATTCATTTATTTGAGAGAGAGAGTGTGAGAGAGAGCACACAAGCAGGGGGAGGGTCAGAGGGAGAGAGAGAATCTCAAGCAGATTCCCCACTGAGCGCAGAGCCCAAGAGGGGGCTCAATCCCTCCACCCTGAGATCATGACCTGAGATGAAATCAAGAGTCGACCCTCAACCAACTGAGTCACCCAGGTGTCCACCTTTCTAATTCAGTAGGTATCAGTTCATATGAGCCCAAATGTGCTTCACAGCTCCAGTGTTTAAAACACTTGGAAAGTATCTTCTGGTGAGAATGCCATGGATCCAGAGATGAAATGTCAAATCCCAGTCCTTACAAATCTCCCCACTGGCAGGATACCAAGGTTAATAAAAACCATGCCCAAGGACAAAAGAACCTTAGAAGGACCAGCAATTCCCCAAATATACATCAGGGTGACTTCACAAGACAGGAGATTGGAAGGATGCTTGGGGAGGGGGGGAGCAGGGAAGCAAAGCATGGTGGTTAAGAGGGTGGACTCCAGAGCCTGCTGCCTGAATTCAGATCTTGCCTGGATCACCTGCCAGTTCTGGGATCTTGAGCACGTTTCTATGCCTCTATGTCTTCATCTGTACAATGAGATCACAGTAAAGGTAGCCACATCATTAGGTTCCTGGGAAGAGTTTACATTTACAAAGTCGTAAACAACAATCTGACACCTGGTGAGCACTCTGTAAGTGACAGCTAAGCTAACATGTCCGAGGAGCAGATAGAGAACAGTGCAAGGAGGTATTCCAGCCATGGAACCGTGGCTCAAAGTGAGGAAGGGGGCCTGGCAAATGGGGACAGTGCCTGACCCAGGGGGCTGGCATATCAGTTGCACAGAGAAGAGGATTAAAGAGGATGCTTAGGATGGAGATGAGCTAAACCATCTGGGGAGGGGTCAACACCACTCCCCAAAATGTGAACTGCCCCACAGATGCAATGCAGCAACTTTTCCAAGCAGTAACCCCAATTTGGAGCCCAAGATGGTTGCAGCACGCCATGAATCTGGCTCCCCGAGTTAGGGCAGAGAAAGGAATAAACTATAGGAGAGAACCTCGAGTGAATCTAAAAGGAAAACCCAGAGAAAATTACTTTGACATGATTTTTTTTTTAAATAAGCTCATAGAAGGGGAGAGAGGGAGGCCTGTCCTGTCCGAGGCGGGCTATACATGTCTGAAACAGCCCTAATAGAAAAACATTGGCACCTGTAATAGGGCACAGAGTTACGAACCCTAAACCACAATTCCGTTCTTGCCATGTACCACTCAATGAGTCACTGAAGATTTCTGGATTTCTAGCTTCTCCACCCTCAAAATGTGGGCCAAACCTCCTTTCTCTGCTAGAAAACTTATGATGTGAAACCCTTTGCAATGAAGAGGTTACCGTGTGCGTGCTGGCTAATAATACCACATGTAAATATTCCCAGAGCCCCTCCCATCACCATGCATAATCCCCAAAGCCATGATTAATCCCTTTTGAAAGCTCTGTACACATTGCACTCTGCTTACCTCTCTCCCAAGAGGGCACAGTTGATTAATTCTGAATTTCTCAACTGCCCTAAGACAGTTTAAACTTGTAAATGGTGATATGGTGATTCTAACTGGTTCAAGGTTGTAAGGCCTGGCACACCCAGGAGCCACAAACCCACAAAACAGGTTCACCCAGTCCTGGACTGGATCGAGAGAGGAGCCCCTAGGACAAGCTAAATTCAATGCTCTGATCACATGTGTGGCAAGGGAGGGATGCTTTTTCTCATTTGGGAAACCTTTAAAAATTTTGAACTAATAATCTGTGCACATTGTAAAAACACTAGATCATGTAGTCCTCCCCCCAAAAAAAGAAAATACAAATTACCTACAGTCCTACCACCCATAGAAATCCAGAGTCAACTATGTAGCACATGCAATCTTTTGCTAACCTGCTAAGTCTATATTGTCATATAGCCTTCCAGACTTCTTTCTACATATTTTTTACAAAATGGAACCTTACTCATTCTCATCCTTGTTGATGTCTTATTATTCTATAAGATTTTTTTCAATTAAAACTATACAATGAGGGTCGCCTGGGTGGCTCAGTTGGTTGGGCGACTGCCTTCAGCTCAGGTCATGATCCCGGCTGGAGTCCTGGGATCGAGTCCCACATCGGGCTCCCAGCTGCATGGGGAGTCTGCTTCTCCCTCTGACCTTCTCCCCTCTCATGCTCTCTCTCACTTTCTCTCTCTCAAATAAATAAATAAAATCTTTAAAAATATATACACAATGAGCATCTCTCTATGTCCCAATGTTGCTTGATAGCACCATCTTTAATGGCAAACTGGCATTTCACTGTATAATAACAATCAGACCTCTGTGGGAGATAGAAACCCAACTCCAACTGGTTTAAGTCCCATGGAGGGAATTGAACTGTGTAACTGAAAATCCATAATAGACCTTAAGCACAGCTGGACACAAGGACACAGATCTCAGCCTCCCCCATCCATCCCCTCCACATTCCTCTGTGTTGGTTGCTCTCAGGTGGGCTCACTTTGCTGTCTGCTTAGGTCCTACCAGCCCCACATCCAGCAGAGGACTCCTCTGTCCTGATTGTTCCCACAAAAATTCTTTGCGTAGACTCCCACTGGGGCAGCCTAGTTACGTGCCCATCCCTGAATGACACTGCTCACCACCATCAGGGGTTAGAATGCTCCTACTTGTCAGGCCTGGGTTCCTATGCCCTTCATGCAGTTGAGTTAGGGATTAGCCCCTTCCAGCACCAAGAAAAGAACTCTATTCCTCACTTAAAGTTGGGGTAGTATTACTGTTAAAAAAAAAACAAAAACAAAAACAGTTGCTAGGCTGACCAAAACATATCATGTTTACTACAGAGAATAATCATTCTCCTTTATTGAAAATTCCATATAGGTCTGGCACTATGCTAGTCACTCTATAGTATCTCATATATCCCTCAAATCATCTGTGAGATGGGTCATTGTTATCATCATTGAATCTGAGGCTTAGCAAAGTTAAACAGTTTGCTAAAGGTCACAGAGCTAGGAGGGGGCAGGAGTAGGGCACGAGCCCAGGTTGTCTGACTCTGGAGTCAATCTCTGCAAATGCCATACTTTTCTGAGTAGATCTTGGTCTATTGGACCAGTCTCCATCTTGATCATTGACATTGGATACAAGAGAGAGTGAGTAAGAAAGATAGGAGGTGAAGATCGTTGTGACAATGGATAAAATTAAGATTATCTGCAGGGGTATGGATACTGAGTAGGGCAATGTCTAGGGTATAACCATGGCAGTGGGTAGCTGAGATATAAGATCTTCGGAGAAGAGATCAAAGAAGTGGGAGAGGCCAGGACACTTGAAGGATTAACTATGTGGACACTGAATTCACCAAAGTTAGGTTAGGCATAGTGATGGAGAGAATGACAAGTGTCCAGGAGCTGGAATCCTCAGGAAATGATGGGAAGTCACCTGAGTCTGGTGACGACTGCACCCCGGAGAAGTTGCGGGTGGTATCATCTCTTCACATGACCTTCAGAGTTGTTGGTTCTCAGGGGAGCACCAGGTCACAGTTAGAGCAAGAGGGGGAAGGGAACAGAGAGAACTTTTTGACAATACAGAAGAAATTGCTGATGATGGTCAATGGATTCCCAAATTTACACTGGGGATTAGGAAGGTGGGAGATGGGGCAAAATCAAGGTATATACAGAATCTGGGTGATGCCCTCGGAATTTGGACTTTTGTGTAGGGCTCGGCAGAGATAGGGATAGTGAGCATTATGGGTGAAGTCTGAGGATCCCAAGCTAGTGGGGCTGAGGCATGAGTGTTGCCAGTGAGGAGAGGATGAGAGTTCTGGGTCCCCTTTTCACTCCTTCCAATGAAGGTGTTTGATTTTTCTTATCAGGGCTATTTATAAATAGCTCCCCATTCTAGTTCTTTCCTCCAAATTTCTCTAGGCCTAACACATCTTCACTTTCACAAGGGAAGTCTTGGTAAAAAACAAACAAACAAACACCAAAGCCCTAGAATCAAGGTCAAAATAGAAAATGATATGAGACTCTGTATAAGATATAAAGGATATAGTCAGGCCTCACTTCTTTTATGGCCAAAGGATATTCCATCGTTTGGATAGTCCACATTTTGCTTCTCCACTCATCAGTTGATGTGTATTTGGGTTGTTTCTACTTTTTGGCTATTATGAATAAAGATGCTACAAACATTTGTATACAAGTTTTTGCATAACCACATGTTTTCAATTCTCTTGGGTATATACTCACCCTTAAGAACTCTGTGTCTATGTAGAGAGGAAGGAGTCTGAGGAACTAAACTCAGATCTCATAAATAATGTGAGATCCCTCCCCTCAAAAACTGCATTTTCAAAATAACATCTGACCATTATGGATGGAAATGCAAAGTTCCAGTTCATTTCCAGATCAAAAAAAAGATGTTACCTTGAGCTGATTACTTGTGCACGCAGAGTCCAGAGGAAGACCAGGAAATCCTTCCTTTTATTATTGAAATAGCAAAGTCCACGTGTGTGGGCTTCTGGGAGCCCATCTGGCAGGTTATAAAAACCCTCTGCTCTCACTGCACAGACCTGCCCTTTAATAAGTAAATAAATATTAATTTAGGTGCTGGAGATGCAGTGCAGAACAAAATAAATACCATCTAGTCGAGAAGAGAAAAATTAACCAAATGCTTACATGTCCCGAAGACTCCTGGGGTTGCTCACAGAATACAGAGGAGAGCTGAGCAAATAGGCCTGGCATCATTAGCCTAGAAATCAGAGCCAGGGTGTCCAGGGTGGTGTGAAGGACTTGCTCCTAGTATCTTGTCTGAGCTGTCTCTCTGAGTTGATTTCCTTTATTTTCACAGGGAATTTCATGAGCAGCTTTGAACTCTCAATCTCTCACTCAGCTACACTACCTATGTTGTTAGAAGGGTAAGATATGTTACTCCAAAAAGGAGAGAAGGAAGGAGCAGACAAAAATATAAAAGCCTACTGCATAGCCAGTCCTGTTTTTCTAGGTTATGGTCAAGAAGGAATGTATGACCAGCAATAGTGTAGATTTTGAGAGGCATCAGAACAAGAGGAATGGGCAGGGCTAGATTATGGAGAACTTTATGCCATGAAAGAAACTTAGACTTTATCTTACTGCGCTTGAGAAGACACTGAAAGGCTTTAAGCAGGGTAGGGGTATGTGCTTTAGAGTTAATCAGTCTTGAAGGTAGGAAGAGGTGTCAGAGAGCTTTGTACTTGCCCATGTGAAAGATGATGGGATATGAATGAAGGTAATGAAGAGAGAAGAGATTTAAGCTATGTTGGGGGAGAAGCTTGAGCAGCTCAGAGATGCTACCAGTGGACAGGGAGGGGCAGCTATAAGCACACTCCCATTTGACAACTCATCAAGTTCATTTATGATGAACTTCAGGCTCAAGGCAATTCAAAGCCAGGCTAGAGAGAGTTGGGTGTTGCAAATAAAAAGCAGGAACCCCAGGTCCTTGCTCCAGGGACTCCCAAAATGTTAGGAAGCCAAAATAACTATATGAGAAATATGTAGTGTAAGGTCAATTAAGTCAAATGTAATAAAAGATTGTAAGAAAAGGATACTCTCATCTGGTTGGCTGATGAGAGCAGACATCGTAAAAGAAAGACAACCGACTGGAGTTTTAAAGAATGGGAAGGATTTCCCCGATGGCTAATGATGAAGAAGATTTTTTCATGTGTCTGTCAGCCATGTGTATGTCTTCTTTGGAGAAGTGTCTGTTCATGTCTTCTGCCCATTTTTTGACATGATTATCTGTTTTTTGGGTGTTGAGTTTGAGGAGATCTCTATAGATCTTGGATATCATCCCTTTATCCATAGTGTCACTTGAAATATCTTCTCCCATTCCATACATTGCCTCTTTGTTTTGTTGACTGTTTCCTTTGCTGTGCAGAAGCTTTTTATCTTGATGAAGTCCCAAAAATTCATTTTCAGTTTTGTTTCCTTTGCCTTTGGAGACATGTCTTGAAAGCAACCACTTTGGAAAACAGTGTGGAGATTCCTCAAAAAATAGAGCTGCTCTATGACCCTGCAATTGCACTACTGGGTATTTACCCCAAAGATACAGATGTAGTGAAAAGAAGGGCCAGATGTACCCAAGTGTTCATAGCAGCAGTGGCCACAATCTCCAAACTGTGGGAAGAACCAAGATGCCCTTCAACAAATGAATGGATAAAGAAGATATGGTCCATATATACAATGGAATATTACGCTGCCATCAGAAAGAATGAATACCCAACTTTTGTATCAACGTGGACGGGACTGGAGGAGATTATGCTGAGTGAAATAAGTCAAGCAAAGCAAGTCAATTGTCATAAGGTTTCACCTACTTGTGGAGCATAAGGAATAACATGGAGGACATTAGGAGAAGGAAAGGAAAAGTGAATTGGGGTAAATTGGAGGGAGAGATGAAGCATGAGAGACTGTGGACTCTGAGAAACAAATTGAGGGTTTTGGAGGGGAGGGGAGGGGGGAGCCTTGTGGTGCATACTAAGGAGGGCAAATATTGCATGGAGCACTGGGTGTGGTACATAAACAATGAATCTTGGAACCCCGAAAAAATAAAATTAAATTAAAGGAAAAAAAAGAATGGGAAGGATTCCCACAGATGGAGAGTTCCTGGGGCCATTTCTGACAGAGGAAACAACATGAGCAAACACATGGTAATGGGAAAACACATGGTATATTTGGAGAGCATGGAATGACTCCCTTGACTGGATGTAAGAAGTCATGAAAGATAAACCAACAGAATGACAATACAGGGAAGGAGGAAAGATTGTAGCTTTTTTTTTTTTTTGAGTGGAAAGAAGACTTTAAATAAAGGAGACCATTTAGTGGAAAGATACTAAGTTTAATTTGGAACATATTGCACTTGAGGCAACTGTGGGATATCCCAGTGGAGATACCCAGTGGGCAGGGATAAATTATCATTTGTATTTCTAATGAGAGATCAGGGCTGGAAAATTGAACAGATGTGTCCCTATGAATGCATTTGTTTATACCTCGATTCATTCAAAAAGTTATTTTGGTGTACACAGATTTGCACCAATTTAAATAGACAAACTAAAGAAGGGAAAACACAAGGATATGAAATAAAGTTGAATTTAAACCATAAGGTTAACCCATCATCTTCATGCAATAGGTTCTGCTAGAGATGGACCCCAAATTTGGCTTTCAACTTCCTAGCACCCAAAGCAGCCAAAGTAAAGAGGGAAGCATGATTAGTTGCTAATCGTTTTCTAATAAACACATATCTTCAAATCTCTTGGACAGAGGGAGAGCTGAGGATTCTGATGGGTATAAAACAACTCCAGAAGAGATACTTGATGCTGTCCTCACCGGGTGCTCCTACCATTCAAGAGCATGCCCAACTTGAAGTTAGGTATGGCCCAGTATTTGCTCTGTCCAAGAAATGTGAGCACAATCGGTGTGTCATATTTCCAGGTGGAAGATTAAAATACCAGTATGCAATTCTCCATGAGCTCTTTTCCATGCTATAGGGACCCACACTACCAAGGAGAAGGGGGTATAGGGGGGAAAAGGAAAGAAAAGAAAATGGAGAATGGACTGTCTGTAACATCTAATGTAAAAGACAAGAGAAGCCAACACAGAAAAGAGAAGGAATAGGTGAAATACCCAAGAAGGAGACTATGGGAATCACAGTATTCTAAAAACCAAGATGAAGACTTTCCAAAGGGAGAGACAGAGATGAGATGCTTGCCCACCGGCACACAACCCAAAAGTGGTAGAACTAGAGTTTGAGCCTACTTCTTAATGACATGGACAGCTGTGCTCTTAATTGCTGTATTAGGTTTCCTTCTGAGGGGAAGGGATCTACAGGTTCTTCCACTTTCCAGCTGTATATCTAGGGCATGTTTACCCACAGTTTACTCATCTGTAAAATGGGGATAATAATAGTACACCCTCTTCCAATGCTGTAAGGATAGGATTATATACTGCCCACAATGTACAAGGATTTATGGTTCTGGGCTTTGAAGACCTGGGATTTGCAACTATGATATGAATATTCATTTTTACCTTTTAAACCTTAGAAAAGGGAAATGGAGTTTCAAGTATCCATTCTTGGAAACCTCACATCTCCAGACTCTGTGACCTACCAAGGGCCTGTGACCTGGGCAAACTTAACTTACTGGAGGAAGATGGAATGAAATCACAATGTTGGCCAAGATCAACCCCTCAAGCACCAAAAGACGACCTTTTGGCAGGAAAGGAAAATCATCTTTTATTCCTCAGCCCTTGGATAACAGTTTGAACAAAAGCCCCATTTTATGAAACAAAAGCAGTGATCTGGCAAAAAAAAAATTTTTTTTAGAAAAATTAAGTACCCAGTAACAAGACTGTCATATGCAGACACTATTCTGGGGACTTGCATGCCTCTGTTTTGCCTCAGACTACGGTTTGAACATCAGCTGATATTGAGGTGGCAGCTCCATCTTTCCTAATGTTTGTCACACTCTCTGTCCACCCACTGCACCCACCCTCATTCCACTTAGGTCCCCACTTAGGTAAGAGGCTTTGGGAACTGGTAAATTTCTGGTGTTTGTTGACAAGAACACTTTGCATTAGATCAGTTCCAGAATGGGAGATAATGTCAAAGATAATTCAGACCTACTACATTTTCAGGACCAAAGTATTCATCCTGTCTGCACTTGAATACTTCTAATAACTGAACAGCTCCGTACCTACCAAAGAAAAATATGCTTTCAAGGCCATGTGTATTCCCACATGCAAGCTTGGCCATTGAAGTGACTTCTTCCTGAAACCCTTCCCTCTCTGCCCTCAGTCTAGTCATCCTTTCCCCCTATACATGGGAGCCTTTCTTCCCCCTCAATACAATTTTACCCAGTTTAGTGTTTATACAACAGCATTTATAGACATCTGCTACATTCCAGGTGCTGTTCTAGGCTTTAGATACAAAGACAGATAAGACAGTTTGGTTGACAGCGTTAAGAGCCCAGGGACTGGAGTTAGAGCTCACCTGAAATCCTGCTTATAGGATCGATCACCTTGCCTCAGTTACTGGACCCCTCTGAACCCTCCTTTTCTCACCTGTAAAATGGACCAAACAATAATTTCTATTTCAAAGGGTTGGCGTGATATCTGCGTGAAACAACGAGCATAACGTTATTATCAGAGTGTCTGATGCAAGATCGGCACTTGTAAATGACAGTTAATGGGTGTCAGGACATGTGAGCACTCTGGTACTTTGGCTTAGAGCTTTCCTAACTTCCTAAGTTAAAACACAGGCAATTAAACCCTGACTTAAGTATCACTTGCACAGGGAAGCTCCACCCCACACCAGGATGTTGCCTGACTTCACAATCTCAGCGCTGTCTCCCTTTCTTGGTGAGGTGGACACAGCTCTGATTCCACCTGTCTCCATGTGATTGTAATTAACTTAAGTCTGTCCCCCATGCTCTCCCACTGCCCCATCTCAATCAGACCATAGCTTTGTAAGCCCAACCATCTGGCTTATTTTTATTAACTGTTTCAGCTCTTGAACTTCAGTTTAGAGGCACCCAGTGAGTCTTTGAATGAATGAAGACACAAATAAATGGACAAATAAAGAACATGTAATATTAAACATTTCCAGTGACACTGAGGTACTATACTGGAAAACACACACACACACACACAATTTTAGCCTCCAAAGAACCAGTTAGCAACTATTAAGGAGCTGGAATGGGATCAGGATGGGATAAATAACTTTGTCCTGACCTTCTTGGGGAGAGGGTTCATGGCAATGTGTAGAGCAGAAAGAGGCATGCAGCTCACCAGGGCAAGTCCTTTAAGAAAAGATAATCATAGCTAACATCTCTGTAGCCCTTATTGCTCTGGACACTGCACTGGGGGCTTTATACATATTAATTTATTTAGCCTTTACAATCCAATGAGATGGGAACTGTGCAGAGTGGTTAGCTAATCTGCCCCAGCTACTGTGATAGAATCATGCTCCCTTTTGGGGTCTTGCTACTAGTCCTTAGGTTTTCTTCTCCACGACCTTCTGGATTTTAGCCCTCTACCTCCCTTAGCACATGTCCTAGTTCCCAGACTGCGCATGTTTCTGACTATTAGTAACCACAGACTTTACCTCTTACTTTTCAGCCCTTTGATATGACTTGATTTCCAATGCTCATGATGGCATTAGTGCTCAGATGACTCTGGAATGTTTCTGTGGTATTGCTACTCACATCCTAATGGAGAAGGCCAGAAATATTCATCTTCCACTCAGTTTCTTTTCTGATTTGAACAGAGTTGTCTCAGTTGCTCCCCTGTCATTCTTAGTAGAGAATGGAGCCAGTTGCTGTCTTCAAGGTCATTTAAGGGATTCCTCCACTGAATTCAGTGGTCTACTGAACAGTATCCCAGAAGAGTGGTTTTCTAGACTCTGTTTGTACACAGCCAGTGATGGATAATTCATCAGCCACAAGATAGTCCATTCCATTATTGCCTGTTGGAAAGGTCTTTCTCTACCAAACTTGAAACTTCACTGCCTATAGTTTCTCCTCATTGGCACTCGCATATCAAGCAGCAGAGGGACAGTGGGAACTTCCTGTCCCAGTAGGAGAGAATATTTTATTACCAAAGGTGTTTAGAATTTCTACCATTCAATGCTAATAAAAGCATATAAATTTCATGAGTTTTATCATTGTTTTTAAATTCTGCAGATTATATGCTGCCTCATTGCCTGTGCTGGGAGACCTCTCATGCCATGGCCCACTGGTGTGAGCAGGGTTGGTTCCTCCTGAGGGCTGCGAGGAAAGAATCTGTTTCCGGCATCTCTTGTCGGCTGGTAGACGGCCATCTTCTCCCTGTGTCTCTTCACATTATCTTCCCTCTGTGTTTGACTCTTTCTCTTCATGTGGCTTTCTCTTTATAAGAACACTGGTTGTTTTAGGTTGAGGACCACCCCTACTCCAATATGACCTCATCTTAACTAGTTGCATCTGCAACAACCCTGTTTCCAAATAATGTCAATTCTGAGGTACTAGGGAGTTAGGATTCCAACATATCTTTTTGTGGGAGGACACAGTTCAATCCATATCAAGAAGTAACCATAATGTCCACCACAAAATACACCTTAAAACTGGCCTGGAACTGAGTACAGCCTACAGGGGTGGTTTGACTTGTGTAGAGAATTGTAGAGTTGATTCAGCTTCTGACATTGGAGGAATCAGTGTTCTTGACTTGTTACCTAGTTCATGACTCATCTCCAGAGAAGGTTATGTGAAAGCCATGTCATAGCACCGAGTGAGAGCACTGTAACATTTTTGGCAACAACTTAACGTTGTGGCAGAAATCTACATGGTGATTGCTTGGATGATGCGCCAGACTGAATTCCATGAGGTAGTCAGCAGGGTGGCAGACCCAGGCAGTAACATGATGAACTTCCTGTTCATGGGACTTACATGTAACTTGACCTGGATCTTTTGGGGTAAGGTGACAGCTTGCAAATTTTTTTCTGGCCAAAGAGGTAATTCATTCATTTATAGATTCATCTAACAGACATTTTCTGAATACTTTTAGTACTCTAGCTAAGTGATGGGAAGCCACATATTTACCTTTAACCTCTCCCAGACTCTGCCTTTCCAGACACCAGCCGTGATCCCTGGATGCACTCCTCTTCACCTTCAAAAGCTAGATCAAGTGTCATTCCTATTGTTAAGACTTCTGGGCCTTTTATCTCATTGAATTTGTCTCTTCCTCCTTGCATAGGACCTTGTACGGCCCTGTGTCACAGCTCAGTTTTAGGACTTACATCCTAACACAATCATGTACTTGCAAAAATGACTTCTCTTTCAACCCCTCTTGACTGAGAATTCTTTTTTGTTCATGGATTTCATTATATCTATATCTATATTTATAAATATATCTAGATAGATAGATAGATAGATAGATAGATAGATAGATAGATAAATAGATAGATAGATAGACATTGTGGTAGCCTCAGGCCTACCACAGAGCTTGGGCCTAGTAGGTATTGGTAAATATTTGTTGAGAGAATAGATGTCCTGCCTTCTAGAAGTTCACAGTCTCACAAAGAGAAATGAAAATTGGACAACTGCAATAGAGTATAAATTTTTACTTTATTTTTTTAAAGATTTATTTACTTATTTGAGAGAGAGAGAGAGTGCATGCCAGTAGGGGGAAGGGCAGAGGGAGAGGGAGAGAGAGAATCCCAAGCGGACTCCATGCTCAGACCTCATGACTCATAGATCGTGACCTGAGCCAAAATCAAGAGTCAGATGCTTAACTGACTGACCCATGCAGGCATCCCTAGATTACAAGTTTTTATCATGAGAGAGCTTTAAGATGCTGGGAGTCAGACAGGTAGTTCAGTCACAGGTGGTCAGAGAAGGCTTCTCAGTGAAGGTGACACTTGACTGGAGTCCCAAAGGATGAGAGAAAATTTTTACCAAGCAAAGCAAGCAGTTGGGATGGGGAATAAGGGAAGAACTCTCCCAGGCAGAAAAAGCAGCAGCTGCAAAGGAAATAATAGAGACTTGTAAACGCAGTTGTTTAGTGGAGAACAAGTTGTAGTGAAGAGTGAAGGCTCTGGAATCAGACACTTGGGTTTAAACTTCAGCCTACTACTTACCAGCTGTGTGCCTTTGAGAGTGAACTTAAATTCCTAAGCCTCAATTTCCTTACCTATATGAGGGAATGGGTCACTGAAAGGATTAAAAGGGATAATGTCTGTTAAATGTTCGGTAAATGTCTAACATATGGTGTGTACTCAACAAGATGGCAGAGAGTCTTTTCACTGATGGAAACTTGGCTGCAAGGGGTAGGGGGGACTATCAAGAGATGAGGCTGAAGACATTGGGAGGGGCCAGGTCAGAGACAGAGGACAGCCACTATCGGTGGTCATGTGGTTAGATGTGGATAGATTACTTCTTTTTTTTTTTAAGTTTTATTTATTTAAGTAACCTTTACACCCAATGTAGGGCTCAAACTCAAGACCCCGAGATCAAGAGTGGCATGCTCTTCCAACTGAGCCAGCTAGGCACCCCTAGACATGGGATAGATAACTTCTTATATCACTTTCAGAAATGTGTGGCAGAAACTGTGGTGGCCCACATGACCACTAATGGGGGCCGGAGGGGTGGGGGTCAAATGTAGATCCCTACTGTCCTGTTTTACTGCCTGACCATGCCAAGTGCAGAGAGAATGAGGTCCAACAGCATCCCTGATGTGGTGGTGGTGGGAATGTAAACTGGTACAACCACTTTGAAAAAGAGTTTGCATTTGCTTATAAAATTGAATATTCCCACACTCTGCACATCAACAATCCCACTTCTGGATATATGCCCAGAACAATTGTCCATTCATTCAACAAACACAAATCTAACATCTACACTATGCCAAGGCCTATGATGGACTGGGTCTCTGGGGGTGCAGGAGCACTGAACTTGGAGTTTATGGTAGCTGCTTGGGAGCTGGGTAAACCTGGGCATGATGCCTAAACTTTCCAAGCCTCAGTCCCCTCATTTTAAAAAAGAGGCACAGGTTACTGTTGATGGGAATGCAAACTGGTGCAGCCACTGTGGAAAACAGTATGGATATTCCTAAAATATTAAAAATAGAATTACCCTACAATCCAGCAATCACACTACTAGGTATTTACCAAAGAATACAAACACACTAATTCAAAGGGATACATGCACCCTTATGTTTATGGCAGCATTATTTACAATAGCCAAATTACAGAAGCAGCGTAAGTGTCATTGATAGATGAATGGATAAAGAAGAGGTGATATAGGGCGCCTGGGTGGCTCAGTGGGTTAAAGCCTCTGCTTTCGGCTCAGGTCATGATCTCAGTGTCCTGGGATGGAGGCCCACATCGGGCTCTCTGCTCAGCAGGGAGCCTGCTTCCTCCTCTCCCTGTCTCTCTGCCTGCCTCTCTGCCTACTTGTAATCTCTCTCTCTGTGTCAAATAAATAAATAAAATCTTTAAAAAAAAAAGAAGAGGTGATATATATATCATATGATATATATATAATATATATAGCNCCTACTTGTAATCTCTCTCTCTGTGTCAAATAAATAAATAAAATCTTTAAAAAAAAAGAAGAGGTGATATATATATCATATGATATATATATATAATATATATAGGATATTATATATATAAAATATATATATTTAGTGGAATAGTATGCAGTCATAAAAAAGAAGGAAATCCTGCCATTTGCAACAACATGGATGGACCTAGAGAGTATCGTACTTAACGAAATAAGTCAGTCAGAGAAAGACAAATACCATATGATCTCACTTATATGTGGAATTTAAGAGACAAAACAAACGAGCAAAGGAAAAAAAACAAGAGAGAGACAAACCGAGAAACAGACTCTCAACTATAGAGAACAAACTGATGGTTCCCAGAGAGGGATGCGGTGGGGGGCGGGGAATGTGGAAATAGGGGATGGGATTAAGAGTACACTTACCATCATGAGCCCTGCCTGGATGATGTATGGAAGTCTTGAATCACAATATGGTACATCTGAAACTAATATAACACCATTTGTTATCTACCTGGAAATTAAAATTAAAAACTTAATTTTAAAAAATGAGGCACAGATCAGGTCAGACATGTGCTATGTAGAAAACCAGGAGCTGCTATGCATATGTTCATGGTTCTCCCTGTGCTGACTGCCTGAGCCTCCAACAGGAAGTGACCTTGGAGCTCCAGGGACCAAAAGGAGGACAAAGGTGGGAACCCAGGGCACCACCAGAGGGTGGAAATAGCAGGGGTTGATGAGGAAGTTATAAACCCAAGAATGGGAGCATTAAACAAAGCAGGAATCTGACCCATAAGGACTTTTTATCCTGATGATTATACTAGCCAACACACGGAGCCCTCTGCTTGAAGCATTTTATAACACATTGTTCAGTAATATCTCCCAACAGCTGTAAGAGGTAGGGTGAGTGTTACTCCATCGGGCAGATAAAGAAATTGAGGCACAGGAAGACTAAGGACTTTGCCACGTTTGCACGTTCCAGAAGTGTTGGGGCAAGGACGCCAACGCAGACCACCTGACTCTGGAATCTGGGCTCTTAATCACTTTGCCCTGTGATGGTTCCGGGTAGCAAGGCCAGCAAGGTAAGGAAAAGAATGGGGTGGTGGTTGGATTCAGGTGTGAGGCCTTGAGACTTGACTAGACGGGGCTTTGGGGAAGCTGAGGAGGCAGGAGGGCTGGGTTTCTGAGACAAGAGAGGAGGAGCTCCAAGCAGAAGGAGAGAGAGACACAAGGAGCAGAAGCAAAGGCCCTGGAGGTCAGGTTCGCCTGCATCAGCATTCCGATGGTCAAATCTCCCAGATGGACACTTGCCAGGTTCAGACATCAGTAATTCCTAACGCGTGCCAGGCCCATGCTACATGCTTCGTTCATATTATCTCCTTTCCCCTAAACAACAACCCAACAAAGGAGATGTAAGNTTTAAAAAAAAAAAAAAAAAAAAAAAAAAACGTCAGGGTGCCAAGTGGGGCTCAGTTGGGTAAGCATCTGACTTTGGCTCAGGTCATGATCCCAGGGTCCTGGGGTTGAGCTCAGCGGGGAGCCTGCTTCTCCCTCTTCCTCTGCCATACTCTCTTTCTTTCAAATAAATAAATAAAATCATAAAAGAAAAGAAAAGAGGAAAGGAAAGGAAAGGAAAGAAAAGAAAAGAAAAGAAAAGACAAAACTGTCAACAAGGTTAGTTTGCCCTTGGTCACACAGGTAGAACCTGGGCTTTGGGCTCCTGGGGCAGCTTTGCCCACAGGAAGTTCTTGGGAGTGTGTGTCCGGAGGGAGCCCTTCACTGGGGGAGTGCGAGGGTCCTGCTTCTCCTGGTAAGACAAAATCTGTAGGTATAACTATCCCGCAGAGCTCCCCCCACCCCACCCCCCCACCTCTCCCACACCCTGCAAGATCAAGGATCAGGCTGAGGTTGGGACTTAGTGGGAAATCCCTCCATCCCTCTGAAGTAGAAATGTCCTTTGGGTTCAAGGTCAGCCTCTCCCTTGTCCGGTTTCTTCCTCTTCCTTGTCCCACTTCTACTCCCATCCTGGTCTCTGCTGGGAATGCTTCCTTAATGAATCAATTTCACTTGAACCCTCTGCTTTGGGGACCCCCACTTGGACACACCTTAGCTTCTCCAATTTTTAGTATATGTGCTGATGAAGCGAGCACACACCTTAGCTTCTCTTTTAAAAAGATTTATTTTAGCGAGAGGGCATGAGTAGGAGGGGCAGAGAGAAGGGAGAGAGAAACCCAAGCAGACTCTGTGCTGAGCTGCTGAGTGCAGAGTCCATGCAGGGCTTGATCTCGCAACCCTAAGATCACATGAGCAGAAACCAGGAGTTGGACACTTAACCGACTGTTCCACCCAGGTGCCCCAGGACACCCCCTGGCCTCTTAACCACCATCCTAGGCACCATCGTTTTGCTCACCTCCCTCACTTTCTAGGAGCTGCTCACACTCCCCCAGGGAGCAGACATGCACAGGGCTTCCCCACCTCCTGGGACCACCTCCCAGCCAGAGCCCAAAGTCTGAGGCTTGTGCCCACCTTCTCCGAGCAGAGCTTGGGCTGTGTAGGCTCTGGCCAGCGTCTGCCGTTCCCAGACTTGAGCAAGCCCAGACACAGCCCACCTCCCAGGGCGTGGGACACTGGGCTGTAAAGTCAGAGGTGGTTTTCAGGGCCCTGTCCAGACTTGTGGGGGCTGCCGAGCCAGATGTGCGAGGGATCAGCCCTAGTGCGTCTGGGGCAAGGGAACCAGACAGATCACTCCTCAGGGAAAGAAGCCAAACCAATAAATGAAGGTCCTGCTCCAAAGCATAGATCTTGGACTGACAAGTTTCCCAAGGAAAGTGTAGCGTGGAGTTAGGCACAGCTGCCTGGGATGGAGTGGAGATTCTACCATGGATCGTTGGGCTCCGCTCACAGGAGAAGACCTGGGAAAACCAGGGGTCTGACTCAGTGCTTCCCTACGTCAGACTCAGCTCCGACCACAGCTTGCCTGGAAATCTCTGATCTTTTCCCCACCACTTGGTTGGGTTGGGTGCCTCTCCTCGCTGTTCCCACATCATCTCATCTGCGGCTGTAATTGCATATCTGTCTGCATATCTGACCTCGGTTACACCACAGTCCTGTTGTTTTACCTTCGAAACACCAGGAAACACCGCTCAGCATCTTGAACGCGATGAGTGCTCCGTAAATGTTTGTTGAATAAATATCCACCCTCCAGGGGTGTTTGAAGATCAAGCGAGATAATGGATGGGAAAACAAACCATAAATTGCCATTACATTTATTCTTATTTTCCGTGAATATATTTATGAATTTTATACAAACCGACATATCGTATGTATTAATAATATTGATAATAGTAACATGTGCCAAAGCCTGAGCAAAAAGACTCATCTAGAGTCCAATGTTGAGGGGAACAGAAATACACATGTATATCTACACCAGTGTATTCACCGCTAAATTCACACCATCAAGGACAAGAAATTATTATAACCCTTAAAGACGGCAGTCAGGTCTCTAGATCATTTGTCCAAGAAGACGGAGGAGTGCTAGCCTAGGGAATGACTTCACCACCTCTGTCTTCCATGTGTTTAAGACGTTTGGGTTTCCAGAAGGTTTTGTGTCATTGGCTCCTCCATTTGCCACATAAATTAAGAAATCAGACATTGGAGGGGGAAAAATGCACTGGGTCCTTCTTTTTCTATCCGTGTTTGTCTCTCAGGAGACAGGAGGCCCAGCAGGGAACTTTCTGGGAGTGAAGAGGAGCCTGAGGAGGGGGTCGTGCGCGTGTGAGAGCAGCTGCTGAGAACAAGGGCAGAGCCGAAGCTTGAAGCTCACTGTCACACCCCTGCGGAAAGACACCTGCCAGGAAGGCCATCAGACTTCAGTGTCAGGTTGTCTCCTGTAAGTCAGCGTCCTGCCCTCCTTATCACAACTGACGCTTGCACCCAGCCCGATCCCGTGACGCTCAGCACATCCGTCCCCTCCTCGGCAGGACCGACCTGCTCTCCTTCAGTCCCATCTGATGGCCCAGGACCCAGAGGAACAGATTCCTCCCCTCCCCCTCCACCCCCCCACTTCCCCTCTCCCTTTTCCTCCCTCCCTCCCTCGCTTCCTGCTGTCCTGCCTGCCTTGCTTCTTTCCTTAATACAATTTTACTCTATTTAATTTTCTGAAAAGGTAATACATTCTTAAAGTTATAAACAGATAAAAATATAAAAAGATACAGTGCAATCTCTCAGGAACTCAGGGCCTGCTGTGTATCCCTCCAGAGGTTTTCTTTTAAGTGTATATACAAGCATTACATGGGTATATGATCATATGCTGCCCCATTCCTTCTTACACAAATGCTAAACATTGTGTAGTGATACATAGTGTTCTGCTCCTTAATTTTCCCAATTAATAGATCTTAGAACATGAAGAGCTTCTTCTACCATTTTTTTTTCATAGATGCATAGTTGGCCAACCCACAACTTATTTTGATCAGATAGACGTTTACAACCAGTGCCGCAATGGAAAGCCTCGGACCCACATCATTTTCCAACTTATCCGTAATTAGCAGTGGAGCTGCCGGGTCAAGGGGCAGGTGGATTGCTGGTGGTGAGAGCCATTGCCAAATTGCCCGTTATAGGATTTGCACAAACTTATACTCTCTCTCTCTCTCTCTCTCTCTCTTTTTAAAGATCTTATTTATTTGACAGAGAAAGACACAGCGAGAGAGGGAACACAAGCAGGGGGAGCGGGAGAGGGAGAAGCAGGCTTCCCACTGAGCAGGGAGCCCGATGCGGGGCTCGATCCCAGAACCCTGGGATCATGACCTGAGCCGAAGGCAGATGCTTAACAACTGAGCCACCCAGGCGCCACCAAACTTATACTCTCAATCACTGTATGAGAAGAAACGGATTTCTAAAACTTTGCAGTCAGCATCATTCTACCGCCAGTACACACCGGTTAGCCCTTCCTCTGTGCCTGGCATTTGTTATCTCATTTAACCCCTACCATGACCTTTCGAGTTGGTGATGACGGGGTTCTTGGCATCAAAGGAGAAACCTCAGATTCACAGGTGAGT
This sequence comes from Ailurus styani, assembly GCA_002007465.1. NCBI lineage: Eukaryota > Metazoa > Chordata > Mammalia > Carnivora > Ailuridae > Ailurus > Ailurus styani. The sequence continues at coordinate 660,162 of LNAC01000207.1, forward strand.
AATGTTGCTCCCCTAGATCTCTCATCCGGAAGCTGGGGAGTCAGCAAGTATTCATTCTGATAACTGTAAAAAGAATTCCAATGGCCTGCCTTTGTCGAACACTTAACCCCTTGCTTGACCCTCACGGGCCTGTGACCAAGCTCTGGTGTATGGTCCATTTTTAGTAATGAGAAAACCAAAGGCTACAGAGGTCACAAGCCCCTGCTTGAAAGTTACACAGCAAGTGGGCAGCAGTCCCCAGGGTTGAACCCAGACAATCTGACTGCACCACCCGAATCCTTCACACCACTACACTGAGGTCACAGCTGAGAAGTTCCAGAACATGCGGGCCTTGGCAGTTGTCCCCCGTGAGAACCTCGATCGGCAGGTAGGAAAGCTGAAGCCCAGGGGATGGGAACGGGGCCTGGTTAGTGGCTGCCCTGGGTTAGGACCCCGGTCCCTTAACTCCAGGCCGTGCTCTCTTTTCACACCTTGCAGCCACACAAGAGCTGTGACACCCTCAGCCCTGGGCTGGCGCAGGGTGCGGATGACAAAGGCGGCCTTGGTGCAGCTCACAGCCCAGCCGGCAAGAGCCAGCCCACAGCCCACCTGGCAGGCTGCAGCCACGGAATCTGAGGCTGTGGGTCTTTGGGTCACTTCTCCTACATACTCTCCACCAGCTGTTACAGTGATGACAAAAAGACACTATTTGCCCAGCACCTACAACGAGCCTGGCCCTATGAGCACATCGATTTACTTCATCCTTAAAACAAGCCCACAACTCAGAGACGTTCAGTGATTTGCTCATGTCACAGTCAGTTCGTGGCAGAGCTGGGATCTGAACTCGGGTATTTTTTGATGTTGAAAACCTCTCTTTTAGAGGCAGGATGGTTCAGTGGTTAGGAACCCTGTGTCTGGAGTCACACAGACTGGTTCTCCCACTGAACTATTTGTTGAAACAGGAGAAATTACTTAATATCTCTGAGCCTCAGTTTCCCTCTCCAGAACGTGACAACATTGTCAATGTATGTTGTGTTCCTTATGATTTTCTTAATAACATTTTCTTTTCTCTGCCCTATTTTACTGCAAGAATATAGTATATAAGACATATACAAACTATGTGTTAATAGACTGTTTATGCTAACAGTAAGGCTTCTAGTCAACAGTAGGCTAGTGTAGTTAATTTGGGGGGTGGGTTACACGTGGATATTTTCCTGTGCAAAATATCCACCTGACAACCCCACATTGCTCAAACAACTGTATCTGTTTACTCAAAGAGATATTTGCATACCCATATTCATATCAGTATTATTTACAATAGCTAAAATGTAGAAGCAGCCCAAATGTCCATCCATGGGTGAATGCGTTAACAAAATGTCTCACACACACACACACACACACACACACATTATTCAGCCTTAAAAAAAAAAAGAAGGGAATACTGACACCTGCTACAACATGGACCTCAAGGACATTGTGCTAAGTGAAATAAGTGAGATAAGCCAGTCACAAAAAGACAAATCGTGTTTGGTCTCCCTCCTCTGAGGTGCCTAAAATACTCAAATCCGTGGAGATGACGGAAGGCAGAGTGGTGGTCGCCAGAGGGCAGAGGGAAGGCAGGAGAAAGGAAGAGTCATTTAGTGGGTAGGGGATTTTGGTTTTGCAGCCTGGAAGGAGTTCTGTGGGTGGAAGGTGGTGACGGGCCCCCCGCTGAATGTCCTCAACACCACTGAACTGTACACTTGAAAGTAAATGTAAATGTTAGGCTCTAGGTTTTTACTGCGATTCTTTAAAAAGAGAAAAAAGGATAATAATGCCTGATTTGGAGAGATGTGAGGATTCAATCATGTTTGTGAAGGGCCCGGCCCGGGGCCTGGCTCGGAGGAAGCACCGAATCGGTGGTGTTACGTGTACTGTTGGCAACTGCTGTTTGTCCACCGTGGGAGACACCCCAGGGAGACTTCAGTGTCCCCGTCTCGTTGGCTTCACTGAGGGCCTGTGAGGAACAAACGAGCTCTTGTGTGTGAAAATGTGTTATCAACGGTTAAAAAGAAAGAAAGTGGAGAAATGATTGATCACGGTGGTAGGGGCCCATTTTGTCTGTCATTCCACCACCATATGTGTCACCTCCCCCGGGGTGACTCCTTCAGGACTCTCTCTCTCTCCCTCTGCTGACTGGAATCTTCAGGAGGGAGTCCTGTCTTCCTTCATGCCGCATCCCAGTACCCAACCCCAGTGGCTGTGTCCCCTCGGTCAATTTTGGTGACCTCATCTGAGTCTGGGGGGCAGAAGGCAGCTGGTCTGATGGTTTTAGCCGGAAGACGTCCTTGTGAGGTTCAGTGTGGCTTCCTAAGGTGGGGCCCTCTCACACGTTTCTCACACGTGATGAGTCAGATCGTCCATCCTGGAGCAAAGCCATTGCCCAGCGGGGAGGGTTGTGAAGCTCAATGGGGAGAAGTGGAGGGAAGGCTCCTGGACCGCCTAGGAAGAGGTGACTTCGGGACACGGGCTGCCTCATTGTTTTCCATGGTTTTCCATTACTGGGTTGGAACTCCTGCAGAGTGAGAGTTTCTCAGACATAGCTGGAGAATCTAATTCCAGAGTTCTTCAGCACAAAGAATGTGAACACCTGCTCTGTGGAAGTGCAGCCATTTAGTGGCAACCTCGGCTGTGGGTACACGGCCTCTGCAGGCAAGGTGGCCCCAGAAGGGTAAGCAACTTGCCCGAGGTCTCTTGGAAAAGTGTCAGGACGAGGACAACAGCTCACACCCAGGCCAGCACAGATCCTACAACCCTCTCTTGACTGAAAAGTTGAGTTGAGGTAAACTGAGGAACAAAGGCAGTTTTTCTGGGGCAGGCACCACGGTAAGACCTTCATGTTCACATACCATGTATGTTCACCCAAGAGCCTCTACACCTTCACAAAGGTTGGAATAGCTAGCTTTTGAACTGAATTTGCCCTTCAAATACCAGACCAGAAAAATCACTTATTCGTCATCCTTCCTTTTGACTCATAATCCCTCAGCATGTCCTACAAAAGGAAGTGTTGGTAAGCCCTGGAGAAGAGGAAGAAAATATGATGAGGTAGCATGAGGGGCTTCCTTAGTCATCAGATGCCTAAGAACAAGCTTACTCAGGCTGTCTCAATGATTAACAAGGGACTTTCTCCTCAAGGAAGGAACGAAAATGGCCGCCATGGTATTTGCCACTTAACAGGGCACAATTTGCCAATGCGTGTCAAGTGTCTCTGTAACGCCACACTGTTTCTTCTGGTAGGGTTTGGTGGTGGTCAGCGAGGATGGTAATTGATAATAGATGGACATAGTGAAGTAAGAGATGGAGAGGACAGACACGGCAACCTCGTGAAGTCAGACTCAAGGAACCTCACTCAGAACTCAAGTCCTTTCCTGCTTCTGGAAGATTTCACAAGGCCAGGAAGCCAGCTGTCCTGGGTCAAGTGAAGGGGAGGCAGCTCCGGGACACACCCAAGAGCAGTTTCTGGTCAGGCATTCCTGACAACATGGGGTACCTCAGCCCACCCACGCCTTGTCCATGATGAAAGCTGATAGGCAAGGCCTGCGGAATGCTGGGGCAGGGCAGTGCCTCCCTCGTGGTTTAGGGGCACTGAGAGGTCTCCTTCTAAAAATACCTCCCTCCCCTTTCCTGCCATGGAAGCTGAAATGTTCACATAAAGTCTTACTCCCTTGGTTTGAGACATTATATTCCTAGGAGATCTGATTTAAAAATTAAATACCATCATGTGCAGAACAAACTGAGATATGATCACACCATGACACTTCACTTGGCATTTATTTATATCCCTGCACAAATCTAAAGAAGGATTTGAAATCATCACACATTTATTTCTCAGATTAGCCAGCTGAGGGAACCAGATCTTATTTCAGCAAATCTGTGGAGCAGCTGAGAGAGGACTTTAGTTCTGCCTGGGACACCTCGTTTTTCTGCTCAAACAGCTCCAAGACCTTCCCATTGCTCCTTACGCAGAACCCTCAACCCAAATCAGTCACCATCTTGCTCGCTGCACTCTCGCCTCACGCTAATGCATTCAGCTTTTGCCTGCCCCCAGACTCCCTACGAACTGCCCCTTCTGCTGGCAGATCCTTCCCCCCACTCCTGGCTCCTCTCTTCTTTAGGCCTTGGCTTGAAATGCCACCACTCAGGTGGTCCCTTGACTTTGCCAGTTAATGTATTTGTTCCTGTCCTTCAAAACACTGTTCTTTGGTTCGCAACCTTCCTTACCAATTGGCATGTGCGGCTAAGTTTGATCCATATCATTTGTAGATTCTGTATTTATGTATTTTCCTACTCCCCCAAACTGATTTGTATCACTCAAATCAATACTTGCAGGGCTTTGGAGGTCATCCATGGACATGCGCAGCGTGGCAAAAAATTTGAGTCATCCAACACACGTGTTCCCACCTGAGATCCAACAAAGCTGACACTCTACTTCTTATTTCTGCCCTCGGACTCTAAACAAGTGTCCTTTTTGCAATTTTGTGTCACACTTTTTGCATTTTGGGGCTCGTGGTTGGTGGTTTCTCTGTTTAAAATGACCCCCAAGCACAGGGCTGGAGGGCTGTCTAGCGCTCTTGAGCCCAAGAAGGCTGCCGTGTGCCTGGTGGAGAAAAGGTAGGTGTTGGATAAGATTCGTTCAGGCATGAGTTATACTGCTGTTGGCCATAAATTCAACATGAATGAACTGACAATGGTTACTAAATAAGATGTCTTTCAACAGAAGCACACATAAACCCAGATTGTGTAATAATAGATGGATGAAATGTTGTGACCAGAGGCTCCTGGGAACTTAACCCTGTGTTTCCCTGGGAGCCATGGTTCAATGTTCCTGTGGTGGCTCTCTAAAACATAACCACTGTGAATAACAAGAACTGTATTTGTGACACTTTTATTCATTTCAGAGGGCCGCTGTAACGAATACCACAAACCCCGTGGCTTAAAACAGTAGAATGGTATTCGCTCTGCTTCTAGAGGCTAGAAGTCCAAAATCAAGTTGTCAGCAGGGCCTCACTTCCGCTACAGGATCTAGACAAGGATCCTTCCCTGCCTCTTCCCAGTGTCTGGTGGTTTGCTGACAATTCTTGGTGTTTCGTGGCTTGTGGTGGTATTTCTGCTCCAGTCATCACATGGCTTTCTCTCTGGTGGTTCTGTCTCTGTGCCATTTCTCTTCCTGTAAGGATACCAGTCATATTGGACTTAGGGCCCAACCTACTTCAATATAACCTCATCCTAGAAATATATTAATTATATGTAATATACAAAAATACATGTATTATATATTATATATTATTCATATGTTTCTACAACCTATATATTTAATCAGTATCTGTCTATCCAACTACCCTGCAAACTCCGTGAGGCAAGGACAATGGCTTTCTTATTCTTCTTTTCATCCCCAACACCAAGTCCAGCCTGACACAAGTCAGTAAATATTTGTGGTGGATGAATGGGGGAATGAATGAATGGATTTCAAAGTTCAGAATGTTAGACGCCATTGAGCCAGCAGTGACCAAACTCTCTGGGAGTCCAAGGGCCCTGGACATACTTTGTCTATCTGACCAGGCTGAGAAAGAGGCCAGGTGGGTGGACTTCCGGTCTCAAGCCCCTCCAGGATTCATGTCAACACGTTTCTGTGTTTGTATCTGTTTTATATACTCACTTCTATGCAATATTGCTTTTATAAAGGAGCTTTAGTGAGTTTTAAATTTTAAAATTACTGAGCTCCCTCCCCCCCCTTACAGATAAGGAAACTGAGGCCCAGAGACATAAAGGGGTTTGCTCCAGGTCACCAGGCAGTCGTGGGAGAGGCAGCCAGGTTTTTTGAGGCCTATTCCAGAACTTTTGCCTCGATGCTCACCTTCCTGCCAAGACATACAATGAGAGAATTTTGGAATTTGCCCTCCCTGGGACCCTGTTTTTCTATCTGGAGCAACTTCTGGGAGAAGGAAATGGAGCCCGTGGCATGTGCCCCTTCCCCATAGCTCTCAAAGGCCCTTTGTGCCAAGTTCCATGGACATTCCAAAGGCCTGCTCTGGACAAATCCAACTGCCAGCGGGTCACAAGCCGTGCCTTCATCTCTGAGCCGCGGTGGTTTGGCCTTTCTGCCTTTAAATGCACCCGTTGCTTTCTAGAAAGCTGAAACCAAGCGAGGGAGGTCGGACTCGGGAGGCCGGGCGCAGATGGGCAGGGGTGGGCTACCAGAGGAGAGGGGTCTGTTTTGCAGACCTGGCTTGAGAAGAAAACTGTGCTAATTATCTCCCAGGCCCAGCTGCAGAAACGCCTTAGCTCGGCAGCCGATTATAAATAGCCCAGAATGCACTCCCAGCCGCTTGAAAACAAGGATATTTTTTCCCTGGGTTAGAAGAACAGCTCTTCACAGCTTTCCCGGGCCCCCTCCCCACCCCCCACCCCCCCCAAAGAGCTGTGATTTATGTCTCTGCACCATTACTGGGACCAAGTATCACACAGCCCCGATAAACAATGATTAATTCATTGCCAAGTTTTGTGAAAAAAGGAGGCATTCCTTTGGAAGTCCTCTCTTTCATTTTGGCAGAGACATGCTGACCCATGAGACTAGAGGGGCAGTTTTGCTGTGAGTTCATTACCCTGGCTTTCATCTGGCTGTCTCTGCCCTTGAATGCGGTGGGGGCTGGGAAAGGCGGCTGGTCACTGAGGCAGAGGGCAGGAGGGAGCGGAGAAGACTTGCTCTGAACTTGACTGTTTGCTGAGATGCTCCAGAAAGATAAAGCCAAGGATGCTGGGCCGGTCTGTTTACATTCAAGTCCTTCCTTCTAGAAGGAAATCAGCCTCTCTGTGAGGAAATCAGGCCTTAATGCAAATACCCTAGAAATCCTTGCACCAGCTGGCTCACTCCTTAGGACCTTAAGTTTGAACAGTAGCTCCCAATGTACAAAGCACTTTTCATGTGCTGCTCTCATCTGACCCTTACAACAACTGTTTTATTTGTTTGTTTTTCTGGAATCAAAGACAATCCCTGCTTGTTGTAGAAAAGTTTAAAAATTTCACAGAGGCATAAAGTAGGGGGAAAAAGTCCCACCCAAATCCCATCACATTGAGAAAATAATGTTTTCGTGGTCATCCTTCCAGACCTCCCTTATTGGATTATGGATGGATACCATTTTACCTGCCTGGGATTGTATTATGGTGTTAGTTGGGCTCTTAGTAGAAATAGATGCACATTCAAAGGAGTAATTACAGAGAGTTTAATAGGGACTGTTTTCATTGGCCTGGGTAGAGGTTAGGAAAATCAGCAAGGAATGGTGCAGTACACCAGGGCTAGCAATAGAAGAGAGCCATTATGACTCGTAGGTCTAAAGGTCAAGGGTAGAGGGAGGGGTTACGACAGACCACAGCTATATGAAGATGGTCACTCATCAGGAGCTGTGGCCTTCAGTGGAGACACAGACAGCCCCAGTCAACCAGCAGAGATGGAGCCCTGATCTCACTCTCCCCTACCCTCCGACTGCTGGTGCCTCCCCTTGGCCACCTCAGCCATAGTTAGAAGCCCTTTGACAGTAGTTCCTAGAGGCCAAAGCCCCAGGGAACAGAACAAGATGGAGAAGGTGGAGAGTAGACGAGAAAGACAAGCAGAAAATATCTTTTACATCCACTGTAATACTTATCCTTTTGTAGTTCATAAGCATGATGGTTGGGTGTTCACCCGTTGTGTGACATGTTTCCCTCAAACCTTCTTACAACCTCAGCACATTACCCATATAACATAAAAAAAAAATACTACTTTTACCATTCTTTAGTAAGCCAACAAGTTTCTAATTCAATGAATATAGATCGACATCATATTTTTTAGTGAAACTTGTATGGACATAGCAAATTTATTTAACTGAGTCCCTGTTGATGGATGCACAGTTTTTTTTCTAATTTCTTAAGAGCATAGACAATGCTGCAATGGCAGATCTGTACATCCAAACTCTTTGTGCACTTAGGAAACATGATTCTGATTCCCCTTTGACATTTTTTAGAAACTGAGGCTCACTGCCTGTGAGGCTTGCCCCCAGTCTACACAGTGGTCATGTGGCTTTTCTAAATCTTCCAACTTTTCAATATTGAAAGAAAAAGGAGGAAGAAAGTAAGTTTTGATGGAAATATTGAGAGGAGAAGGAGGGGAAAAGTGAGTTTTTAGTTTTGAAACCAAAAAAATGCTTATCCCCTTGAAAGTCCTCTCACCCACATGACTCTGAAAGGGAGGGGACTCTTAGGTCCTCGGAGCACAGGACCTCAGTCAGTCATGGGGGACAAGGGGAGGAGGACAGAGGAAATGGAAAGGGGAAACAGACAGTGATGTCACAGGACACCCCTTCCCTGGCTTCACAGGTGTCACCTCAAGAAGTGGAAACAGCTCCAGAGGCCTTACAATGGTAAAGCGGGGAGGATATGGGCTCAGGAAGTGAGTGGAAGGCACAAAGCTACACTTCCTGTTTGCGCCTCAGTCTCCTCATCTGTAAAGTGGACACAATGCTCACCATGCAGACTTGTTCTGAAAGCCACTGACCCACACATGTGAAAGGGCCTGATACTTTGTCACTCCTCAACAAATGCACATTTCTTCCTTTCTTGTCCCAAAGCTGGGAGCCAAACCAGACAAAACCTGATTTTTTAAAATTCATAACTATTTATCGAAGAGTAGATAAATATGAAGGTAAATGAGACTCAAGGAGCTTAGAAACCAATGTGTGTATGAAACCACTCAGTACTTGAAGGTCTGTGCTTTTGTCTGGAATTGTGTTCTTATCTGGAATGTCCTTTCTCTTCTACCTGGTGAAGTCACTTACCTTCTTCATTGTCCACTTGCACAGCCTGCTGCTGTGTCACGCCCTCATCTGCACCCCCACAGCACCGTGCCCCTTCCTCTCTCTCGACCTTTTTCTTGGTGTAGACCAGTGATTAAAAGTTTTGGAGTCCAACGGGTTGGTCTCTGTCCCAGCCCCGCCGCTCACCAAGCTGGTGCATCTCAGTGTCCTCCTCTCAGAAACAGGAAGGACCTCTGCTGCCCCAGAGGGTAGTTGTGGGAACCAGAAGGGTCTAGTACTCACAGCTCAGAGCACAGAGCCTGGTGCAGAGGAGGCCCTCCTCGGTCAGCGCTGGAGTCGTGACATTTCATCGCTGCCCACCTGGCACTGAGCAGGGGCTCTGTGGACGTTTGTCAAAAGAACTCGTGACGTGGGTGCCTGGGTGGCTCAGTGGGTTAAAGCGTCTGCCTTCGGCTCAGGTCATGACCTCAGGGTCCTGGGATTGAGCCCCGCATCAGGCTCCCTGCTCAGCAGGGAGCCTGCTTCCTCCTCTCCCTCTGCCTCTCTGCCTACTTGTGATCTCTCTCTCTGTGTCATATAAATAAATAAAATTTTAAAAAAAAGAACTTGTGATGTGTATTCATTGGCAAAATAGGATAAAAGAGGATCCCAAAAACGGTCCAGAATCAAGAACTCACAGAAGGACAAGGTGCTCGGCTGCGTGGGGAAGAGAGGCGTCTCTGGCCGGCAGCCTGAGGAGAAGGTGCAGGTGGGGCCCGTGCCCGGTTACTGTGCAGGGACTCACGGGTGGGACACAAGGGAAGGACAGAAGGAGAGGGGGTTACTGAGATCTGGCGCCAGCCCCTCAGAGCCGTGTGACTTTGGACAAGGCCCTCCGCCAGAGAGGCTGGCCTTCTTTGTAAACGAGGATGAATAGCCCCCTTCACACAGAGCGCCGTGAGGACCAGACGGGCTCAGCTAACGCTCCCGGCCCACAGCGGGCAGCAGGCTGGCACTCGGCTTTTATTATTCTTGTCGCCCCTCGAGGCCACACGATGACTGATCTCCGCTTGCTGGGGGTCCTGTGAGCTCTCCGATCCAGGAGTCTGTGGTGCTGGGCACCGCCATCCGCGGGAGCACTGAAGGCTGGGGAGCTGTCCTGCAGGAGCAGAGCCCGGGCCGCCTGAGGGCCGGCCTCCCGCCACGGGCCCATCTGCCGGGGCCGCCGCGGCCAGAGCAGTGAGGTGGAAACAGGGACGGAGTCTCGGTGTCTGAGCTAGATGCCAGCCTGGGCACTGGCTTTCTGCTTCCCTTGGGGTCGCCACAGGCTCCATCAGCTTGCCGGCCTCCTCTGGCCTCCCCCCAAGAGCAGCCACTGGGCCTGCCTTGGTTGCCATGGTCACGGTCTCCCTCAGAGGCCTGGCTTCGGGTCTCTGCCTCCTGGGTGTTCTTCCTGACCCAGAGCCCGCCCACCAGCCCTGCTCCCAAGCTACTTCTTCCTCCCCAAGGGAAGTCTCCCTTTCCATTCATTCATTCATTCGTTCATTCAGATAACAAATAGACATCGATTGGCTGTCTACGAGGCAGGCCAGGTACCGTTTTAGGTGCTATAGATGGGGAATTGAACAGAAGAATAGAATCCTAGTCCTCATGGAAATTGTATTCTAGTGAGGAGAGATAATAAATCAATATATATGTATATATAATACAAAGGAAATCATGCAGAAGTGGCTTCTCAGAGGAGGTGACATTTGAGCAGGGGCTGACATTGTAATGAGGGAGCCACCCTAGAGGTGTCTGGAAGAAGCTTCCAAGCCCGGGAACAGCCGTGTGAAGACCTGGCATCAATAACACACTCAATGGTATATGAGGAGCAGCAAGGGGCCAGTAGGGTTGGGGCACAAGAAATGAAGGGTTCACAGGTGTAAGAAGAGATTGGACCGATATCAGGGGTCAGATAGCATATGGCCTAGGAGGACATGCCAAAGACATTGCATTTTATTCAAAGGGACAGGAAGCTGCCACCCCTGGAGGATTCAAGCAAGGTCAGGGGATGTTCTGATTCCATTTTACAAGTTTTTCTCTGGATGCTGTGTGGAGAATTAGGGGTGATGGTGGGGGTAGCGGGGAAGGGGAGACACAGGTGGACACAGGCTCTTAGTTGGAAGGCTGTTGCAATAACCCAGGCGAGATGAAGTAGTTTGGACCCTTGTGCCGATGATGTCCATGATGACAAATGCATGGACCCAAGATGTCTTTTGAAGAATCGGTCAATAAACCCGGCTGCTGACTAGGAAGTGGAGGGTGAGTAAGTGTCCTGTCCCAAGAACAGCTCCTAGGCTCTTGGCCTGAGCTGGATGGGGCTGCCTTCACCTAAGATGAGGGAGATAAGGAGGGAGAAGCTATTTGGATAAAATTCACAGTTTGGTTCCGAAAGTCTGAGGGGTGTATCAGCCAGGAAAGAGGACACGCCAAGCAAGAATTTTCATAGTCTTTGAATCTGGAACTCAGGAGGGTGGTGGACTCTGGAGACAAGAAGCCAAGGACATGAGCACAGTGAAGGGCCTGAATGAGATTCCTGGTGAGTGAGATAGGGGTCAGAGGAAGAAGGCTGAAACCAAGTTCACTAAAAGGAAAATAAAGAGTGGAGTTCTAGAAGCTGAGTGAAGAAAAATTTCTATTATCAGTGTAGGAGGAAGAATAATGGCCCCTGAGAGATACTTTCTTGCTAATCCCCAGACCCTGTAGATATGTTACTGAACCTGGGCAAGAGATGGTGCAGATGTGACAGGATTATGGACCTTGAGGTGAGGAGATCATTGTATTCTACAGGTGGGCCTTAGAAGCAGAGACCCTTTCCTGGCTAAGGCCAGAGGGAGACATGACCACAGAAGAATGGCCAGAGAAGTTCAGTGTTCCACAAAGCAAGGGAGGTGAGCAGCCTCTAGAAGCTTCTAGAACCTGAAAAAGGCAAGGAAATGCATTCTCCCCCAGAGCTTCCAGCCAGACATAGCCCAGCCTGTAATTTAGCCTAATGAGACCCCTTTCTGACCCTTAACCTACAGATCTGTAAAATAATAACTTCTTGTTATCCAACGCCAGGAGATTTGTGGTGATTTGCTGCGGTCACCACAGAAAACTAATGAAATGAGGAAGTGATCAGCTGGTCAAGTCACAGTCCAAGCTTTAGGAAAACAAGAATGAAAATTTCCAGTGTTTCGGGCAACGAGGACATCCTGGGGACCTCAATCAGGCTAGTTAGAAGGGGATGAAGGGTGGTGGGACAGGCTGATCTGTGGAGGAAGTAATCGAGAAAAGGAAACCAAGAAATAGGGTAGAGATGTATGTGGCCTCAAGGGAGAGTTCCAGTTCTTGCTTCTGAAGATGGGATGTATGCTTTTGTGCCGGGGAGGATGACATTGGAGAGAAGCAAAAATGTGATGAAGCAAGGAAGAGTCGATGTTCTGGCTGCAGGTCCCATCCCCTGTCCACTCCTGAGCCCTCAAAAGGCAGGAGCAGAGACAAAGGACCCACAGGAGACTCACGCCTCAAGCCAACCTTCCACGGAAGACAGGGATCGCTCCCAACGGTGTGGACACAAGACTCATCTCGGGCCACTTCCCTCTCCACTTGTGGTTCCGTGGGACCTCTCCTATTCCGCCCACAACCCGTGCTCCAGGGGTTGTGAGGTGTCCGGGCTTGTGGGTGCACGGCGCCCTAAGCAGGGAGACTATCGGTCTCGTTCTTTGTTGTCCCCAGCCGAGCCTAGACACTGACACATGGAGAATGTATTCAACGAATGCCTCGCTGAGCCATGGTAACAGCCCTACCTACCGAGTGCTCACTCAGGCCCAGGGCTTCCCTGGCACAGGTGTGATCTCACATCATCCTGACGGCAGCCCATCATGCCCACTTTACAGACAAGTACGCTGAGGCCCAAAGAGGCTCTTTTGGTTAATCCAACCGAAGAGGTTGCATGACTTGCCCAACATCACAAGGCTGGTAAATGGCAGGGCTGGGACTTGAATCCAGGCAGTCTGACCCGAGAGGCCCTCCTGCGAGCGCTCCCCCACCTCACCTGTGGCGCGCACTGCTGGAGGGAGCCCACCCCCGGCGCCGAAGGAGCAGAGCGGAGGGGCCCCAGGCCCTCTCAGAGGGGACCGCTGAGCCTGGTTCTGAAGGCTGAGGAAGACTCAGCCGGTGAAGACAGGTGGGAAGGGAGCGTGCGTGAAGAGGAGGGCGGGAGAGAAAAGGGCCGGCTGCTGGGAAGCACCTCGAAGCTGGTTCCGTTGTGCTGGAGTAGAGGAGGTTGGGGGGCGGGGTGCAGGCCAGGGGGCAGGGCCCGGGCCACGACGGCCCGGCAGGCCAGGGAAATGCCCAGAGGAGCGCAGTGAAAACCGTGCAGAGGGCCAGCACCCACCCTCACTGCCCCAGGACAGGCTGGCGGGAGATCTGGGGCCGGCCCCGGGCTGGAGAGGGACCCACAGCCCAACCCCGCCAGCCGTCGCCCTCGCAGCGGACGCTGGTCTCTCCAAGTCTACGGACGTCCTAGTTCAATCTGGAAAAGCAGTGGCCGGGGACCAAGGCCCAGAGGGGCAGGCCAGCGTCAGAGAAGGGAGCAGGGGCCAAGGCTCTGCGTGCCCGCAGACAAAGGGAGAAAGCAGGCTCAGAGTGGGGACAGCACGTGACACCTGGGCCACAGGCCTGGGCACCAGCCACTGCAGCCCTGGGGATAATGGCTCCTTTTGTCCTCCTCATAAATTCTCCGGAAAAGACAGGATTCCGAGGCCTGCTCCTCCTGCTCGCACGGTGCCGGCTGCCCGGGGCCCCACTGCGCGGGCTGCCTCCGTGTCTGGGGAGCATTCGGGCCTCTTCACCGCGTGTTCCCTCCCCGCGTGCAGGAGCGGGAAGCGGGGCGCGTGCCAGACGCTGCAGGGGGCTGGGAGTCGGGGCTGGAAGCCAGCCTGCCAGGAACTTTCTTTCACGGCCCCAAGGAAACCAAAGGATCTTAAAGCTCTGAATGCGTCTTCATATCTCTGCTGGCACCTCCTAATGCTTGTCCTCCCTATTGTGACCCCCCACCCTCCCCCACCCCCATTTTCCTCTCAGCAGACCGCAGGGATTCCAAGCACAGGCTCTGGACTCGGACAGAGCTGGGTTCAAATTCTGACATGGCCACTCAGAACGGCAAGCTATTTAACCTCTACAGGCCTCACTTTCCCTCTCTGTAAAATGGACATGAGAGCTCCTACTTGCTAAGACTGATAATGAGAATAAGGGAGAAAATGCATGTAACATGCTCAACTTGGAGCACGGCCTTCCAGAAGGTCTCAGTGAGGGTAGACAGCCTAGTGGGTCTTTCCGCCCATCCCTAGTCTTCCCCAAACACAAGGCACTCACACCCTGTATTCCATATTCAGACCAAGTGCAAAGCTGCTCTTATATTCTCATTGGTCCTGAGGGTAAAGAGGAAGGGGGCGCATAGTTATGAAGCATTTCCTATGTGCCAGTTGTGACCAAATGACTCAGAGATACTAGGGGCCCTGTCCATACCACACAGAGGAAGTGACCAGGATTTGAACTGGAGTCTGTCCAACCCTCTGCACTGTGACACGAGAGAATTTCCTCTCTGTGGAAACAGCTTCCACGCGCTCCTTGGTACCTTCTCTTCTCCAGAGAAAACATTCCAGAGGTCTCTCTTGGTTTTGTGTTCCTCCACCATCTTGGCCTCTCTCCTCCAAGTGTGCTCTAATTTGTCACTGTCTCCCTTCAAAAAATAGCCTCCAGACACAATATTCCTGTTGTCTTCTGACCAGCGCCAAATAGAAACACATTCTCACCTCCTTTATTGTAGCTGTTATGTTTCTGCTAATAAAACCTAAAACTATGAGGCACCCTGGCCATCACTTTATGTGATGGCTCTCTCCTACTCACTATATTCAGCCTGTGAGAATAATGTGCCCCGCATGCTCTGAACTTTTGTAGAAGTCATTGTGGACTTTCATTGCGATAATGGAACCCTTCCCAGCTATTTTAAGCCATCAAGCATATTTTATTTGGTAGCTCACAGAATCTCTAGCAGGGCCAAAGATTCCAGGCCAGAGGCAGCAAAGCCAGGAACAATTCGTGAACTACCCCTGACTGGGGTTCTCCACCGGAGTCATGGCCACCATTGGCCAAGGCGTCACCACCCTCACATTGCACCTGCTGGCATGGAGCACTATCTCCACAACATCTGAGATCTGGTTCTCCCACAGGGGAGCAACTCATTCTTCACTCCAGTCTCTTCTAACTAAGCCTCCCTGGGCACATGGCAGGGGCTGAATGAGTTAACATGCGTGTAGCCAGCTTCCAAGATGGCTCCAGTCATCCTCACCTTCCTATGTTTGTGTCCTTCTGTGGTCCCCTCCCACACTTGATAGGACTGATTGGTGTGACCAGTAGGATTTTACAAAATGACAGTGTGACCTCCAAAACTAGGTCCTAGAAGACATTACGACTTCCAGTCTGTTCTCTTGGAGCACTCACTCTAGAAGAAGCCTGCCGCTAGGTCATGAGGACACTCAAGCAGCACTCTGAATCGGCAAGGAGGTTGCTATGCAAGGAATGAGAGCCTCCTGCTGACAGCCAGCCTAAATGAGCCAGGCATGGGAGGGAGTCATCTTAGAAATGGACCCTTCCGGTGGGGAGGCGGGGTGGACAACTGAGCAGCTCACTGGGTTTAGCACCTGCCTTCGGCTCAGGTCATGATCTCAGAATACTGGGATAGAGCCTTACATCTGGCTCCCTACTCAGCGAGAAGTCTGCTTCTCCCTCTTCTTCTATTCCCCCCACACACACTCATGCTCTCTCTCTTTCTCCCTCAAATAAATAAATAAAATCTTTAAAAAGAAGAAGAAGGGGAAGGAGAAGGAAGAAATGGACCCTCCAGCCCTAGACAAGCCTTCGGATGACGCAATCCTGGCCGCCATCTTGACTGCAGCCTCATGGGGAACCTTGAGCTGGAACCACCCAGCTAAGCTGCTCTTAGACATCTTATCCACAAAAACTACAAGAGATATAAAATAGTACTTGATATACGTTGCTTAAGTTTTGGGGCTAATTTGTTGTTCGGATGCAATGGAAAATTAAGGCAATACATGTAAAGACTTAGAATACCTCCTACCATGTGGTTGCCATTCCTTCAGGGCTGTGCATGCTTTTATCCTCACTCACCTCTGGGCCAAATGTCAGAAGCCATCACCTGAGCAAACTGGGGAGTCTGAAAAAGGAAAAAGAATGTCAATTTCCCTTAATCTTCATGGCAACCCTATGACTAGGTCTATTGGTTTCTTCATTTCATAGATGATGAGAAGCTGAATCACTTGCCTGGGGATCTTAAGACCAAGAACCAGGATAGGAGCCCCGGCTGTCTGACTCCAGCTCACCATGGCAGCAGGCACCGAGGGAGGTGGGACCTCACTGTGGGAGCACCCGACTTCGTGAATTGTCACTTCACGTCTTTGTAAGAATGACATGTGGAAGCTGGGAGGATGAGCAGAAGCAAGAAAGGGGAGAATCTGGGAATTACAGCTCAATCCCATGAGACCTGGGGAAAATGCTTTTGACACCAATTTCTTCACCATCACCCCTTGGGCAGAGATGTCGCAAGGACCCACAGTAATTCAGCTGGTAGGAAGAATTTGGAGCTGACAACCCCGTATCAAAGATTTTTCTGATTAAGGTGCAGGCTGTCTGGGAAATTTCCAGTCCTCCCCGGAAGCCCCCAGGGCTCCTTGTTAGGCTCAGCTTCCTTCCTTCACACCACATTTGAGCTGCCAGCCCCGTCTGGATCTTG